>OY735278.1:1989518-2389432 GCA_963457715.1 Argyresthia albistria | reverse complement strand
CCCACTGAACAGACAAGGCAGAGACTCACGACACGGACGAGACAAAAGACATGGAACAGAACGAGAAAGAAACAAAACAAGCATGTTTTCTCGTGAAGTATCGAATATCTAGCCTAGGTTTGCTGGAAGAAATCTCTTCTTAGAGATAAGCTCGCCTTTGCCAATATTTTCCTTTGTTTTATATGGCTTCACATTGTTTTCCGTGCAATAATCTGGCTCAACCTCAACGTGCATGGGCACAATTGTACCTCTGCCACCCCGTATGGGAAAAGTCGTAACGTTGTCGATATTATTATGAGGCACAAAGTCTCCGGGTGACTCAAAACTCCCAACAAATATCGATTTCTAAATAACAACAGGCAAAATCTTAACAACTATTCGCCCTCTCCCTACAGAAATACCTCGCGAAACGACTCTACCCGCGATCTTGGGAGAAAGAATGTCTTGGCATAGTTGTCTACCCCTAAACACCTCAAATATGTTATTAGCTTCATATTATTAACATGATTTTATAAATTAATCTGTTTAGTATAGACGGGAATTTTCGATAACCGCGTTTATAGAGGGGGAAGTTTTTTGTAACGATGTCCTAGGCAAACGTTATACATAATTATAATAAGCAGGTATTGCAGAAATATATTTCGTAACTTCAGAAAAGTATTTTTACGAAATAAACCTAATGATAATTTACTCTATTATGTTGTCACAGGCGAACTACTTTTCGAAAATGGAACACCGAGAGATATTTTCAAAATTTTTCTTTTTCTCATTTCTCTTCCCACAATAAACGTTAGGGTGACCCCACTTTTGGTAGATTACCCGCACTAATGTTCCGAATATCGGAAGCGTACCTTCTCACAATGCAAGTCGACTTTTGTATAGAATCCTGTAGCTTTCAATAAGTTGTTTGTATTGTATGTCATATCATATGATATTTTTATTTTACTTTGTTGTTTAGAAAGACTTGACTAAGGTATCTATGAATTTAAAATATCGATTTATATTTATACCGAATAACTGCATCATAGTTTATTTTATAAATTAAATATAGGCATTTATACACATAAATAATCGGTCAAGTGCGAGTCGGAATCGCACAAGAAGGGTACCGTACCATCGTACAACACAACATAAGCACTCAAAACAATAAAACAAAAAGAAAATTAAAAACACGTCTCTTATATGGGGACCCCTTTAATTTGTAATATCTCTCATATTTCAGTATTTGTTGTTGTTGTGGCAACAGATGTACACATTCTGTGAAAATTTCAACTTTTCCAGCTATTACGGTTCGTGCTCTAGGACCCGCTGACGGACGGACGGATGGACGGATAAACGGACGGACGGACGGAAAGACGGACAGCAGAGCCTTAGTATATATAGGGTCCCGTTTGACACCCCTTCGAGTACGGTACCCTAAAAACGAAAGACTTCAAGACACACAAAACGTAATTGACTATTCTTTTCGGTAACACCATGACAAGGATAAAGCACAAAACGTGAACACATTCCTCTTCTCAAATACAAATTAATACTTCCCTGTTTTGGATGACACAGTATGCTGTTGGTCCCGGCTACGCTATCGCTACTCGGTGGTGGTAGGTTGTAAAGCTGTGTCAGAGGTTGATAAGTTCTGAATCGTGTCCGAGTAAAGGCCTGTGCCACTCAGTGGGGACATTAATGTGCTACAATACGGTATTTTACTAGGTAGGCATTATGTATAAAATAACTTGACATACAATATCAGAATTGCATATTTCTAGCCGTTGTATTTTATAAAAGTAAATTTTGTGTAAAAAAGGCAGCGTTAATGATGGATGACGTCACTAGGTTAGTATTTCATAGAAATCACGATTAAATTTTCCGTTTCGACAGTTCCTAAAAAGTATCTATTATGACTAGCACTAAAATGGCGTAGTGTAGTACTTAGTTTTAGTTTATTCATTCCCGTTGCCCCCCAGCTGTCGCATGGCGGGTTCAGCTACGGCGGCGGCGGCGAGCGGCGCGCGGACTACGGCGCGCGGGAGCAGCACGAGATGGCGCTCCACCACGCGCTACACAACACGGATGAGACCGCGGTAAGGAACAAACGCAGCGATGTATTCCATTCACAGCGATACTAACATAACTGGTACTTACCGCACCGTGCTAGGTGCTAGCCACTGTGTAGATAAATTCAAATTTGGAGAATTTTATGTAATATTTAGTCCAATTCCAAATTTTAAATTATGGCTTACAACCTCTGGATGGTGCTGTGGTCGAGGCTGTGCTTCCCAAATGAGAAGTCCCGGGTTAGAATCCAAGCTGCGGAGGAAAAAGCCATGTCTTGGATGTATACAAGTTTGGAATATTGCTAAAACATTGCTAGTTCCTAAAAACATTGATTTAAATATTAAAGTTATTTTATGTTAAAGACGTGAAGATGTCTCATTTACGTAACGTTATTTGTTTACAATATAACTCTACTACTGCTACTACTAACCTAAATAAACTAAAAACATCTACAGTTCAACGCTCCATCAAAAAATATCGGAGTAAAAATGCCAATATCGGCAAATATGTGGAAGAATTCAGTAAGAATTTAATAAGTAGCCAAGTAAATTAATACGGTACGGTAGGTAGCAGTTTGGGTCGAGGGCAAAATTCCAAGATTCGGTTCTCGTCTCGTTACACATTTTTTCGCTCATACTTTTATGCATATTGGTTAAGTTGGAAACAATATAATATCATTTTTAGGGTTCCGTACCCGAAGGGTGCCAAACGGGACCCTATTACTGAGACTTCGGTGTCTGTCCGTCCGTCCGTCCGTCCGTCCATCTGTCTGTCACCAGGCTGTATCTCATGAACCGTGGTAGCTAGACAGTTGAAATTTTCACAGATGATGTACTTCTGTTGCCGCTATAACAAAAAATACTAAAAATCAAAAGAAATTTAATATTAAGGGGGCTCCCATACAACCAACGTGATTTTTTCACAATATATTGAGTATATTATTTACTTAAAAAATAAATAATTAAATTAAAATTAAATTAATATTTAGGGGGGGCTACCACACATATAATTTTTTTTGCGGTTTTTTATAGATAATGGTACAGAACCCTTCGTGCGCGAGTCCGACTCGCACTTGGCCGGTTATTTTATATTTTCATCCAGGAAGAGTTTTTGGATAGGATTGAGTGACTAAATAATATTTATTTTTCTAGAATGCCAGTATGGACGACACCTCAGGATTTATGACAGATCTCCCTCTACTAAAAAGTAAGTAACTTCTCTATTATATGCAACAGACCAGCCTGACCAGATATGAGAAACTTATCTTACTAGCTAAAGCATTTATAGACTACCTAAGTATAATAATGTATACGGTATGCGGACATGGGAATACATATTACCAGATATTATGAATAATTTACCCAAAAACCTTGTAAAAAACTACATAGAAAATAAGAAATACTTGTATAAATCAAAACTTTACTATACTAAGAACGATCTCACTACTCCAAATAGACCAGAAGAGGTCTTTGTGACTGGAAAAAAAACTTGATTAAATTGTAATACTTATGTGTAAAACAAATAAAAAGTGTTGTTAAACAAATAAAAAAAGTGTGTAGGTAGATGTTTTAGTATAAACATTTTGATATGGTCTGACTACAGCCGATTTCATTTGCAAAATCATTAAAGTTTCGCAAACAAAAAATAATAATTTAAACAGAACAATCTCATAGACATAAGTGTAATTAACCCATCAAACGCTTTTATTGTTATTTCTTTAGCGATGACCCGTTACAGATTAGGCCATACGAGTAATTAGGCCCCGATTCATAGTTATCAGATAGGTGTATCATTTTTTTTCGAGTATATAAAAAACCCATCTCATTTGACGGTCGGCCGAATCGATATGGAGGAAATAAATGTATCGATCAATCAATCGATATTTGAATAGTGTACTCGTTCTTGTATTATAGAATTGATATCGTCTGATTGCGTCGTACTTGTCTGTAATTACATGCATAGTCCGTTATATTGATTGCGTTCCATAAAAAGAATATTTTCATAATCATGGTCACACTGGCATGAGAGTCATTACCAAATTCGAAATATAAGTTCCATATTCGAATGCTCAAACAGCATGAGGCATTTCACTTTTTTTGTGTTCGAAATATGATTGGGGGGCACACTTTCAATTTCTTTTTTATTCGTAAAGGGTGTTAAATAGCCAGTGTGGTGTAAAGCTAATGACACACTAATGTTTATTGTATTAGGGTTGCCATAAAGAAGTATTACAATGATAATGGGAATCACGCTGAGTGTATGTTTGGGGCGTGGCAGGCGTTTGTTAGCAGAACCATTGTTGAATTTCGAAATCACCCGTATTTTTATGTTCCTAGCAATGTAGTGTAGTGTAGGTACATTCATTACAGTTATTTGATTTGGCTTAACTTTTTTGCGACTCTACATGACTGATTATTTCATTGAATGAGTGCTTGAAGCTGCCGTTTGTTCCATGAGAATGTGTCTGTGTATATCAAACAGAAATCTAAAAGTAGGTATTTAGGACCACAAAAGCTTTTTTTGAAGTAAAACTTCTTGGGGCACGGGGGTAAAATTTATTTAACCTCTCAACTGTGGGTTATTCATATATTTGCTTTTCAATTACTACTAGCCGGGTGCTATCACGAGTGGCTAAGAAATGTAACGGAAATTGGAATCGGTGACGTCAGGGTCGGCTGAAGACTCTTAAAACCGCAACTATTTTCAATACGGTTTTTAACTAATCAGATAAGATAATAATACATTCGTACAATAAAGAATGTTAATTACCTAGTGAGAGAAAAACCTGATGAAACGTTAACAAATAAAAATTATTTTAAGCATTCTTCCACGAGTTCTTGATTTCCGGTAAAGCCCAAAACCAGTGACGTGACCAAAAACTACTTCGTTCAACCTCTTTGTTGGAACCGGAACTTATGTTTGACAGTTGTGCGATGCGATCCATACAGTTTGTAAGAAAAGAGTTTCATCAATGTCACACGGGTCGATATGGATTTCTAAAATGATGAACGAATCGTTTTGTGGCCGGTAACTATGGAATAGGTACCTAAAACGCGCTGCGTAGTCGCGCAACAGGCAGCTAGTAATCGCATAAAGTCACTTAGAATCATCCAAATGTGATATTTAGTTTTCAAACAAATTCCGATGTGATGGATGGCTGCATTAAGACTTCTTGAAAACAATAAGTAGGGTAAAGGGTACTAATTCCAGCACCCCCCCATTGATTGGCACTCTGGACTTTGAACGCAATTATTAAGAATTACCAGATAAGAAAAGTAAAACAAAAATTTCTATTAAATCCACCATTTCGTAAGTGACAACACCAAATTGGTAGTTTTTAGATGAAACTACTGGCAACTCTGTGAAAAAATGTTCTTTCCCAACATGTCTCTGTGTGGTGCGGATTGTTGAAATCGTTACGATTTTTGTTAAGAAACAGGTGAGTGTTGAAGCCTTTTTACTTGTTATTTTGGAAGTCTAGATGCGAGTTAATGGTTTTGTTGTTATTATATGAGTCAAGTTATGATATTAAGCAGTTTGTTATTGTATTTCAACGCCTAAAATCAGTTTTATTTGGGGCCAATCATTGTAACCTTAAGTTTCTATGAAGGTGCAGTTCATTGGCACCGGGGCTAATGATTGTTAAAACTATTTCAGAATTTTTAATTGCAATTACTACCTAAATTAATTGCGACGAATGAGTTGTTTAAAAGTATGCACTCAAAACTGTCATCAGCCCTCAGTAAACAAATGATGGCACTGCTAATCATTGTACTTTTTGACCATTGGCACTGCTGATGATTGTATTCTAAGTGGGGCCAATCAATGTACTGAGTTTTTACGATTATGCTTTTATCTAGTAGTGATGTGCACATTTTATATTTTATTTTATTAAAAGTTTGGAAAGGTTAGAGGTGGGTATTTTCACCAAAAATATTTTGTATATAGGGTATTATAGGTATAGATAGATAAGGTACCCACATTCGAATGAGTCGAAATCTGAGGTGAGTAGCAGGTTCTACGGAATCTACGGATAACATTCAAGAATATAATTCATAAAGTTCTAGGTATTTTATTTTATTTCCCATCACTATTACTCAATGGAGTACATTCATTGGCACCTCACGTGTATAATGATTGGCATGCCAATCTTTATACTTATTATAGGGCTAATCATTGTGCTGAAGGGGCCAATGAATGTACTTTTGGGTAATTTTTCACTATTTTGTGAATTGATGAATTAAAATTAGATTTTAGAAAGATAAATCAGGTTTTATTAGGTTCTTAGATCCCTATAGTAGTAGAAAACACAACATCATGATAGTTTCAATAGCTACCTACATAGATATTGAACCTCAAACATGAGATTTTCCTTAAGGTGCCAATCATTGTACTGCTTACCCTAGGTACCTAGAACTGTTCTAAAGCCACTTTTTATTATATAGTGCAGTTCAAGTCACAAATTAGCAGTTTAGCTACTAAGTACGTGTTATACCTACCTATTTAATGTTTATCTGTAGTAAACGGCCAAAGCGAGGTCTACAGCTTACAGAGCCATAAGTTTAATGGCTTATTGTTTCGCTTATTTGTTTGTATGTAATTTTTGTAATACATATTTTAAAGTTGAATTGTTGTTATAACTGTTGAAATTATACGATTTTGATTTTAATAAGCTTTTGTAATTTTAAAGTTAATGCTTCATGCCAGTAAATAATGTTGAAGTAAAATATCAAAATTGAGGTAGGTATGTCGTATGGCGGACTAAGGAAATGTCAAGAATAAAATTAAATAAGAGTTACGTCATCGCTTCGCGATGAAGTAACCCTAAAAAATCCTAGCAAAGTAGGTATGTATAGGTTAGCGGGGGTAGCATAAGGCACGCCAGTCACCCCAGCCACGCATTTTGTCACAATTTAATGTCATATCATAATGAATGCGCGCTATTTTATGGACAAACATCATTGAGACGCGAAAGGAGTTGGCAATTTGGCAAAATGACTGCCCCAGACATGTACAAAGACTTCTCAACAGCCAATTAATAGCATTTAAATATTCTCTCATAAATTACTGCGTCTTTAGTTAGTTTGTAGAACTTGAAGGAAATGATTAAATAATTAAGAGTTGTCACTTCATACTCTATGATTCCGCCATTGATTAGTGACTTTTGCCATCGTTAAAAATAACATGCAACATAATTGCCAACTAGCAAAACTGTTGAAAACAGGAGGTTTCCAGAGGAGTGGCTAGATGGCGTTATGTTGCATGTTATTGCAAAATGGTGCTTATTTCTAGCGACGGCAAAGGTCACGGAATCATATTGGAATCACGGAGTATTGAGTAACAACTCTTATTTACCTATATTTAATTTTTTCTTCTTCAAGTTCTACAAACTAAATACAGACGCAGTAAATTAAATTTATGAATGAATATTTAAATGCTATTGGCTGTTGAGAAGTCTTTGTACATGTCTGGGGCAGTCGTCCATATATTGATTTAGCCATCTTCTTTGTCATTTATCTGCGCGACTGAGGTGAGTGGCAAGCCTTATGGTAGCCCCGCAGGTACACATTAACTTGGAATAGTTGAAAATACGTACTCGATCAATTAAATAAAGGGACTGGGCACAGAGTCAAGCAAAGCAATGCATACATTTGAGCGAGACGGCTTAAAGACGTGACGTCAGATGGTATATAATCTGAGCGAGATGCAAATAGTAGTGACACTATTGAATGAGTTAAGTATATCACCACGAGCGCGACAAATTGTAGATAAGGAATGGTGGGAAATAAATGACATGACGTATTAAAAGTAAGTACAAGTATAAAATAATTGCAAATAATCGGACGTCTGAAACATAAAAGTAACTTGAAGCAGAGATTGGATCTCAAAATTGGAAATTTAAATCTCTTTTAGTATAGGTAGGTATAGGTGTATAGTATAGGTACCACTTAATGATCTAGCTACAGAAGTTTTACTTCTAACACGTGTACGGTGCTACACGCGATTTTTTTTTTATTTTCAATTAAAAACTCTACAGTAAATAGCTTTTCGCCTTTTCCCAGATGGGGTGGACGAGACACCAAACAGGGTTCGAAAAGGTGTGTAGACTATAAGCGTGATTAATGTTAGCTGGAGATTTGATATGATAACCGATGTGATGATATTTAGGATTGCCTTAGTTAGGATTCTAGAGTCTAATTCTAAGTTCTCAAAAGTAACTGTAATTTTGTACTCAAATTACTGCTTTCCAGACCTTTATGTATCCAACAGTGTGTTGGCGTAATACAATGGTAACATTATGTGACAACTGTCACCCAAAATGGATGACTAAGCAATCTGTATGATTCTGTGGTCAATAAAAAAAATAACTTGAACTTTGAGTATATTACTGGCTAGACGTGGACTAACGTGCCTCTTCCACCCCGCATGAAAAAAGCGTATCTGCACAAATAAAATGAAATAAAAACTACCTGACTGCATGCAACGTTGCACAGTACCCCAAATGGCAGAGTAATTGCTAAATAGCGAAATTGGTTATTTTAAAAGTAAGTCCCTGAAATGGCTCGCGTCGCGTCATGTCGCTGTGACATTCCCTGTGTGTCTGTGGCTTTATATATATTTTATTAAATCTCCCCCTTCCCCCCCCAGCGATGAAAGGGCGCGACGGTCTTGGAGGCTCGTCCTGCACTCCCAACGACGTGTTCTGCTCAGTCCCTGGAAGACTGTCCCTTCTGTCCTCAACCAGCAAATATAAGGTATCTAATGTTTAGTATCACTTAGTATGATATTATACACACACGCACCCACCGATGAAACCGTGGGACTTGCACTGGACGCGTTTATGTCCGTCCATCAGGCTGGCGGTCTGTCCACTAGACTCAACGTCCAGCGGTTCTGTCATTGTTTTACCGCCTTGGTCCATTTTCACCCATTTTCATTAGAATTTTCAAACAGCAAGTTTCAAAGGCAGCATTATTTTTTTTATATCAATTACATAATGTTTGTGAATAAATATTTGTATATTTGTATTGTATTCAAAGGTGACAGTAGCCGAGGTGCAGAGAAGACTCGCGCCGCCAGAGTGTCTGAATGCCTCGCTGCTAGGAGGAGTTCTAAGGAGGTGAGTCGCCATTTTTAACCGACTTCCCAAAGGAGGAGGTTTACAATTCGTCCGGATGTTTGTTTTTTTTTATGTATGTGCCCCGATAGCGCCTAGACGGATCGACCGATTTGGAAAATTATTTTTTTGTTTGAAAGGGTTTACTTTCCCGTTGGTCCCATTGACACCAGGTCAGGATCTGATGATGGGATCCTGGAGAAATCGAGGGAACTCTTCAAATATTATAGGCAGACCTATAGTGATTTTTGTGTTCTTAGTAATAACTCGTGCATTTACTCACGGTAAGCATAATATTGTGATGCGGAACTGCTGATGAAGACCACATATGGCCACCAGAACTGCTCAATACAAATGCATGCGACGGGCAGGCAACGCATAGCCTAAACCGGTGGACCTAGAGCCATGAAACTTTGTACAGGGGTTCCTTAGTAGCGTGGGGTAGCAGAGATGGGATTTGACAAAATTAATTCCCCAGGGGGGGGGGATAAGGGGTTACAGTTTTTATTAAATTCAATCTAATCAAATAGGGTTTGTGGAAGTCGGTTCTTTCTAAAGTTTACTTTTTGTTTTAATTATTCATAATTTGAATTTAACTTTTCATGGCTTTTTGAAAAGAAAGAAAAAATATGTCTTGGATTGGATTCGTTTTTTGTAGTTATATGTATATTGTTTTTATTGTGAAAGCTAGTAAATAAGCATTTTTTTTTAGTTAGATAAATAAATTATATTCTTTGTATCGAAATATGCATGCCCAAAGAGGAACACCATGCAACACACAATAGATCACCCCGTAGGCACACGTCGCAAAGCTCAAGGCAATCTCACCACTCCGCGCTAATAACTATTATGGCGAGCGGACTACAGGGACTACTGCCTATTTGATTCCGAGATTAATAAACAGATTACCCACAGATCTCAAACATTCAATAATATATCATATACTAACATAAAATTTTAACAAGAAACATTTTTCCCTTTTCCATCCTTAACCTTTTTTTTTCCTATTTTTAACCCCTAATTATAAAACTACTTAATTTTTTGTATGAAATAAAAGTAGGTACTTAATTTTCTTGTATGTAAAATTACCAACTTGCTAGTTGCTTTTTAACCTAATCTAATAGTGTAAATACCTACTTGTACTATTTCTGCGTAATTCCGAACCACGCACAAACCTACATGATTTTTTTGTGGTTCTTGCAAATGAACATGTATATATTTTGGTTTATAAATATAATATATGTTCGTTAAATTAAATAAAAAGTATTTATATACAAAGTAGCATCCTCTACGAGTCTACGCTCGTCTTATTGTATCGATATTTTTCTGTGTACCGCAGGGTGTAGGTTAGTCAGTTTGTGGCCAGGAAACAATAATGCTAGACCATATTATTATAGCTATTCTATTTGTGGTTAAGAGTTTTTACATAATTAGCCCGGTTATAATGCGTGCGATCGACTATTATGCATCTAGGCTCGTTTTATGATTTCAATATTTTAGTAATCTTATAAAATATTATTCTGATTGCCTAATTTATTACGCGATATGTATATTCATGTACTTAAACTATATAAATTACATAATTTCATTTTTTTTTTTTTTTAATTTCATTTTTTCACTTACATTACAATTACAAGCCATGTAAATCTCTTGTCAGACATGTCAAGGATTACTGTTGATTGAAGACATAATATAAGGAGACAGAATATCATGAAATCTCCATTAAAATCTCTGTGGTTTGGGTTGAATGCGCAAGGGCAACTCAAAGTTTGACGAATTCTTAAATTGCTTTGGCCCTGGCCAGTTAAGGCCAGTTTAACTTTTCATCGGTGCTTAAGAGAGGTGATACATCCAATACACGGTAGTGTGTCAAAGCCAAGTTTGTAAAATAAACGAAAATTTTAAAATAGTTTAAGTATATTTCCAATTTTGATATACCTTTTTACGAGACTTTTCTAGTCGACATATGCTTATAAGACCTGACCGCAACCAACACAGGAAGCCTTAAACCAACAACACCGCTCGAAAACGCGCAAAAACTCACAATAAATACTGTCGTGGATCATTTTATTATTTAATTGAATTTAGAACACGTTCCAGCAGCCGGACCGCGGTTAACCGGAGGCGGTCCTAATTGCTCGCTTTACACGTGGGGCTGCTGTCAAAACGCACCGGCGCGGCGGCGGCGGCGGCCGGTTACTGCGGCTTTTAGAAAAATAATAATTTTGTTCTGAAACATGGCAACACCGTTACCTGGATTGCAGGTTGACTAAGTAATATGTATGATTTTATGGTCAATAAAAATTTTGAATTGAATTGAATTGACAATGGTGATAAGATAAATATTGCATTGACTCGTCTAATATTATATATAATTATTTGAAGTGTTTTGTATATACTTTTTTGCACACAACACATTTTACAATGAAAATGGAGAATACCTATATGTAAAACTGGAATTACATGTAAAACTTCTTATGCGTCGAATCGGTAAAACTGCACGATGGTGAGAGTACTAAAGCAAGTTATCAATTTACTTTTTTGGACTAAAGTGTAATATTCTGTTTTTTCTCTTTTACCGTAAAGTATCAACAGCCTGGGTACCCTAGCGCCAATAAGCCAAGGATTGTCATAGCGGGTAATACAGTCGCAAATAGTCTCAATAGGTTTTGCACTTTTAACTTTACCTATTTCTTTCGTCATAATAGGTACTGTACTGCATAAATGTATAGTTGGAATGTGTGAACAAAAACACGTAAGCCCATAACATAAGCAAGTTAAGTTAAGTTTTAGTGTTGCACTGTGGCATATATCGTGATTCGTGATGTTGACATAATCTTGATTTATGATATGTAGATATTTTTAGTATCTGCATGCTCTCATATATTTGATGCTCCCTATGTCTAAATGAACCCGACTTACCTAGCTAACCTACCTCAATTACTTCAAATATCTCACATTCCCGTTCGCTGTATGTTAGTCAATTAAGACAACTTTTTGCAAACAAAACAGCCGCCATATATGCAAAACTGTGTCACAAGGCAGTCTAATTACACGGATAAAAGCGGCAATTTTCATGTTACTCCCATAAAGATGTCAGTATGCCCTTTTTAAAACCAGTAATTCGTAATTAATTTATAAGTTATTATTACCCCCATTAAGGTAGATCTTGCCAGTGAAGCAGACAATTAGGCTGTATATTTTATTTACTACTACTATTATACAAAAAGTCAATTTATTTTTAATAAACGTAATAATATTACTAATTTATCTTATATCTCCTAATCAAAATTGACGTGGATAGGTATCCGAGTTAAAATAATAATGTATAGGTACTCACACTGCCTTTTATGTAAAAGACATCTTTATGTGAATGAAAGTGATCGAAGATATGACAGTGTAGGTGTGTGTCTTGTGTGTGTAGGTAATCTAGAAATTAAATGATGACAACATTTGCGGACTGCTCCCTGTTTTTCATTAAATAAATTGGTGTGTCTAGTAAAACACGCTCATATACGTCACTTAAATTTCCTATTTTATATTCTCCATTAAATTGCCAATGTACTATCTACTTTTAAACAAGCAAACTAACTAACATACATACTTAAGCAAAGTTTCACAATGTGTGTTGCCAGTTGCCACACAACCGTAAAACAGGTCCCGATTGTCTGCTGCCTCCTCCTGACTACCAAATGAAATTGAGATCCAAAGATTTCAATACATTAACCACATTTCCTGAGCTACGCATTATCCGCTGATTGATTCGTCGATTCTCTCCGATAAGTCCATAGAAAAGACACAATAAAAAGCTTTATTTCCGTCTCAAAAACTTATCCATACGAGATAAATCAACCGAGAAAGAGGTTTGAAGAAAAGAGGCGCTGCGCTGTCAAAACAGTAAGCCACCGACTCGTTAAATTCTAAATTCAAACCTCATTGTGTTGTAAGTGGGACGGCTATTTTGATTAAATCAATCGCAGAATTTATTATTAATGGATTTACTAAGCACAATCGAAGGTATATTTCGTATCGGTTTGACGAGCGTAATTGGACGTCATGTGATCTCTTCGGACTTTCGTTTGAGGAATGACTTGATATACGCTACGATAGATAAATCAATGACCCAGGAAAATATATCCGCATTAAAAAAATACCTGTTATATTTACGGAATGCTCATGATACGAATGATAGATCAAAACGTGGGAACACACACCTGTGCCTCTGCCTGCCACCACGTATGGGGTAAGGCGTGACTAGAGATGTAAAAAAAACGGTCTTTTTCCGAGATGAAAAAAACGGTGAAAAAAAAAACATTTTTTAAAACGGTTTTTTTTTTCCGAGGCTGGTTTTGTTTTCACGAGTATGAAATTATATTGACTCAAGTAAAATTTGCACTTAAAAGCACTCAATATTTTTCAAACGGATCCCTGAATCGAAAAATTGTTTTCAACTATCCATAAATCACTCAAAATAATGTTTTTTTTTACTTTTGAAAGCATTTACGCGACTAAAATAACGTACCTAACTGTTAGCAAAAAAGCAAATCAAACGCTTTATTTACATCGATCGGCTCCCGGCACTATTCACCACGGAACGAACGCACAGAGTCTACTACTTCTTTCCTCAATGTTGTCATTTGGTTTGTTTGTGTTTTGGTTGAGTTGAGTGCGAGGTTGACACCCGTTTGCACTAAAAATAAGAATCGCCTAAGTTCTACCCTAACTTAAGCTGTTCCTAGCAAAAAAAATGCACTAACCTTAAGCCATACATTTTACTCTATGGTTAGGCTGTTCTAGACTAGACTAAGTTAGTGCAAATGGTTGTAGTTTTAGATATAGAATTTCTTATTTCCTGAAAAAAGAACCAAATTTAGAAAAAAACAATGGTGCCATGTTTTTTTTCATGTCTTTTTTCAAGCTTGTGAAATAAACTGTATTTTTTTTTTCTATTTACGTCTCTAGGCGTGACGTCATGTATGTTTAATGAAATGGCAATATGGCTAAGATAGAATTTGAATAATGACGGGCTTCGTGTGACTTTATAATCTTCCATGGTTTTTCATTGTGAAAGTTCTTGTTATATCTTCTTTTTATGGCCACACTATCGGATAAAATATCACCATAATCTGTAACCAAGCTCTTTTTTCAAACTCGCAATTCATTCTTTTTAGTTTACCATTGATTCCAAATTTGAATTTTATTGTTCAATTAAACATTTACTCATAGGTCGATGATTTTATACTTCTTTTATTTGTCGGCCAATTGAGTGTCAGTGTTTCTTTGAATTTTGTTTTATCTTTATCATTATAGATAATTATCTGTTCTGATTTTATGGCTATAAGATGTCTTTGATAAGCTATACCCATTTTAGTTATCGAGCGCATGTTCAAAGGTAAACGTAAAATCATAGAGCAAGTATTAGAACTAGTATTTGCTCCATGGTAAAATGGAGTACTTAGGTAGCAATCTGGCCAATCGCGGATGATTAGTTTCAAGTTATTTAGTATGACAAGACAAACATTAGGTACATTATTTGCTTCCCACTCAACATTCTCCGCGCCTCAATCCGCGATAAAATTAGTTCGGATATTATGGTAAGTAGAAGGCAAGTATAGCGCAAATTACTTACCTTCTACCATAATATCCGAACTAATAAATTTAGTATTATTATCATTATCAAGGAATTCCTTCGAATTCCATTTCGCTCGGAAGTGATGCATAAAGTAAAGACGCTGCTAGAAAATAATAATATTTTAGGGCGTGTTCGAAATTCGAAAACGTCTAGGCGGTCGCGGCGAAAATGTTTGTGCTAAGTACCTACCTCCTGGAATAAATTAATCAGATTTTTATCCACGTGGTGCGTCTCTATCTACTTACATTGCGACGTATTAAAATTTGCTATCAGTGTCAGGTGCCTAGCATATTATATTATGTTTAATAGAAACTGTAAGTATTTATATTGAACAAGAGAAGTTTTACAGTAATATTCTGTTCAAAAGTTCAAACGCGTTTTCCATTTATTTTCATCAGTTTTATTTAACAGAGTCTTGATTAAATATCAGTAAGTAACAATAACCTAACATATCAATCAAGTAAGTAACAATAACATTACATAACAATCAACGATTCATTATATTCTCCGTTCATTTGCTCGTAAACTGGCCAGTGCGCATTCTCCAACCAACCTACTTGGCACAACCTCCGACAATTTCGTTAACGATTTATTTTTCGAAAAGTAATACTAGTAGCTGCCTACATCCGTTGGCTTGAAAAGCCATGTGCTTTCTACCGTCAGTTTTGATGTTAATTGATTGATTATCTGTGCCTGCATCAGCGGTAGGCAGCAGCAAACGGAATGCGTGCGACCTGTCAAACTTTTGACAAATGTCGTTTTGTTTTTTTATTTTTTGAGGCTGGGTCAGTGACTTTTGGACACTGAATTTTCCAATAGTGCAGCGACATGAAATATATTATTATTATGGGTACAAGGAAACTCAGAGTAATTATCCAAGATAGGAAATGAATGACGACCTCCGTGGCATTGCGTTTCAAGGCTCTGCCTCCCAAGTGAGAGGTCCCGGGTTCGAATCGCGATGAATACCGGCGAAGGTGTATTTCAATATACTGCAAACTTCTAAACCATTGAGCCGTTAACTGTTTTTGTTTCATCAATCTTTTGTAAAAAAAGAATATAAATTCACTTAGGTACCTATACCTACCTCCTTGAAGTACTTACTTATAATAATAGTTCGTTAGTGATATAAGCTCTTCACTGAACGTCTGTCAAAGAACTCAATAAATTTTAAACATCATTTGTTTGTGGAAAACGCAAAACTTAGAGTGACTGGACATAATGGACTGGTTTTATTTATTTTAGGTTCTACTTATACCGTACCTCCATAGTTCCATCACGCTAAACATGAGCGAAACTTCGCCTTTGCCACCACATAAATCCTGTGTTATACACACATTTTATAAAAACTATATTTTTTTTATATCCAGAGCGAAAAGTAAAAATGGCGGCCGGTTACTCCGGGAGAAGTTGGAGAAGATCGGTCTGAACTTGCCTGCGGGTCGACGGAAAGCCGCCAACGTCACACTGCTCACCTCGTTAGTGGAAGGTAACTAATTTTACCACTTCCGTGGCATAGAAAAGACGTTCTGCCTCGGAGCGAAAGGTTCCGTCCCGGGTTCGATTTCCCGGTTGGATTGGAGCATGCCTTAGGAGGGCACAGTCACAGGACACAGTCTTCCAACTATATTTTGGCTGATGAGTGACGTTTACAGGGGGCGCCACTCCTACGCAACTTAATTCAACGAACCTGTCATCAACACCGATATTTCATTCCTCATTGGTCATAAGTACTCATAAGCGTTAGTTCCCCGGTTTCACCTATCATCACGCGCCAAAATATCTATTGGAAAGCTGTAACTAACTTATCATTTAATTCATTATCATTACTCAAGACGAGGGGGGTGGAAACAATTTCACGTGTACAGTGCCACCAACTTAGCTGTTCAGTTGATAGCGGTCGCTAGTGTCAAAGTATATAGTCTTCATAATAGCGGACATAGTTTGATGGCGGATGACAAGTCCGTAGTACCATTTTTTTCCACCTGAACAGCTAAGTTAGTGGCTCTATACGAGCCCGCGTTGACACGTGAGAGCAAATGCTATAAAGTCACCGCACATTCACTCTGGACGCGGCCCAATGTAATGTAATAGGCTCTACTCACGGCGCAATCTGCCTTGCAACTTGTTGCATGCAACCTTTAACCTACTTACTCACGATGCAATCGATTGCATGGCATGCAACCTGGGGCCCGATGCTGCTCTGAGAAACGCACTTATATTGGATCGCTATCGCTTCTAAAACACCCAAAAGTGCGTCATTTGGTATGCTCCTAAAGAATCGCAAATAGATCGTAAATAGATTGCAAGCGTAGCGTATACGATTTGCTTGCAATCTATATACGATCTATTTGCGATACTTTAGGGGCATACCAAATGACGCCATTTTGGGTGTTTTAGAAGCGATAGCGATCCAATATAAGTGCGTTTCTCACAGCAGCATCGGGCCCCTGCATCCTGCCTACTCACGATGCAATCTACCTGCAAGGCAACAAGTTGCAGCAACGAAACGCGAGACAGATTGCATCGTGAGGAGAGCCCTTTATTTATTTTATTTTATTTAGGACATCAACAGCATATATAATATATTATATATAACTAATTGAGTCACAATGGCTTTATATATTATAACCTGTCTTCGTTCGGCAGCTGAGGCGGTGCATCTAGCCCGCGACTTCGGCTACGTGTGCGAGACGGAGTTCCCGGCGCGCGCGCTCGCCGAGTACCTCGCGCGGCAGTACGCGGAGCACGACGCGAGGCGCCGGCGGGACCTGCTGCAGGCCACCAAGCAGGTAGACACACAACTGTGCTAGTAGCATGCGAGACGGAGTTCCCGGCGCGCGCGCTCGCCGAGTACCTCGCGCGGCAGTACGCGGAGCACGACGCGAGGCGCCGGCGGGACCTGCTGCAGGCCACCAAGCAGGTAGACACACAACTGTGCTAGTAGCATGCGAGACGGAGTTCCCGGCGCGCGCGCTCGCCGAGTACCTCGCGCGGCAGTACGCGGAGCACGACGCGAGGCGCCGGCGGGACCTGCTGCAGGCCACCAAGCAGGTAGACACACAACTGTGCTAGTAGCATGCGAGACGGAGTTCCCGGCGCGCGCGCTCGCCGAGTACCTCGCGCGGCAGTACGCGGAGCACGACGCGAGGCGCCGGCGGGACCTGCTGCAGGCCACCAAGCAGGTAGACACACAACTGTGCTAGTAGCATGCGAGACGGAGTTCCCGGCGCGCGCGCTCGCCGAGTACCTCGCGCGGCAGTACGCGGAGCACGACGCGAGGCGCCGGCGGGACCTGCTGCAGGCCACCAAGCAGGTAGACACACAACTGTGCTAGTAGCATGCGAGACGGAGTTCCCGGCGCGCGCGCTCGCCGAGTACCTCGCGCGGCAGTACGCGGAGCACGACGCGAGGCGCCGGCGGGACCTGCTGCAGGCCACCAAGCAGGTAGACACACAACTGTGCTAGTAGCATGCGAGACGGAGTTCCCGGCGCGCGCGCTCGCCGAGTACCTCGCGCGGCAGTACGCGAAGCACGACGCGAGGCGCCGGCGGGACCTGCTGCAGGCCACCAAGCAGGTAGACACACAACTGTGCTAGTAGCATGCGAGACGGAGTTCCCGGCGCGCGCGCTCGCCGAGTACCTCGCGCGGCAGTACGCGGAGCACGACGCGAGGCGCCGGCGGGACCTGCTGCAGGCCACCAAGCAGGTAGACACACAACTGTGCTAGTAGCATGCGAGACGGAGTTCCCGGCGCGCGCGCTCGCCGAGTACCTCGCGCGGCAGTACGCGGAGCACGACGCGAGGCGCCGGCGGGACCTGCTGCAGGCCACCAAGCAGGTAGACACACAACTGTGCTAGTAGCATGCGAGACGGAGTTCCCGGCGCGCGCGCTCGCCGAGTACCTCGCGCGGCAGTACGCGGAGCACGACGCGAGGCGCCGGCGGGACCTGCTGCAGGCCACCAAGCAGGTAGACACACAACTGTGCTAGTAGCATGCGAGACGGAGTTCCCGGCGCGCGCGCTCGCCGAGTACCTCGCGCGGCAGTACGCGGAGCACGACGCGAGGCGCCGGCGGGACCTGCTGCAGGCCACCAAGCAGGTAGACACACAACTGTGCTAGTAGCATGCGAGACGGAGTTCCCGGCGCGCGCGCTCGCCGAGTACCTCGCGCGGCAGTACGCGGAGCACGACGCGAGGCGCCGGCGGGACCTGCTGCAGGCCACCAAGCAGGTAGACACACAACTGTGCTAGTAGCATGCGAGACGGAGTTCCCGGCGCGCGCGCTCGCCGAGTACCTCGCGCGGCAGTACGCGGAGCACGACGCGAGGCGCCGGCGGGACCTGCTGCAGGCCACCAAGCAGGTAGACACACAACTGTGCTAGTAGCATGCGAGACGGAGTTCCCGGCGCGCGCGCTCGCCGAGTACCTCGCGCGGCAGTACGCGGAGCACGACGCGAGGCGCCGGCGGGACCTGCTGCAGGCCACCAAGCAGGTAGACACACAACTGTGCTAGTAGCATGCGAGACGGAGTTCCCGGCGCGCGCGCTCGCCGAGTACCTCGCGCGGCAGTACGCGGAGCACGACGCGAGGCGCCGGCGGGACCTGCTGCAGGCCACCAAGCAGGTAGACACACAACTGTGCTAGTAGCATGCGAGACGGAGTTCCCGGCGCGCGCGCTCGCCGAGTACCTCGCGCGGCAGTACGCGGAGCACGACGCGAGGCGCCGGCGGGACCTGCTGCAGGCCACCAAGCAGGTAGACACACAACTGTGCTAGTAGCATGCGAGACGGAGTTCCCGGCGCGCGCGCTCGCCGAGTACCTCGCGCGGCAGTACGCGGAGCACGACGCGAGGCGCCGGCGGGACCTGCTGCAGGCCACCAAGCAGGTAGACACACAACTGTGCTAGTAGCATGCGAGACGGAGTTCCCGGCGCGCGCGCTCGCCGAGTACCTCGCGCGGCAGTACGCGGAGCACGACGCGAGGCGCCGGCGGGACCTGCTGCAGGCCACCAAGCAGGTAGACACACAACTGTGCTAGTAGCATGCGAGACGGAGTTCCCGGCGCGCGCGCTCGCCGAGTACCTCGCGCGGCAGTACGCGGAGCACGACGCGAGGCGCCGGCGGGACCTGCTGCAGGCCACCAAGCAGGTAGACACACAACTGTGCTAGTAGCATGCGAGACGGAGTTCCCGGCGCGCGCGCTCGCCGAGTACCTCGCGCGGCAGTACGCGGAGCACGACGCGAGGCGCCGGCGGGACCTGCTGCAGGCCACCAAGCAGGTAGACACATGACCAGGCCACCCACCAAGCAGGTAGACACACGACCAGGCCACCAAGCAGGTAGACACACAACTGTGCTAGTAGCATGCGAGACGGAGTTCCCGGCGCGCGCGCTCGCCGAGTACCTCGCGCGGCAGTACGCGGAGCACGACGCGAGGCGCCGGCGGGACCTGCTGCAGGCCACCAAGCAGGTAGACACATGACCAGGCCACCCACCAAGCAGGTAGACACACGACCAGGCCACCAAGCAGGTAGACACACGACTGTGCTAGTAGCATGCGAGACGGAGTTCCCGGCGCGCGCGCTCGCCGAGTACCTCGCGCGGCAGTACGCGGAGCACGACGCGAGGCGCCGGCGGGACCTGCTGCAGGCCACCAAGCAGGTAGACACATGACCAGGCCACCCACCAAGCAGGTAGACACACGACCAGGCCACCAAGCAGGTAGACACACGACTGTGCTAGTAGCATGCGAGACGGAGTTCCCGGCGCGCGCGCTCGCCGAGTACCTCGCGCGGCAGTACGCGGAGCACGACGCGAGGCGCCGGCGGGACCTGCTGCAGGCCACCAAGCAGGTAGACACATGACCAGGCCACCCACCAAGCAGGTAGACACACGACCAGGCCACCAAGCAGGTAGACACACGACTGTGCTAGTAGCATGCGAGACGGAGTTCCCGGCGCGCGCGCTCGCCGAGTACCTCGCGCGGCAGTACGCGGAGCACGACGCGAGGCGCCGGCGGGACCTGCTGCAGGCCACCAAGCAGGTAGACACATGACCAGGCCACCCACCAAGCAGGTAGACACACGACCAGGCCACCAAGCAGGTAGACACACAACTGTGCTAGTAGCATGCGAGACGGAGTTCCCGGCGCGCGCGCTCGCCGAGTACCTCGCGCGGCAGTACGCGGAGCACGACGCGAGGCGCCGGCGGGACCTGCTGCAGGCCACCAAGCAGGTAGACACATGACCAGGCCACCCACCAAGCAGGTAGACACACGACCAGGCCACCAAGCAGGTAGACACACGACCAGGCCACCAAGCAGGTAGACACAAACTATGCTAGTAGCATGCCAAAAAGCAGGTAGACACACGACAGGCCACTTAGCAGATAGACACACGACCAGGCCACCAAGCAAGTAGAAACACAACTCAGGCTACCAAGCAGGTAGAGACACGACCAGGCCACCAAGCAAGTAGACACACGACCAGGCCACCAAGCAGGTAGACACAAACTGTGCTAGTAGCATGCCAAAAAGCAGGTAGACACACGACAGGCCACCTAGCAGATAGACACACGACCAGGCCACCAAGCAGGTAGTGTAAGGCTTAGCTACTTCTGCTGAGCTCTTATTAACTAAAGGATACGCTTCTACATATTTAGTAAGTTCACACTGTAATGTCAGTATGTATGAGTAATTACTATTGTCACGATCTAATGGTCCCACTATATCGAGATAAATCTTATCGAACGCTGAGTTAGCTGTCGTAGTGATTACCATGGGCTCTTTAGTATATACTGAATGTTTTTCCTTTTGACACTTCTCACACCTTTTAATGAATGTCTTTATGTCATTTTCAAGACCTGGCCAGAAGTAATATTTTTTAATATTGTTGAGCATTCTTCTGATACCCGCGTGGCCACTTGTGGGTAAGAGATGAAAATCGTTCAAGATTACTCTGCGGTCATCTTTATCATCAATTCTTTGAAGATCCTTTAAAATACATATTCGTGGTCCGGACCATTTTTTTGTATTCATTATTTCATTTGTCAACTTCTTAACGAATATGGCATTATTTATATTTTTCATGAAATATATTTCTTCTAACTTTAATACCTTATTAAATTCTCCTAGCTCTCTCACAAAAACGGCTGGCGTCAGTTGTGATCGAGAAACTGGATTAATAAATATCGTTTTCCGCGACGGTACATAACAAAACGTCGTACTTTCACTCTCAATTTCTCCATTTTTCCTAACCTTTCTTAATTCATTTTCCTCAATAAATCTCAGCTCAATAGAATCCTTTGGTTTACTACAGGTTTCTACAACTCTCAGTTGATCAGACTGATTGTCACTAGGTGCCTTAGTCACCGTAGGATCTATCCTTTGGTCTTGTTCAGCTTCCTTTTTCTTTTGCGCCCGTGTCATCACATTTAAAACTCTCTCATTCATTTCTTTCAACTCACTAACATTTATTCGAGATAGCGCATCTGCAGCCGCGTTATCTTTACCTTTCACATATTCCACACAAAAATCATATTCCTCCAATGCAATCCTGAACTTCATTAACCTACTCGACGGGTCTCTCATGTTAAACAGATAAATAAGGGGTTTATGATCCGTGTAAATTTTAAATTTCCTTCCATACAAATATGGTCTATAGTGTTTTACTGCCCAAACTATTGCGAGCAATTCTTTCTCGATATTTGGATAGTTTAACTCTGCCTTATTTAATCTCCTACTAGCATAAGCAATGGGTTTTGCGTTATTATTTGACAAAACAGCTCCTAAAGCATATCCCGATGCACAAACCAAACATTCTTCCTTCATTTTTGTCTCAACATAATGTATAGACTCCGATCTAGGCGGAATGGTAAATGAACTTCTATATTTGGAAACCGTTAATGTCAACACTACTCTGTTATTGTTATCAGTCCAAAAAGTTAATGTATCATTATTGAAATCTAGTATGGACTTGCGATTCCCTAAAAAGTCTTGTCCTAGTATGCCATGCGCCCTACAAGGCAATGAATTGAAAACATAAAACTTATGAATCAGAGTGTGTTCACCCGTGCACATTTGTAAATAAATGTATCCAATTGCCTCTATCTTTCCACCAATTCCATTTATAATTATCGACTCGTTAATAATTGGTATGTTGTTTTCTATAACATGATCATATTTCAACGCCGATATAGATGCACCCGTATCAACTAAAAAATTAAATGCCTTGCTATTTACTGTCATCTCTACTGAGCAAACATTATTACATGCTAAAATTACATTTTCAGGCCCGAAAAAACTGATTCTCAGTTTCAGTTTGCTCCTCTGCCATCGCATTCACCTGCTCATTTGTGTTTCCTCGATAGTTATAATTCTGACTGGACCTACCTCTGTTTTGGTATCTGGAATGGCCGCGCCCGCCACCGAGCCACGGCGAGCCGCCACCTCGCGTCCACTCACGGTTGTTACCATCAAAACCCCCGTGGTTGCCTCCGCGGTTGCCTCTGCCGCGGTGTCCTCTAAAATTACTCGATCTACCTCTGAAATTTTGTGCATAATTATTTCCTTGCATTGTCATGACGTCACCTGACGTTGAAGTACCTGTGGTCTCCTCGTCTAGCGCTGCCTGTACAGCGTCTTTCAGGGACTGAAAATTCCGTGCCTGTATAATCGTGCTGAGCCTACGGTTACGCAACCCATCCGCAAATACTTTTATGGCCATCTTTTTATTTAAGGGCTTCAACACTTTAAAACTCGCTTCATTTCCATCGGCCTGCGTCACCGTAAGATCAACGAACAATTCGGTGATTTCGTTCCCAAAATCATTTAGGGACTTGTCGTTCTGTCTCATTTGTTGCAACCTTCTCTGGATTGCAGTCGCCGATTTTTGTGGGCAATAACTCCCTACGCATATTAGTTACCAAATCTTTGATATTATTATAACTGTCTCGTAGCTTCAGTTTTGCTGTTTGTGATAACCGACTTTTCAGTATAAAAGTAATCAAGTTGCCTACTGAAGCTAACTCTAAGTGGAAGCATAGTATTCTGCTGCATCAATAAATTGCTTAATACATGCCTCATCATCTTTAAGTATTGGTAACAAATGCAAAGCAACTTTTATATCGAAGTTTGCCATTTTGCTTACTTTTGACTCAACCACTTTTTTTTACAAATTTCCGTTATCTCTTTATAAAGAGCTTGAATTTCATTACAACAATCTTGTACTAATTTAGTTTCATCTGCCGATTTATCTGGTTTCAATAACCATACATCTCTATCCGAAGTGTACCTATCAATAATAACATTGGCCTCTATTAAATTCTTACTACAATTATCTTTATTCTCTTGAGAGCCGAGCTTAATTAATTTTGTTCTAATAGACTTTAAACCTTCATAATTTGCTTGAAATGTATCTTTCATAATGCATGATATTTACCACTCATAGTTTCTATTTTTATGCAACTTCCTCTTAACAGCGGTTGAATGAACGAAACTTAATACATATGTTTACACTTACTGTCCTTAAAAGTTCATCGCTAGAATTCTTAATTTAGCACGCACGCCTACCTATGTGTACTTTTTACGCACTGTTCACTTTTTATCACTGGTTTTCACTTTTACGCATCACGCTCAGGAACGCTCACGATCATTCAGGAACATCTGGAATGCGACCCTAAACTTCCTCCCGTTTGATAGCCGGTAGGACTCTCGCTCCGGATCTGCGGTAGATCCTTTTGTTCAGCGACTTGTTTGCGTATCGCACGCAGTACAAAATGACCAGGACGAGCAGCAGGATGAAAACGAGAAACGCGTACCAACTTATGTTGCTCATGAACACCATGATATTTTGTGTGTGTTGCTGAATTTCATTATTCTGTCCAATTTGTGATATAATTTGTTTGTCCATGGCTGCAGGTCTTGGTGTCGTCGTAGTATTTCCCATTACGCTTTTTTTTTTTTTTTAACTGAATCTAAAACATTTTTAAAATCACACATATTTTGTTGCGACGACAACGGTGTACTTCAATCGCGCGCGAATAGGCCGCATCCCTATCCTGGCAAGGTCGCCATGTAAGGGGGATCGGTTTGGAGAGATGAGTCAAAGACAGAGGTCGGAGTTGGACTAGTGTTTATTGGGATAATACACACTTATATCTTGTTAAATGGGCGGTTACGCCCTTCTTCCCTACAGTAGACACACGACTCAGCCTAGGCCACCAAGCAGGTAGAGACACAACCAGGCCACCAAGCAGGTAGACACGACCAGACCACCAATCAGGTAGACACAGACTGTGCTAGCAGCACATAGTATCTAGTAGAGGTTATATTAATAGCTAGGACCTACAGCTTAACGTGCCATACGTGCCATACGAAACACGGTAATAGCGCCCGACCGATCAAATACCTCATGGAAACAAATACCCATGTTGTAGTACAATACGATCGTTTCCGATGTGTGAATACCACTAGGCCACGGACTCTTCAATGTACTTTTAACAAATTTTATTTCTCCCCAGGTCACCAAAGAGCTGATGGATCTCTTGAACCAAGACCGCTCCCCTCTCTGCAACACGCGGCCACCACACTTACTGGAACCCGCCATCCAACGACACCTGACTCACTTCTCGTTAATATCGCACGGGTTCGGAGGCCCGGCTATAGTGGCCGCCTTGACTGCCATACAGGTATGTGGTAAAAAGATCTAGGCTGTCTAAATGTAAGATCAGGGCAGAGGTACATTAAAAAGGTATCGCGTAAAGCATTGGCGGCAAAACCACGCACGCAGCGCGGCGTTTTAATTCTCAGATTAATGAAACTCTTTGTCTAAACTTTTGAATGGCCGTCACGAGCCGCTTGCGAGTGTCATATTTAAAACTTATGGCCTAAGCTCAGTACCGAACTCCGCATTTGCTCTCACGTGTCAACGCAAGCAAGAACTGTAGGTATAAATAAACAATACACCGTTCTATTGTTTCAGAATTTCCTCAACGAGTCCCTAAAGCATATAGAAAAATTATATCCCCAAAGCGGCATGGTGTCGTCGTCGATGGACAAAACGAAAATGGACCCGGACATCAAAAAGTAACACTCGCGGAAATGCGGCGGTGACGTCGTGGGAAAACGCGCCAAAAACGAAAACTGTACATTCCGAACAGACCTTTTAAAAAGAAAAGATATCTTTTTAAAAGTTGGTGGAAGGCAACGATTGATGCCTTTACTGCCAAATGTAATATTCTTCATTCGAAAAATGATTATGAGAACTTATTTTTATGGAGAATGGAGATAATGAATGCCACCTGCATACAAATAAAGTGCAATTAAAATACTCAACATTGTGAGAATTTGTATATAATAGTTATAAAGCATCTCTAGTATTAATTAAGCATTTATAGGGAAAGTAAGTTTTCAGCTAACGTTTTCTTGCCATACTTAAGTAATACCTACAGTGATATTAAAGTGTGAATGTAAGAAATAAGTTTGTACAATACCTCATCTACGCGAAACACTTTTAATTAAATTCCAACAATGCATCAAGGCTCAGTTAGTTTTAATTAAAAACAAAATCTTTATTAATTACGAATGTAGTTAGTTCAAATCCGAGTGCATTTATTTTAAAGTTGTGAAACGTAAATAATAATTTTAAGGATCTGTAATAATAATGCTATAGTTTTGCTAGTGAATAAAATGTGAAAGTGTGCCAATTAGTGTAAAAACTAATCCTGATGTGGATTTCATTTGTATTTTAATATTTATTGTCCTCTATGTACATAGTTTACTTTCATATTGATTTATGAACCTACCGCTTTTCGTCTAATTTGAAACAAACAAATCAGTACCTATGGAAAAGAATTTAAAAAGAAAGAAAAAGAAGAAACATTTTTTTTAGATTTATTTCATAGGTACTACAAGGCTATCTAGGGGAGTTTCCACACTGTGAGCATTCGCCTGTTTAACTACTTATAATTTAACATTATCATATTGTAAATTATACTTATTAATTACCTACTTAGGTTCAGTAAATTCTGAAATCGGATGTTGGATTAGGATTCTCGCAGGTAACAGCCCCGCATCATACAAAAATATTTCAAACATAAAACATAGTAGGTTCAAACATAAAACAGTCTAACGACTGCCATGCCAACATACAAAATACCAATGTGCCAAACTACATAGGTAAAACCAAGTCTTGTATAGAAATACTTATTTTAGTTTTTCCTTAATTACTTGTTTATAAATGTAAAATTGTACTTTAGTTAGATTTCTACGTTCAGCATCTAAATCTTTTATTAATTTCATAAATAGAGCCATTTCAATGCTTTTTCCGCCGTTTACCTCATTGTCGTAAGATAACATTGTTTTAAACCAATAAAAAAAAACTTCTTTAGTTATTGTGATGTGAATTATTTTTATGTAAAGAACAGAGCGCCTGTAATATGTCTTGATTTTGTGAAGTAAAGATGATGTTTTTAGACCTTGTTTTTCTGACCCCACTATCGATTCTTCGGCAGTCCTTTCTTTCCCATTTTGGGAGACAATATGGAGGAAACATGAAGGTGTAATATAATATAAGTTACAGAGCTCTCACCGCGAGCAGTCGCCTGGAATATATAATAATAAACTAGTGGCTCTGTGAGCTGTAGACCTCGCGAGTATGTCGGTGGGAAAGCTGAACTGCTAACACACATAAAAAAAATAACCCAAATAATTTTCTTTCTTATGAATGTACCTGGTTACGTACATGCAGTATGAAAGTAGCCGCACCAATAACTTTGTAAACTACATTTCGCGATCTTTAATACAACCTATTGACTTTTTACTAAAATTATATAGTCTGTTTCACTCTCATGGTCTTTACGAATTCAACGACACCTCATTTGTTAATATCCATCGAGCCGTTTGGGTTGTAGCGTTTTTTTTACATTTTAAAACCCCATATCTCCGCCATTTTGAAAAAAGTCTAAAAACTGGCTCGAGTAAAAAATTCTATTTATTTTTCCAACCTGCTCACAAAATTTCACGAGAATCGGTTCATAAATGCGACCTGTAGAGGAGAACAACCGGACATACGAAAGCATTTTTGCCCAAACCTGAAACAGAGACGCTTCGCTCGCTTCGCTCGCTCGGTCAATAATTATCAATTCCATCTAATTGCATCATACCTCCTATCTAGTTAGAATCACAGACACTAATTATACTAATACAGATAGAGTCCTAGAACAAAACGCCCGGCGTAAACTGAGATGCTACGAAAGCTTCTTTAGAGGGTGTCATATTTTAGGGGGTTGTTATGGAGACTTTCACTATGAAACCGATTTATTTATGATAAGAGCAACTTTATTTTTCATTGCTCCATACGTTTTGGTCCGGGCGGTCAGCTGATTTATTTGTATAGAGAAGTGAAAGTGAAAATTAAAGTGGCTCTGATCAAATTGGTTTCATAGTGAAAGTTGCTCAGAATGATGTCCATAACAACCCCCTAAAATATGACTACACCTTTCTGTTACAACCTGTATACCGTACTGACAATGCACGCCCCCGTTTTTGGCGTCCCTACGTGTGGTCGCGAATTACAGGGACGCGCATTACGGTCCTATGCAAATTAGCGAGATTAATGCATGGCATGCATGCAGCGATTGCACAGCGGGCTTATTCGCTAACTTAGTGATCATCATTGAGTGGTCATCACTGAGTTAGCGAATAAGCCCGCAAGACCGTAATGTACTCAGAACAATAACGTAATGTACGTCCCCATGTCCCCATTATGCACGGTCCAGTAAATGGCGTCCCGCGGGACGCGAAAAACGGGTCATGCAACTCATGCATTGTCAGGCCACGCATTATTGGACCATGCACTAAGGCAAATATTATTGATATGAATGAAGCGGAATAATTTTTCTGCACTGGCAGCTCCGAAAATATTTGACAGCTTCGGAGCGGCAAGCCGGCAATTTTTCGAATGTCAAAACTGAGGTCAAACAAAACAAACAAAATGTCATGTCCATGTTGTGCCGGTTTTGATAGTTAGTTAGTGTTGATTAAAAATAGTTTACCCTTTCTTTACTATGTTTGTTCAAGATAAATCAATGGAAATGGATACCGCTGAAAGCTACGAAGATATCAAACGTTGTTTTAAACTGCCAGCGCAGGTATTCGACAAATTAAACGTCCTTTACAATCACACGAATTCCATGATGGTTTTCTGGAATAAATACCAGATTTTTGTGTACGAAAACTCCAATTATGAAGAAATAACTATTACTATGCATCCCGACTTCATGATACACCGAGTGATGCTGTCCAACAACTATATAGTATGTTTAGATTGCATTGGCAATGTCCACATAACCTCGCTGAAATTCAAGAGTCCTGCTCGGAAAAGATTCAAGAGGAGTTTCCAGACTAGAGAAACTGGCATCGCAGCCTTCGCTCAGCTCAACCAGGACTACTGTTTCACTATAAAACTCGAAAATGGCAGTTCCTTTGCATGTCTTCACCGAATTAGTGCTGACTTCCAGATATGCAACAAAGTCTTGCTTAAACATGATTCCTCACTGTTACCACTGCATAAACTTCAAGATAAATGTATCCTGACCTGTTATTCAGTACCAACAACTCAAATTTATTATTTGAAAGATTTATTCAATGTTGATCAAGGTATTGGTAAAGAAGGATATAGTCTGCAAATTGTCACCTTTGATTCTCAGACTGTTTATGGTTATTTACTCAACCAAAAAATAATGGGAGATGAGGTTTCTGTAATGAAGTTATATCAAAGCCCTTCGGAGATCAGTAGTATTCAAATTCTGGAGAAAGAATCTATCAATGCACTAGTCTCGCTGAAATCAGGAAGTGTTATTCGACTTGTGTTCAAGAATGGTAGGAGAAAACCGGAAGTCATACATCTAAATGTTGCAATACATAAGATTCATGCATTCAATGATAGTTTGATCTTCACTGATGGCAACACTATGTGGAGAACTGACAGTACATATTCACCAAGTGAAATAAAATTCAAGCAGCTATTTATAAAGCTAACCAGAGACTTTGTGGTAATTGGAGACCAAATTGTTTGTGTGACATTCTCAAACAACATATATCTGTTTCCAATTGAAAATGAAAGTGCCTATGTGAAGACTGATGAAAAACCATACACTCCAGTTGAAAAACTTTTGGAAAAACCAAAAGAAAATGACACAGTCAATGAAGAACTCAAGAAATGCCTTGAAATTTCGAAAAAGGCTCAATTAGAAAGTAATTACATTGCTACCATAGCTCTCTCAAACAGACAAGATTTAATGGATGAAGTTATACAGTACAGTGTACTTACATACGAAAATTATGAAGATGTGATCTCTGAGAACAATGACATTCAACTCACCGATGAACTCAGAAATTATTTCGAGCCTGAATCAACACTGTTTCTGGTAAAAGTCTTAGTAACAGAACAGCATAAACTGAGTCCGATATTTACAAGTCTTCTAGACAATTTGAAACTTCACATAACTATATCAAGTGATGGCCAAATATTGAAGACTGTTAGCATAGCAATCAGAGAAACCATTAAGAAAATGAATCTGTTGCTGCCTTTGAAAAGCAATTGCCTCTCAAATGTAACAATCAAAATCAAAATGGTGCCTGGTATTCCAGGAGCGCTAGACAGCAATCAAACCTTTTGGGTAATACTATCTCAAAAGGAAATCACCTTAAATTCCGAGCATTTTATCAAACATAACAGTTCAAATCAAATAATTGTGGCACATCTCAAAAAACCTCAACAGACTATTGAAGAACTGGTTCTGGAATCAGCTGCTCAACTCCATGGGCCACTGTTCACTTTCCACAAAGATGCCAACAGTAACACTGAGATCCAAGAGTGGTCATACTATGTGAGATTGCCAGAAAATCATGTAAACAGACTAAACAGTAAAGAAACCTATATAAAATACTTCAGTGCTGCAAAATCTGAAGCCATGCTGAAAATGCTGTCTTCAAATGAATTTTTGGAAGGGAAAAACCACTTGATGCTCCAAGTTGGAAAGTACAGAGTGAAGGTTGAAGTAATAAAGGATGAATCCTCAGGTTCCCTTCTTCGAGTGACCAGTGCCAATGCCAGGATCGCACAGAGTATTAGGAAATTTCTCTCTCGCATACTTTATGGTGAATACGAGAAGTATGAACCAGCTAAGGAATTCATTCATCAGTCACAGTACGCTGTTATTGAGGTGAGCACCAACTCAGCCTCCATGTGGCCCTAAGCAATTCATTTGGGGTATTGCACGTGTTGTTCTACCTACCTACGAAATAAATATCTAACAATGTTTTACTTTTCAGGATATCCAAAGATCTCTGAAGACTTGTCTAACATCCAGAAAAATAGATCTCAATATGATTCTGAATTTGGACGAAAAATTCCAGAGGAATGTTATTGGCGCGCTACCTTTGTGATACCCTTCTAAGGAACCTATGAAATTGTCATTTAAACTAATAAATACGGCCTGGCTTCCTAGGCGCTGTTGAGATTAGCTAACAGAGCAATTAACTAAATTCAGCTGATCACGTGCAGCTATCAGCCAATTCCCGCTATTTTGAATTCATCATTGATTAACTAATCTTAACTTTTGAACAGCGGCTAAGAAACCGGCCGTAAATCTTGTGCCTCATCTAATCACGCTACTCGACAATAAAACCACATGTGAATAGTTGTAACTCTAGTTTATTAGACCATCCTCCTCAGCAGTTCGTTGATCTTATCCTCGCGGTTGCCGAAGTCTCCGCCGTCCACGTAATGGATCGTCTTCTTGCGCCAGCCGCCGACAGGGTTGTTCAGCTTGAATGGCCAGAGGAAGTTGCTCGCGTACTGTGGACAACAGTGCGCGGTTAGTTATAGAGTTACCAGGAATATTGTGGCCACACGCTAGGGCACAGCGTGGGCAAGAGCGGATACAGTGAAGGTGCGATCAATGTCTCCCAAGTATTTGCTATCCCTCAGCAAATCCTTCACTTCACTCTCTTAAGTTTCACATAGCTAGCAAATAGTACCTACGGTCAAACTACTTACGGCCGATTTAAAATCCTCAGGTAATCTGAAGATTTTCACGGGTAAACGAAATGTCAAATAAAGTTATGTGTCTGTATATCTAGGGACCGAAAATACGCCCCTATAGTAGATTAATTTGCTACTAAAAAGTTGAGTAGGTACTTTGTAACCCTGCCATGAGGGTTTTTACAAGCCAATTTCCGTCCTTCTCATTGCGCCTGGCAATAGGGTTTATCTATGGTATGTTATATCGGGTAATTAATGTATTGGCAACATTAGGAATGTCGGTGTGCTAGGAAGGTCGAGTCCGCATATTCGCGGGTCACCATAGGGGCACGCTACATGCTGTACGCTCAATGTAAAGTCCGACTCCACATCACGTAGAGGTGACTCGTGCTGAGCGAAATATCCGAAAGAACTTGAATACGAAGAAAATAAAGATTAGGAACACATACAAGCCCGCTAGCGACGAGTAAAGTCAGCTCCAGATATAAATGAGCCTGCTAAATAAATGGATCTACACAACATAAACAGAGGAAAAAAAATCTAGATAGCCAATGTTGAAATGATGATAACATCCTCTCCGTCAACGGTGGTAGTTTTGGATGCGCAGATCTATTTGAGGGCTCATTCTCAAATGCCCTGCGACTATCACCTGCGAAGGGGATTTATGGAGATTTCCGGCGTTAAAAAGTCACTCAAATAGGGCTTCTATTTGAGTAGCTTGCTTGCTCATTTACTGACGCCGACTGAATAAAGTAGTGGCTGGTCACACATGACCATCATACCTTGAACTTGTCTCCCACGGTGAAGATCTCGTGGATATATTACTGGCAATTTAGGATGTACAGATCTATTTGTGTAGCTTGCTTGCTCATTACACGAGCGCCGACTGAACTACGTAGTTTCAGCGTGTCACAGATGACCATCATACATTGAACTTGTCTCCCACAGATCTCGTGGATATATTACTGGTAGTTCAGGATGTACAGATCTATTTGTGTAGCTTCCTTGCTCATTTACTGACGCCGACTGAACTACAGTAGTGGGGTCACAGATGACCATCATACCTTGAACTTGTCTCCCACGGTGAAGATCTCGTGGATGAGGTCCTCCACGCAGATGATGTCCTTCTTCCCGAGCTTGCCCTCCACGATGGTGTTGGAGGTGATCGGCACGCGCTGCCCCTTCACCTTGGCGAAGCCGCGCTTGTACACCAGCTGAGGGTGACACATACTTGACGTTAGACTAGCCTATAATATAATAATTGTATTGTTCTCAAATACATTTTGGTACATTAAAAACACAGGATAGTTAATAAAACAATTAATTAGCTTAGTTTGTGTTAAGCATACGCCAGACGGCATTCTACCTTAGTTTCTGCCAGGTGACCTTGGTGGAAGCGCTGCTGTCTACATGATTTAAAACAAGCCCCAAACTTCAGTGGGCTTGAAGCGCTTGTGCTGAGCTACTAGAGTTTCCCAAGCATTTTTCTTTTGAGCCGGGTCTCTAAAAGCTTGGCAATTCAAATCCCAAAGACACGGCAAATCTCTGTACAACTCGATGAGTTCCGTAAGTATCTCACGTTCGTTGGCCATCCTAGCGCGCGCGACGCGTCTACACGCGGACCCATGACTTTAGGTATATGTTGTCCATAAAAGCGCTTCAGACGTTAAAATGCCGAGTGAATAGTGTGTTTTAACGCCGGAAAGGGATACGAAGTAATATTTAGGGTTCCGTATCCGAAGGGTGGCAACCAGGACCCTATTACTAAGAATCCGCTGTCCGTCACCAGGCTGTATCTCATGAACCGTGGTAGCTAGACAGTTGAAATTTGCCCAGATGATGTATTTCTGTTGCCGCTATAACAACAAATACTAAAAAACAATACAAATTTAATATTAAGGGGGGCTCCCATACAACTAACGTGATCTTTTTGCGGTTTTTTTCTAGATAATGGTACAGAACCCTTCGTGACTCGCACTTGGCCGGTTATTTTGAAAAGTCCACAGGTACCCTTCACAGGCCCGTTAGGTTAGGTTGTGTATGTGAGTTACCTCGCGCACGCTCTTCAGGTTAGGGTACCCCCAGGTGATGTGCGGCTCGGCGATGCGGAGCATGTTGACGGTGGCCTTGTTGAGGCGTATGAACACGCCATTGTTAATCTGCCGCAGACGGAACAGCTGCATCACTTTACGGACCTGCCAGCGGGGAACAAGGTATTAGACAAGGTAGTCAAGTAAATCTGGGTGACGCTGACGCATTATGTACAAAATGGCTCGACATTAACTGAATTGTATTGTACTTATGCTGCCGATTTCCTAATCAAAATTGATCTAATCAAAACGAGTTTCAAAATTAATTTATGGTTGGAGTTTCTCGCGAGATGAGAAATGGCATTCAAGTCGATATAATTTCATTGAAATTACAAAAAATTCTAAGTTTAAACTTTTTATTGACCATAAAATCATACAGATTGCATAATCAACATCGTTTTTTTTTTTATATGTACTACCGCCCGTTCGGAAGTTGTGGGCTACTACATTAAAATGACATCCTAATGGTGATGGAAAACACCGTGAGGAATTCTTCACACATCCATAGGTGAGACGATGGGTTTGCTAGTACCGTATTAAACTTAGTAGTTTATATACAATTTTAATCTTGTAAGTACAGCAGTCTTATCATTCTATGAAATGTCTTAAATAACAATTTTGTTTAGCAAGAATCAACTGGGAATTGGGTGAAATAGTCGCAATAGAGAACCGATCACCGGCCTGTGTTCTCCTATCTCATCATCTATCTATCTAACAAGAATCAAAGATTTACTACTACATTAAAAGTTTCTCACCTTGGGGGAAACCTGGTTGATACCACGGATACGCATGACGAAGGCGAGCTTGGCCTCACCGGGGACATAGTAGTTACCGATGTTGCGAGCCTGGAAACAGACAGGCACTTGTTACAATTTGTGATTTGGCTGCATTACATACAAGATAGGAAAGAACTAGGGATGTTTTACAAAAGCCAGTATGTAACAGAAACAAATCAATATTAATTGGAAAACAATATAAGAGAAAAAAAATTGAGTCTTAAATCTTATTAAGAATCGCGGTAGAGCTGCACTAGAAACCTAATTGAAATATAAAGACAAACATGCGTGTCCAGAATTGTCTATTTACCTGTCTTGCTAATCTGATTTCATCACGCTCCTTAATTCTATATTCCTTGACGTAGGTCTCAGCACGCTTGAAGATCTCTTTCCTCTTCTTCAGGGCGACGGTACGCCTCTTCAGTGTGACCTGATGTGGACAGAAAATCAAATTAGCGCAGGAAAATATATAAGATATCTTCAGCGGGTTCGCGATCAATAAGAGTAACATCAAAACATTCAGATGAACTATGCTTTTGAATTGGTAAACATCATTTTAATGTTCAGCTCTTGCAGGCTAACATTTGGACCAAAACTCAGCTAGTAATTAATTAGACAACAGGCTGCTTTTTAGAGCCAAAGAATATCTTATAATTTTAAACATTGTTGTATTAGCACCAGCAGTCTCATCAATAATCTCATTAAAATCTCTTAGATATGGGAAAATATATCCACTAATGCAATAAAAATTGTGATTTCATCTGTCTGAGCATCAGAAGATCTACATAATTTTAACTATAGCTGAGAACTTGATCTTGACCCTAGACTAGGGCCTTAGGATACACCCTAGAGTAAGTCAGTGATGTTACCTGGACACGTCTGGCGCGGAGAGCATCTCTTCGCTTGCGGTGCTTCAGCACGGACTCAGGGACTGCGGGCAGCTTCTTGCTGTCCTCCTTACCCTTAACGGGTTTCTTCTCTGTTGTCGCGACCATTGTGCTGGAATCACAAGGGTTCAAGTTGCAGGTAACAATTTTAGGTTAGGTGGTTGAATGTTTTTGTAAACAATATGTTTTATTGGGCTAATATTGGTGCTATTTAGGTCTTGAAGAGCAGATTCAGTGATAGTGAAACTATGAAGAGGATGAATTGAATGTAAATAGCGATTTGGCGTTTAGGAAATGCAAACACAATGTATGGTTGGCATGATAGGAAATGATCTATTTGCGTACTAACGGGTCGGATTAGGGGAAGCAAAATGAGTAAAATTTGCTACTAGAGCGCATTGGAAAGATATAAAGCATATAAATAGAATAGCTTGAGTAGAAATAACAATGTGATACTCATGCATGGTAAGTGTAGAGGTTAGGATTTACGACACAAGATTTTGTTAACTGAGTGGCACAAAATACATAATTAGAACATTTATTGGGTAAAATGACAAAGAGTGAAGGCGTTGATGAACACTGATGGATAAAAACACGTATCGTAGCGAGGAAAACACAAGGTCCGTTGTGACAGCGGCATGCCCTCACGACATCTCGAGATTTACATGCACATATCACAATATACACTTTATATTTCATAATACTGTCACTGTAATTGTTCTCCTTAATCTAGTATCACCTAAATAGCACCAATTCCAACGTAAATAACTAAATAATTATCCACCTGCGGGGCAAAACTCCACGCGGCACGTGTGTCAAGTTATCAAAAGAAAGACAGGAAAACTGGGCTTCCGGTTGTCGCCATTTTGGTGTTTTTGCTAGAGCAACACTAAGCGTGTTCTTATAAACTACCATTCAGCTATAATCACATTGTCGCCGGTCATGAGCTACTCGATGCAAAATAGTAATCGGGATAAATAAAACACAGCTCTATTGCTGACTGACAGTTGCTGGTGTGAGAAATATCAGCGGCAAATATTTGTTAAGATAGATTCATAGAAATTTATTGACAGCAATCAAAATCGTTCGCCTTCGTTGTGTGTTGGTTGGTAGATGGTCGTCCAGCTTTTGTGTGAATCGATTATTTTAAGAAAATTACGCAATAAGAACTTGGAATATATTTTAGATCTTGCAACTCAAGCTCTAATTCCGGTGGCGCGAATTTTCAAAATCAAACAAACTATTGAACAAACTTTCGTAACCATGGAAATTACTCTGTTATTATTTATTTGAGCACCTCAAAACAGAACAAAAATCTTATAATTGTTCTAAACATACTGTTTTTGATAATAACACCACAATGGTTGACAAAAACCCTCCGTTGTGCGCCCTTGAAGTGGGTGAACTCGATTTATTCGTTGACAGCATGGAACCATCGTGTATTGAATCGATTGGTAACTCTGCGTAAGTTAGACAATTACCTGCTTCCTTCCTTCGACTTTCCCATTAGACACACGCTGCAGAAACACAAGTTGAGAAAAATATGAGAAGCAAAAATGAATGCTGAAGTTGCTGCTTGCTCATCGCCTCGCATAACAAAAGCCGAGAGGCTTGGGGTTCTGGCATCCAATAATTAGCAATTTAGGTACTTTGAGTATACGAAAAGCATGGGAAGAAATAGGATCCTTCACTCAGAATAATATTAATTGTTTCAGATGGGTCGACTGGCACATTCGTTTACAGAAGCTGAATCAACAGGCTGTTTTGGAGGCGTCTTCTATGCAAGAGGAGCTGACTAAAGAAACGCTTATATCCAGCGGGAAGGTATTCCGTTGAAGACATGATTAAAGTATAATACTAGAAATCCTCTGTCTGTATTCCCAAAACACCACTATGCCGAAACTAAGTTAAAGCCAGCAAGAGATCTGTATATACTTACCTATTATCAAAATATTAGAACTCGTAATGTTTTGCCTCTTCGGTACTTTGGGCCATTACGGGAGAGGGCAAAGAAACTCTCAAACGCTTTTAGGGTACCGTACCCGAAGGGTGCCAAACGGGACCCTATTCTAAGGCTCCGCTGTCCGACCGTCAGCGGGTCCTAGAGCACGGACCGTAATAGCTAGAAAGTTGAAATTTTCACAGAATGTGTATATTTGTTGCCATATAACAACAACAAACACTGAATTACGAGAGATATTACAAATTAAAGGGGGTCCCCATACAAGAGACGTGTTTTTAATCTTCGTTTTGTTTTATTGTTTTGAGTGCTTAAGTTGTGTCGTACGATGGTACGGTACCCTTCTTGCGCGATTCCGACTCGCACTTGACCGATTATTTCTCTGCACTGCCCCCTAAAGCAATGATAGCGTGATGTTTTCCAGCTTCCAGTTCTAGTGCACGAAGCTATTTGTATCCAGATTTGGCGGCAAAAGATTTACCCGCAAATCATGAAGCTGGAGCCAACAATTCCCAATACATTTGGCATTTACATGGTGGTAAGTTGTTTCAAAATATCAATAATGAATATGAAAACTGGTTCGATTATGGCCACCCATCCAATCGCCAAAATGGCCAACTGTGGCTTAACCTTGTTAATTTTGTTAGAGTCTGTTCTGATACAAAATAATTTGACCTAGACTACTAAACAGACTGAGCTAATGACACCATAGTCGTACCAAATGAACGCCCCGGTGGGTATAAGTTGCCTGAGTCAGTGAGTCGGAAAAGGCAGGGGATCCAGTTTATCTACTAGAATAGGTACCTAGTCCATATTTTACCCCCAGTTGGACCACGAGCCCTGGTTGCGCGTGATGGGTCTATAAGTCACTTCATTCCATACTATACCATCACTATCCATATTATGTGTATCACAAAGCCGCCGTGGCGATGGATCTAACATATTTTAGGTATAGTCCATATTTCCCCCCCAGTTGTACCACGAGGCTGCGGCGGTGGGTCTACTGGAGACGGTGTTGTTCCACGAAGACGGCGCTCAGTGCATCAGCGAGGTCGCAGTGGATCTACTAGGATACGCAGTGGAACAACTGACCTCTCTAGTGGCACTTATTGAGTTAGTAACGTTATTAATTATGGAGCGTGAGTGATACTACCACAAACAAATAACAATACTTATACTTATTAAAAGCGACGATGACGTCACCAGCTTGTAATGTATCCTGGATTCGAATTTGCTATAAAATGAAAGGCCGATGATGTATTTTTTTGTAATCATTTACATAAAGTATATTTGAACACATAGGCACCTATTTCGAGGAGTTGCAACACGGGTAAACAAACATAAGTATTACTGATGTCCCCATCTAGCCAGATATTCAATAATTCTGCACGTCAGTCATATCTTTATGGGCTTTATAGTTTGTTCTTCATCAAACTATTCTCAAATCACAGGAACGGCTACCTGCAACCTCGTCCCGCGGCCGCTTTGGAGGCAGAAGCGTTATTAGAGGAGCTGGACCGACAGAAGAATGACCTGGTCTTCGACATCGGGATGAGATGCATCTCTATTGTCCGGTATGACTCTGTAACTATTATATTAGTTATGAATTAAGGCCTGCGCAAACTAGAACGGTATGGCAAGTTTATGGACATTCAAACGTAACGACATAGAAATAAGATATCTATAAATTGCTATGGTTTAAAATAATGCCGAAGCATCCCGCGGGATACTTCGGCATTATTTGAAAGCATATCACTTTGTCTTATTTCTAGGATACGTTTGAATGTTTAGTATTTAGTATTATAATGTTTTATAAGTAGAAATCTATATTTATTCATACTTGTCTTTAGTTTTAGTCATTTGTGCACTGACTTCCCTCTCTTTATCTGTTTTTTTCCTGTCATCCCTAGGTTTGCTGGAAGAAATCTCTTTTTAGAGATTAGCTCGCCTTTGTACATATATTTCTGTAAATGTTACGTGTTTTTTTTTTTTGTGCAATAAAGTAAATGAATGAATGTGCATTGGTAAAAACTTAAAATCCCTTGCCATGCCGTCCCAGTGTGCGTAGGCCGTTAGAGTCCCTGCATAGGGGCCGCCGCCAGCCACAACCACAAACGCCGCTGCCACGAGAAGCTAGAAGCAGCCCGTGTGCGGCGTTCGGGTCGTATTCTAGAACGAATCTCTAATCTGAGATCTACTCAAGAGTAGTCTTAAGAGTACGCGCTTATTCTTAATTGATGCTTGAGACTAGTATCAAAAATCATAATTCATCTGAGTAATCTCAGATGTGAGTAGAGATTTTACTAATTCTTGAACAAGATTCAAATAAAAAAAACTTTTTTGTACTACAGATGTCAAACTTTTGTTGAGATCCTCTCTTGACAGTGTTGTTGTGCTTGAGCGGTGTCTCGACCACGCTTGAGAGTGATATTAGTACATAAAATAAACAAACCAGTGGATATTGGTGAAAATATCAGCTAGCTAGACGGTTCTTTCTCTCTCTCTTTCTCTCTCTTTCTTTCTCTCTCTTTATTGCTTAACGTTGACGTGAGAGGTTCCGGATTCGAATTCTGGCTGGCGAGGAAGAAAAAACCTCCAAGTCTCACTTTCTTGTTTTTACGACACAGTGTATCCTAGTATGGGGCCAGAAGCAACGTTGGTTCCGGTATATAAATGTTTGATTATATCAATCCCTCACGCAACCGCAATATTCTAGTCGGGACATTCCGTTTATCCACCCTAGAGAGTGGATTCCAGGACACTTTTCGTATCTAGGGTGGATAACTGGAATAACTCACTTACTTAGGGTGTATTTTACCAACCAAAAGTTGAGCGAGAATCCCGGGGATAATTTATATGACAAAGACAGTCCAAAATGCGTGGCTGATGGGCAGGCAACGCATAGCCTAAACCGGTGGACCTAGAGCCATGAAACTTTGTACAGGGGTTCCTTAGTAGCGTGGGGTAGCACTGATATGAGATTTGACAAAATTAATTCCCCAAGGGGGGGGGGGGATAAGGGGTTACAGTTTGTATTAAACTCAATCTAATCAAATAGGGTTGGTGGAAGTCGGTTTTTTCTAAAGTTTACTTTTTGTTTCAATTATCCTAAGAATGACCTCATTTTGAACTGTCAATTGTCGCACAAATTATCCCCGGGATAGATTATTCGCGTATAACTTTTTGTTGGTAAAATCCACCCTTAGAGCGAATTTTACCAACAAAGAGTAACTTTTTACTCGAGATTCAGGCCGATTCTCTAGGTTACACTCACTAAAATTAGTTGACAATATTAAGTCCGACAGCTCTTATGCGGTCGCCATAGATTCCATTTTCAAACTTACTATTGAATTATTTTAATGTACTGATGAACTAATTCAAAAGTGAGTTCGAAAATGAAATCTATGGCAACCGCGTAAGAGCGTCGGAGCTAATATTGTCAAGTAATTTTAGTGTGTGTGCCCTAGAGAATTGGCCCCAGTATCTTCTACTTATTCATAGAATAACCTCATTTTGAACTGTCATTGAAATAAAAATTATCCCCGGCATAATGGGAACTTTTCAAAAACCATTAAAAGTAAAAAACTAGTACCAAACGACTCGATAGGTAGCGCAGCCTGCGCAAGCGGTGTCAAAAATTAATCAGATTAATTTGTTTCTTGTTCTGTGCCAACACGGCCTCTTCTGAGCGTACTTAGGTTCTCAACTCAATGAAACTTTTTATTTTGCTTCTAATCTGGGTAACTTTTTGACACCGCTTGCGCAGGCTGCGCTACCGCGCTACCTATCAAGTCGTTTGAAATCTTTTTTTTTAAGGTATCATTATTTTCTCATAACTTTTTGTTGGTAAAATCCACCTATAGAAGATACTCTCGAGTCAAAAGTTACTCTTCGTTGGTAAAACTCGCTCTTAGCCAACAGGCTATACCGACTCGATAACTTGCAGCTACCTAGCGGAGCACATGGAAGCGGCCGGCGTCGGCGCTTCGATCGCCACCCACGTGTACTCGACGCACGACGTGCCGTCGTTGCTGGCTCACCTCCTGCACAGTGAGCCGTGGCAGCGCGCGGGCGCCAGGGGGAGGGAGACCTTCAACTGTGAGTAGGCGGGGGGCGGGCGTTCAAGATGGCTGCCGCTAGGTTTGAATTAGTGGTGGTCATAACGGCAATATTTTGTTAACATGCTAAATGGAATATGCTAAATTTTGCTGAATTTGTATGAACTCGCGTGGAACTCGCAAGGGAATCAAAACCTAAAGGGTACTTCCGGTTGGCCTAGGGTCATGAAATTTGGAATGAAGGTAGGTCTTATACATAGCACAAGTAAAGGAAAAAATCCGAAAACGGTAAATTTCTGTCTGTCTGTCTCACCGTCTGTTAAGACTTTTTCTCAGAAACGCATGGAGGTATAAAATTGAAATTAATATCGATTACTCAAGTCTGTGATCTCTTAAAGTTGTAAAAAAAAAATCTTATAGGTTAACGCAATCAAAAGATACCGCACATGTCTCAATTTTGCTAAAATTGCTTGATATTCGCAAGGGAATCAAAACCTAGAGGGTACTTCCCGTTGACCTAGTCATGAAATTTGGCACGAAGCAAGGTCTTATAGCACAAGTAAAGGAAAAAAATCTGAAAACTGCAAATTTCTGTCTTTCTAAAAAATATTCAATTTGGTTTACATGGATGACATCACATTTTAGTTTTTTATGTGTAAACCTAATTACACGTGTTACGCTCTCCAAGTGTGATCGGAACCCTTGGTGCGCGAGTCCTACTCGCACTTGGCCGGTTATTTCCTTTTAAGGATCGGAACCCTAAAAAAGTAATATTTTATCGTCACTTTGTGCGTGCCGGAGATGGGCCTTAGGCCGAAATGTAGTTTCTAATATGCCTCTGCCACTCCGCATGGGATCGCCTGGCCCTCTGTCGTCAGTCGGCCGCTGGTCCCCGCCTGCCCCCGAGGAGGAAGGTCAACTCCATCGCAGCGAGGCGCAGCTCTGGCTCTGCCTGCGCCAGTTGCTACTGGACCCGAGACTCTCGCACCACTATACTGTGGATGACCATCGACGGAATGTGTTCTGTCGGGTGAGGCCAATATTTCTACACTCTCTATTATGCTAACATAACAGTACAATAAGAATGAGTCTTATTCGAACTAGTCAAGATCGTAGATTGTGAACATTACAATATTTTCGTCATTATTATTGCGAAAATACATAACTCTACGCGATAGATAATACAGCAAAATAGAGGTAGAAATAGAAATATCATCATGTGGAAAATACTGTTGATTACCAAAGCAAGCAGGATTTAACAGGGAGGACGTATCAAGATATTTTCGCACTGAAAATTACCAACGAAAATAACCAGACGGACGGACAGCGAAGTCTCAGTAATAGGGTCCCGTTTGGCACCCTTCGGGTGCGGAACCCTAAAAACTGCTGCGGGTGTCTTTACGGTAGTCAAAGGGATACCGAGTTATTTTTCTCCCTGTCTTGCACTCTTCCCAGCTGCAAGCCAAGCTGACAGACCCCGTCCTAGACCAGCTGCCGCCACTCGGCGAGCTGAAGGCGTTCCTCTGTCAGCTCTCCGTCGGGAACTACACCCCGCGCGCCGCCGCCGCCGGGCTGAAGAGGCCGGGCTGCACGCTCATTGAGGTGGTGCCGCAGGTGAGATGGGCATAGACCACAGAGAAAGTAATCACTACGTTTAGCCACAGTTACTATAATATTATACTAATACAGATAGAGAAGAGGCCCAGCAGTGGGTCGATTTGGGCTGAAGATGATGATGAATACAGATAGACCATCTAGAACAAAATATGACACCGGCGTAAACTGAGATGCTACGGAAGCTTCTTTAGTTCGAGGCTATTATCGCTTGGTGCAGCACCATCGGAAAATTGAAAATACCACGAGATGGCGCTAAGATTTATAGGATTTATTCTAAGATTAGCGCCACCTAGAAGTATGTTAACTGAAACCATGGCGTTTAATGTACAAATCTTACTCCTCACGTCATCTCTTTTTTACGAAGTGTCATTAATTCTAATTTGTATGGGATGAGCACCTGTGATTTAGCATACTTTTGGCATAGACCTCTACACTATCATCATAGATCTATTACACCCAATGTATCATCATTATAGACCTCTTAAACCCAATGTATCAACATTATAGACTGCCTATACCTACCCAATCTATCATCATTATATAACTCTTACAGACAATCTGTTTATCATCATTCATCATATAGGTACCATGCACTTACATCCAACCAATGTAACTGGTTCTCTCTCAGAAGTACACTGGTCGAACAAACGAACAATGGAGAACAATAGATAAATAAGATGTGTCGACGAAAGGTTAGGGAATGTCTTTACTTTACTTACTTTATACTTTATTGCACAAAAAACAGAACAACATGTACAAAGGCGAGCTTATCTCTAATAAGAGATCTCTTCCAGCAAACCTAGGATGGACAGGATTAATTAACAAAAGATAGACCTACATATGTGCACAACGATAAATATTAAATTAATAGACTACTTACTAATAAGTACATACATAAAAACCATACATAATATTTTAAAAAATTAAATATATATATATATATGTATAAAATACATGTCTTCGGCCTTCTCCTAGAGCAGTGGTCCAATGTAGAGATAAAAAACAGTAAACCGTAAATATAATTACATACAGGCACATACCTACATTGCTGCAGAGATGAGTTTACCTATAGGTACTAATAATCTTCTACATTCTAATTCAGATTCTGACTCCCGACAGGAATGCAGGGGTGCGGGGGAGATGTCAACAGAATTTCTCATCAATTATCTTGCTCTCGCTCAACTCCACTACCTATTTTGGGTCAATCGGTTTATCCACCCTAGGGTGGATAACCGGACAATACAATGAAATTTTGGGGTAATCCGTTTATCCACCCTAGGGTGGATAGCCGGACACATACATTGAGAGTATCTATTTTGGGGTAATCCGTTTATCCACCCTAGGGTGGATAACCGGACACATACATTGAGAGAGTAGCTATTTTGGGGTAATCCGTTTATCTATCCTAGGGTGTATAACCGGACACATACATCGAGAGAGTACCTATTTTGGGGTAATCCGTTTATCCATCATAGGGTGGATAACCGGACACATATTGAAAGTACCTACCTATTTTGGGGTAATCCGTTTATCCACCCTAGGGTGTATAACCGGACACATACATTAAGAGAGTGCCTATTTTGGGGTAATCCGTTTATCCACCCCAGGGTGGATAGCTGGACACATACATTTTATCAAATTCCTAAATCGATCATAAAGTAGCATTGTTGTACGTATTACCATGCTCCCAGGTCAAAGCGGCCTACCTGAAGCAGGTGCACAAGCGCACCAAGTCGATCGCCAGGTGGCACTTAGAGCGTCTCAACATGGACGGCTCGTCGGAGTCGCGTGCGCTGGCGCAGCAGCTGCTGGAGTCGTACACGAGCGACGCGGCGCTCGCGCTTGACGGCGGCGGAGCCAAGTGAGTAGCATCACAGGGTGCTCATCCCAAACAAATAAGAATTAGTAATCCTTCGTAAAAAAGTTCCTTCGTTTCATTTAACTTACTTCTAGGTGGCGCTAATCTTAGAATAAATCCTATATATCTTAGCGCTATCTCATGGTATTTGCAATTTTTCGATGGTGCTGCATCAAGCGATAATGGCCTCGAACTAAAGAAGCTTCCGTAGCATCTCAGTTTACGCCGGTGATAATTTGTTCTAGGTGGTCTATCTGTATTAGTATAATATTAGTATCTGTGGTAGCATCACACACAAATCAGCTGATCGCCCGGCACAAATCATAAAGGGAAGTGAAAAATAAAGTTGCTCTGATCAAATCGGTTTCATTGCGAAAGTTGTTCAGAATGATGTACCTCAACCCCCTAAAATATGACTACACTTTTCTGTTACACCCTGTATGAGGTGTAATCTCCTCCAGCCAGAGTCCAGTGCCACTATTTCAAACGTGAGTCAACAGTTTAACAGAATATTCGTTCGAAGTAATGGCACTAACTCCCAGTTTCTTAGACGCTGATCACAGGTCACACACGATTAACTAATCGGTGGTTAATTCAAAATGGCGGCACACGATTGGCTGATGGAGGCACGTGATTGGCTGAAATTAATTAATCGCTCTGTTAGCTAATCGTAACCTTTGATCAGCGTCTCGGAAACCGGGGGTTAGTCTCATCTCAAATTATTGTCGATGAAAGTTGTCAAGGGGCCCGTACACGTTCAAGCATGCTTGACAACCAACGGTCGTCAAGCAAGCTTGATCGTTTACGACCATGCTTGACGTGCTTGTCAAGCAAATTACGTGCTTGATCATGCTTGAAGAAAATTTTGCTTGACGACGTGCTTGACATGCATGTCTGAACGTCTTCGAGGGTGCTTGATCGTTATTGCACTTGCTTCAAGTTTGACCAACATGCTTGTCACTCATGCTTGACAACTCGCTTGATCATTTTGCTTGATCGTTGTCGCGGTTGCTTGATGAAAACGTGAAGTTTGACCAACATGCTTGTCAAGCATGCTTGAACGTCTACGGGGGCCTTTAGGGTTTTATTGTAATTGTAACTACAATAAGAGTTTGTCGGCAGGTGTGCGCGTTGCGGCGAGAAGGCTGGCAGCAAGTGTGGTCGCTGCAAGACCGAGTGGTATTGCGGGAGGTGAGCAGTCTATAGTCTATTCGTGATAAGAATGGAGTAGTCATCAGATCACTGTCCGGCGGCCTAGCCACGCCCCGTAACCAATCAAATCGTTTCCAATTATAAAGCCAAGTTCACAGTGACCAGTTGAAGGCAAACTTTCGAACGCGAAGGTTGTGTCCTGTCCTGTAATTGTGTTAACAGATTTAATTTTCACTGCATTCTTATCACGAATAGACTGTAGCATTACATTGAATACAGCTGGCGCCAAGTATCTTTGGCTCTGAGCACCTCTCTCACCCCAGACGAAAACATAGAATCTCATTCCACTTGCCAATAAAGTTGTGCAGGGCGTATAACAGCAGTTGCTGTTTCGTCCCGCCCGTACATAAAGGCACATAAATTGCTTCTGGCCCCACACTAGGAACCAGAAACAGCGACAACACAAACATGTAAACATCCAAGACCTGGGGTTTTTGCCCCCAGCCGGGATTCGAACCCGGGACCTCTCGCATGGTAGGCGGCAGATGCGCAACAGAGGTCGTCACACACCTTGTAGTTTTATTATTAGTGAGTTTTTAAGGGGTTAGTGTTTCGAGTTTTCGACACAATGCTGTTATTGTTGGCTGCAAACCCGTGCGGGAAAGAGAGATACTATTACGCATAGACCCATACATAATGTGCAAGTGACTCTCTTGTTAGGTACCTAAGTGTATGTAAGAGTACTTACGAGTATGATGTCTTCCACAGGGAATGTCAGGTGCAACAGTGGCCGAAACACAAGGAAATCTGCGATCAATTCTCCAATCTGTGTGTTTGAAGTATCTATAGTTTTAACTTAGTTTATTTACATATCTAATCTAATGTTTGTGGTGATGACTGATGAGTTGACTCAATTAAGTTTCTATTGCGAGAAACCAAAGCTCGACCTCTACGTTGGTCCGGGGAAGCTCAGGGCCTGGACAGACGATGTCGCGCCCGCTCCGTCGCCGCTAAGCCTCGCTCTCACTGCCTTGCACCGATGTGTCTTAATGCTCGTTAATAATCGTGCTAATCGTAATGCTCGGATGGAGCAGGCGCGGCGCGGCGCGGCGTCGAAGCAGGCGCGGCGCGGCGTCGGAGCGGGGCGGGTGCGATGAAAACCATCCGATGTAATAAGACTTATTAATGAGCAATAAGACACAAATCGGTGCAAGGCGGTGAGAGCGCGGCTTAGCGGGCGCGTCATCGTCTGTCCAAGCCGTTGGTGTCCAAGCACACTATGCCGAAGATACGCGACCGAAGTTCCGCGGCTGATTTTACGTTCCGACATAATCGGCTGATATGACGCCATAAGTGCCGAACTTACCTAGTAGTTACCTTACATATTGCCGCTGTACTTATGCCGGACCGAAGTTACGCTGTACGCTACGCAACGTAATTTCGGCATTATGTGCCGTCAGTAAGTCAAATAGCATTGCAGGCGTAATCATGCCGAACTTCGGCATAGTGTGTCTACACTTCGAACTTCTGCAGTGTGTTTAGACACTTATGTCCGTTGTTCGTGGACACGAAGGTAACTATGTAGTCGACACGTCCGCGGCGGTCGAGCTATAGAAGGTACTTTATCATGATTTCTATTGAATTAATAACATTAAACTATTTAATTTAGAATAGGATTGATCAATTATGTTTTAGCTTTACTTCCCCAGTTTCCGAAACAGTGATCGAATGTAACAGGCGATCAAACGAAAATGAATACAAAACAGGAGCACATGAATAGCTCAATATGAATTTGACATTAGATTAACAGTCTGTTTCATTTGATGGCTCTTCCGGAAATCGGGCGTTAGTCTTACTTAAAATTTTGGAATAAAAATCGTAATGGTGCAGTTTTTTTGCGATTTTATTACTTTTGCTTAGCTTAGGGACCTAGAGATTAGCTCGACGACTTCAGGTAATCCTTGAGCACGTCCAACGCAGGCGTCTCCTCTCCAAAGTCCTGAAAATGGAAATATCTTCGTTACTTGAGTGGACTTACGGCCAATTTCCTCTCCAAAGTCCTGAAAATGGAAATATCTTCGTTACTTGAGTGGACTTACGGCCAATTTTTCAATCTTCATATATATAACGATTATTTAGGAAATTTTACATTTCACAGGTACATGAAATGTCAAATGTTATCTGTATTTTTATCTGGGAATTGAAAGATCGCCTCTTTAGCTTATGGAGGATTGCAGACTACTCAAATAAACAGTTCCTGAGTCTCAGTCAAACTGAGTGGTTGCTTGTGCATATCAGTTGGTCAGTTTTTTTTTGGGGTAAGCTTGTTTGTGTGATAGGAAAGTAAGTAATGCAAGTAACATAACACTATAGGGTCACACGCATGTTATAGCGCGATATTATAAACGGCAACCGCATTAGCAGCAGGGTTTGTGCAAAGCGCATGTCTAGGATAAAAAACCTAGCGGATTTCACCAACGAAATACTCTAATAATCATACTTCACTCTACGATATTCTCCCTCCTAAATTCCTTCGTCCTCTCAATCTCAACTTTCTTCTTTCCCTTACTCATCCATCATCTGTAAACTTACTAAACAAATTTATATCTACTAACAATGGGGCCAATTCTCTAGGGCACACGCACTAAAATTACTTGACAATATTAGCTCCGACGCTCTTACGCGGTTGCCATAGATTTCATTTTCGAACTCACTTTTGAATTAGTTCATCAGTACATTAAAATAATTCAAAAGTAAGTTTGAAAATGGAATCTATGGCGACCGCATAAGAGCTGTTGGACTTAATATTGTCAACTAATTTTAGTGAGTGTAACCTAGAGAATCGGCCACAATATTAGATTATAGTCTCAGCTTAGCTTAGTCGTTTTAATAACTGTACCACGTGATCTCCAGTTGTGCAGGGCTCATCACGTGACATTGGCGAAATTATTGTGGCAACACACGATAGAAGCCACAGATCAAAAACTTAACTTAACTTAAGAGTAACTTACTCGAGAGTATCTTCTACTTTTTCATAGACACCAGTGACACCTAGATCGGATCACCTCATTTTGAACTGTCATCAAGTTATCCCCGGGATAGTTATTCTCAGTACAACTTTTTGTTGGTAAAATCCAGCCAACTTATGCGAAAATAACTATCCCGGGGATAATTTTTATGACAATGCCTGCGATTTGGGAGGCGACGCGAACTATACTAACTAAACTAATTAAAATGGTGTTTGAAAATGGAATCTGTGGCCACCGCGCAAGAGCTGTCGGATTTGAAGGTTGTCAGTTTAGTGCCTTTAGTTCCTCTTGTTTAGTGTTTTGAGACCTCCCAAATAGCCCCCCCAATGACAGTGCAAAATGAGGTCATTCTATAATAACCGGCCTAGTGCGAGTCGGACTCGCGCACGAAGGGTTCCGTACCATTACCTATAAAAAACCGCAAAAAAAAAAAAACATTTTTTATACCTCTTAATATTTATTCTATTTTAATTTAATTATTATTTTTTAAAGTAAATAATATACCTACTCAATATATTGTGAACATTTTAAGCGTCTACCTGCTACCATTATCAATATTGAGCAAAAATGAGCAAAAAAATCACGTTTGTTGTATGGGAGCCCCGCTTAATATTAAATTTCTTTTGTTTTTTAGTATTTGTTGTTATGGCGATGGCGGCAACAGAAATACATCATCTGTGAAAATTTCAACTGTCTCAGTAATAGGGTCCCGTTTGGCACCCTTCGGGTACGGAAACCTAATAAAGTAGAAGATACTCTCGAGTAAAAAGTTACTCTTTCATTGGTAAAATTAGCTCTTTCATGGCCTACAAGCGGCAAACGATGCTAAGATTACACGGGGATGGAGGGAAAAACTCGATGGGTTTACAAGAATTCCCAGAGTTTCATCTACTAGCACCGTGCTGCGAGCACCGCTGCGGAGATTCGGTCGGACCACATCATCAGGTTGAAAATCGCGGGCCGCGGCCTTTGGAGGAGTTACTATAAAGGTAGGGACAAACTGAGCCCACGTATGCAACGCGACGTGGGAGTGTGCACACTTGTCCCACGTACCAAAGATACTATAATATTATACTAATACAGATAGACCACCTAGAACAAAATATGACACCACCGGCGTAAATTGAGATGCTACGGAAGCTTCTTTAGTTCGAGGCCATTATCGCTTGGTGCAGCACCATCGAAAAATAGCAAATACCACGAGATGGCGCTAAGATATGTAGGATTCATTCTAAGATTAGCGCCACCTAGAAGTATGTTAACTGAAACCATGGCGTTTAAAGTACAAATCTTACCCCTCACGCCAGCTCTTTTTTACGAAGGGTTTTTTGTATAGAATGAGCACCCTGTGCACGACGCCGACATTCAGGTGGAGGGGAATCATACGCCATTCCACGCGTACGACCAGTGTGTTTCTGGAGCGTTTGCATCGCAACGCGTGTGACTGACGCGTTGCGAACGTGAGTTCCAGGAACACCCTGGTCGTACGCGTGGAACGGCGTATGATTCCCCTCCACCTCCCCGCGCCGATCTGGACGGACAGGTCGAACGTTGCGTGGGACGAACGTGTGTAGCGTTGCGTATGATAAGTGTGTTTCTGATTCAAAGGTAATTACAAATTCAACTGGTTCGCCGACAAATCTCATATAACAATATTATAGTTCGCCATTGTTCGGTCGTTCGAGCGGTGTGCTTCTGAGAGTGAAGCGTCTGGATATCATAAGGCTGGTTTTAGAGACACGCTGACCGTCAGCGCCGATAGATAAAATATATGAAATTGTAGGAAGCGTTTTTGAATAACGCGTAACGCGGACGGTGGTCAGCGTTGAGAGCCTTGCCAGATAAGGCGTTTTACGCGCGAGTCTCGCGCGTTTCCGAGATACTGGGGCTACGTATATCCCGTCCAGATGGCAGCCGCGCGTTTTCTCACATCTCGGAAACGCGCGAGTGCCTACGCGCGAGTGGACTCGCGCGTAAAACGCCTTATCTGGCAAGGCTCTCACAGCTCAGCGGCCGTACGCGTCGCAGGTCAGCGCCGCGTAGCGGTCAGCGGTACGCGCGCGCAACCCTGTCATGTCTTCAGTGAGCGTTTAGTGTCGAGCCGAACGGATGCCGTCAGCGTGTACAAACATCAAATTGCGGCGTGGACATAAGTCAAGTGATCGACGAAGTACGCCTGAGAAAGAATTTGCGGGATGCATTCGATGTTCTCTATAGAAATAAAGACGCAGGAAACAAATCCTGGGAATTTTTCTTTCTTTTCGATAGGTATTACAAGGCAGCAATGGTTATTGCTCTCCGCATGGCGATCAGCCCGATACTGAAACGTTTCCCTCAGCGCTGACAGGCTACGCGCTGACTTGTCGGCGCCGATGGTCAGCGTGACTCTAAAACCAGCCTAATGCGTTGCATACGTTGCGTAGGGCTCAGTCTGTCCCTATCTTAAGTTGAGCGCTGAGTATGCCTGAGTGGTCACTGCCACTGAGCGGTCGCTGTCAACTGTCGACTCACCTTGATGACGACGCACGAGCAGCCGACGATCTTCCTCGCCTTGCCGTCCTTGTCTATCTTGCAGAGCCCGGCCCACTCGCCCAGCTTCTTGTTGTTGTCCACCTGAGGCAGCGAACGTGTTAACGATACACTCAAGTCCTAGTCCCGGGCCGGGAGACGCGTACAGGAATGGCATGGGGATAGTGTTGCCGCTCGATAGGCCAATATCGATTGTCTATCGATAGTTGAAGAAAACACGATAATATCGATAGTCTATCGATACAAGTCTTATTTTTAGTTTTGAGATAAAATTGGGGTTTTGTTTGTGTGATAGGAAAGTAAGTAATGCAAGTAACATAACACTATAGGGTCACACGGATGTTATAGCGCGATATTATAAACGGCAACCGCATTAGCAGCAGGGTTTGTGCAAAGCGCATGTGGAAACTGAGAGGAAATAACAATCATTTATACGGGCGTCCCGTTAAGTTAACTTATCCTAACATTTACATTCTTTGTTTCTGGCCCACACGAGGATACCCTACCCTTCTCTAGCTGATGTTCATAGTGCAGGTGCTGGAAGGCACCACTAAAGTGGGCCAGGTGCAGGCACCATAAACCCCTGATGATGAAGAAGCTCACCTTGACGAGAGGGATCTGGTGTTCATTGCAGAGTGCCTGCACCAGCTTCTTGTAAGCCGCCTCATCGCAGTTCTCAGCCAGCACGCACAGCACAGCTTGCCTCCTGCAAACAACATGATGTTTCTTTGTCAACATTTTACACATTCTAGATTCTAGAAGTTTATCAGAGCTGTCAGGTCAGCTTTATGTACATATATGGTTTCAGTCAAGTAATTTACAGTAGAATGTGAGATATAAGTGTAAAGTACCTAGTTAAGGTTTTAAATAAAATAATAAATCTCATGATACACAAAATTGGGGAAGCTGCATGATCAAAAATTATAAATGAAATACAAAATGAACACTTAGAAATTAGTCTGTTGCACAATTGGGAGGCCACAGACTCGAAGCAACAAGTCATGTGGTACTATGTATGTGCGTTACTATTGGCAATGAAGGTGATCCAACACAACATGGGGTAACATCAGATATTTCCACCCGGATCCCAGCTAGAACAGCTGAGGGCCGGGTGAATATTGGGTCTTATTTCCACTGCCTAGCTGGAACGTAAATGGAACATGAATGTGTACGGTCGCCTGCGCCTAAAAGTATACAAGCAATATAAGCGGGATTTACTCATTAATAACCTGCCCCAAGCGACCATACCTATGGTTTATTTAAATAAATAATTTATAATTTTGTATGATTTCTTGATCCCCTGTGAGGAAACTCAAAGCAGGCAGCTAGTACAACTTCATGATGAATTGTGAAAGTCATTCATTACAGATTTGCCATTTACATGATAGCATACTACTACTCAAAACATTTAGAACCAAGCTAACTAAGGGCTGATTTTTCCATCCTCAGATAATGTTTATCTGAGGCATTTGACATACATATAAAGTCATCTGACTAGGTGGATTTTACCAACAAGTTATACGATAATAACTATCCCAGAGATAATTTATATGACAGTTCAAAACGAGGTCATTCTTAGAATAACCGGCCAAGTGCGAGTCGGACGAAGGGTTCCGTACCATTATCTATAAAAAACCGCAAAAAAAGATATATGTATGGGAGCCGCCCCTAAAAATATTAATTTAATTTTAATTTAATTATTTATTTTTTAAGTAAATAATATACTCAATATATTGTGAACATTTTAAGCGTCTACCTGCTACCATTATCAATATCGAGCAAAAATGAGCAAATAAATCACGTTTGTTGTATGGGAGCCCCCCTTAATATTAAATTTCTTTTGATTTTTAGTATTTGCTGTTATAGCAGCACCAGAAATACATCATCTGTGAAAATTTCAACTGTCTAGCTACCACGGTTCATGGGATACAGCCTGGTGACAGACAGACGGACGGACTGACAGACGGACGGATGGACAGACAGCGAAGTCTCAGTAATAGGGTCCCGTTTGGCACCCTTCGGGTACGGAACCCTAACAAGTAGAAGATACTCTCAAGAGGCTCAAGTAAAAAAATACTCTTCGTTGGTATAACTCACTCTTAGTAGATAACAGTCAGACTGACTATTTATCTGGGCTTTGATTGATCGCTTCTTCTCTTACAGATGAGACAACCATTATTATAATAATAAAGCCTCCTAAATGACTAAAGGCCTACGCAAACCGGAACGGCATGGCAAGTTTTTACCAACTGACATTCAAACGTATCGATATAGAAATAAGACATAAATTGCTATGGTTTAAAGTAATGCCGAAGCATCCCGAAGCATTCCGCGGGATGCTTCGGCATTATTTGAAAGCATATCAATATAACTCTTATTTCTTTAGGGATACGTTTGAATGTCCATTGGTAAAAACTTAAAATCCCTTGCCATTCCCAGTGTGCGTAGGCTTTAGTCGCCCATTTTTGAGCAAAGGCCTCTCGCAAAAACCTCCATCTTCTCCTGTCTTGTGCCACTCTCCACCATTGTGGCTGGTACTCATCCAGCTCATCACATCACTACCATTACATATTTCTATATTCTTATACAAAAAATAGACAAGTAACACAAGAGGCATCACAACTTACTTGTCAAGAGACTTGGCAGCTTCATGGAGCCCATGGACAAGTCCTCCATGGATGAGGGCCGTCTTCAGCACCTCCTGGAGTGCTGTGTTCACGTCCATGGCACCTCCGCTCAGGACGGGGTTCGGGGCAACCTCACTGAGAACAAATATATCCGTCATGCTTGGAGGGTTCAGTATTGCCAATAGGAGCAATTTGGGAGGAAACCACATTTGAAAGAAAGAAAGGCAACTAAACCCTCTACGTCATAATGACGTCATCTCAGTGTTGGTTGATCAGATGTTGGTCCCAGTGTTGGTTGAGCAGCTAAAGGACCTATTACACTGTGCTAAATTTAGGGCCCTTGTGGAAGGGAGCCTTTTCCCCTAATTAGGGATGCTCGTTATTACATACACTACACCACAAGTGTTAATTAACCCTCTCGTCGACACATCTTATCTATCTATGTATTGTTTTCCATTGTTTGTTTGTTCAACTGGTGTGCTTCTGAGAGTGAACCTGTTACGCGCCTAAATAGTGAGCTTGTCGCGCACCGAATGACGCGCCTTACTGCCTGCATCTTATTTTAGGCAAGGGAGCAAGGAAAAAGCGGAGCTTCTCCTTCTTTCTTTTTAGGGAAACTTATTCCCTTTTGCTTATTATACAGGTGTAACAGAAAGGTGTAGTCATATTTTAGGGGGTTGTTAAGGACATCATTCTGAGCAACTTTCATTATGACACCAATATGATCGGAGCAACTTTAATTTTCACTTCTCTATATGAATCAGCTGACCGCCTGGACGAAAAAATATGGAGCAATGAAAAATAAAGTTGCTCTGATCAAATTGGTTTCATAGTAAAAGTTGCTCAGAATGTTCTCCCTAAAATTGGCCTAAATGAGGCAGAAACTGCATTTATTTAGGGCAATATAGTGCAATGTTGGTTTATGTTGATGAAAGTTGAGTAGTAATGAGATCACAAGTTGCTCTGATAGTGCCTACCTGGGAATTTATTGGGTTGGTACTCAAGCAAAGTAAAAGTCCCTACTGACATTGACATGCCTGCTCCTGTGGCAATCTAAGATGGGGGGCTGTCAGAGCAATATCAGAGCTATTCTCGCTGCCTCTGCTGTAGGGCAAGCCATAATAATTGCCCCTGCTTGCCTACACACTTTACAATCAAGGAAGCTATTCAGGGTCGTCCCCACTTTTTTACTCAGGTTGCCCCTGCAGCAGGCTCGTCAGTTGGTGATTTTAAGATAACTACTGGAATATATATATTAACTATTCAGTAGTGGATCAAAGTGATCTGACAGGACGAGTGATACCCGTTTTTTCCGAAAAACAAATAGTGTTGTGCCAAAAAAATCGAGAGCATTTGTTGTGAATGATTGTTAGTTTACTTTATAGTCGAAGTTATTTCGGAAGGACCTTAGTTCCTGACCTACTGACCTTGACCTTGAGGGGTGGAGGGGGAGGGGGGTAGATGCCCCCCTACCACTCCCCCCCGCGGAAATGCCTAGTTGCTGAGATATGATTTTTTAAAGTTCTGATGTTATGTTTTGAAGTTTTTTTGCATTGTTGGGGGAGTTGGAGGGTAAGAGGGGTTGGAGGGGAAGAGGGGTTGGAGGGTAAGAGGGGTTGGAGGGGAAGAGGGGTTGGAAGGGAAGAGGGGTTGGAAGGGAAGAGGGGTTGGAAGGGAAGAGGGGTTGGAAGGGAAGAGGGGTTGGAGGGGAAGAGGGGTTGGAGGGGGGTTTGCCAGGTGTAAGGGGTCGCCTCGCTCCGCTCCGGCTCCCGGTTCTGCTTATAAGTGTGTACCTAACACCTATCTTTAGTTTTCAAACAGGAAGTAACCTATAATTGATCCAATCGGATTCAAAATAGCGTTCCGTTTCACAAAAATTACAACTTTTAATTTATCAAAAGTGATATTTTATGTTTAAAATAGATGAAATAAATTTTCATCTTTTCAAATATGCGTACAACGAAATGTACTAAGTAATGTAGGTATTTTGACCACAGACCATAGATTTTGACATATCTATATTTGCTATTTGCAGAATGATAAATGGGTCTATGAAATGGTGGTGGTGAGTAATGAATGATCATGAGATCTAATGTTTGTAGGTTTTGATGATAAAATGGTACAAAAACAAATGGGTCCCTACCTAGTAATAATGGGCCCCTAGAAGCATTGATAAGATTATAGACTTTTTTCCACACAGAGGTGTGGTAACGGATTCAATGCAACAGCAAAGCAATTGCATGTTTAGAGGTTATGTTGACATCATGATTATAAAACAAATCTACGCTTTTAATACAGAAGATGATTAGGAATTGTAAGGTACATTATTTGGTAGCACTATAGAAAAGGACTGGGTGAGAAATTGAAAGTGAGAACAGAGATAAACAAGGAAACTTACACTTCAACATCAGCCATGGTTTTTCACTTATCGTCGACCTGAAATACGAAACACAAACGATACAGTGGCAGCATAGCATTTTGTCGAGTTTATCACATCCACTGAAAACTGAAAGATCACGAGAATATCGTCAGATTTATATAGAAATACCGCACAAAACGTTTGACACTTTACCTTGCGTACCGGAAAAAGGCTTCAAGAGCGCCCTCTACTTGACAATCTTGACATGACAGCAAAAGAAAAAGTTTGACGTTTACGTTTTGTTCGTTTCACATGATGAAATTAGATTTTTGCGTTTATTACCAGGTTTACCACACATCTAGCAACACTGAAGCAACATTTTCTCTCAGCCTATGAGGGTTGAGGGCAGATCAAAGAAACTCAGCATTTTCTATACAGGGTGTTTGGAGTATTACATGACGCGCTCAAATGCACACAAATTTGGTATTACAAACCAACCGCGTGCCACACGGTCTTTTGTTTTCGAGAAAATGATACTGACGAGGAACGAGCGCCCCCACAGGTTTCATTGATCTGAGGCACGCAGACTCTGAGTTAGAAACAGAAACGCACTTCGTTTCCTATGTTGTCAGTTTTCAAGTTACCGCATGCTGCGTAGACAGAGAATATACTATACTTTAAAGAAATATATTCATTCAGAGATTTTTCTGCCACACATCTGTCAAAACAAGGTCAAAACAAGCATTTGACAATACTGTGGCTCGATAAAAACATAAAAACGCATACGCGGGTAAGGGACAGGCACGGATTTATGTATATGGGGACAGGTGATCGTTGATTGTTCTGAGGGTGAACGCTGTTCATATTACGAAAAGTCTATACAAAAAAAGGTGAACGATTTGGTGACGTCACACCTTCCGCAAGCCTGCTTTTAGTTGTTCATAGTACGAAATAGCAGAGCAAATATCGTTTCCAGCCTGCTTTATGAGATGATATTAGGCCCCCTGCCTGACAGCCTAAAAGTAGGTATCTGAAAAAAATAGCCGCCCAAGTGACTGGCCAACAATTTTCTCCACAAGGCTTTGAGTCATAAACAAACAAACCTAATGTCTAAATTATCAATCAATTATCCTAAAATTTTGTTGTTTTATTATATTCGCATATAAATAATGCAGTAATCATGGTGTTTTCTAAGTGTTGTAATTTATATGATGGCTATTTTATAGTTTTACAAAACCAGTTATATTTTGTTTATTGCGATATGTACCTTTGAATGATGAACCGCGATACCAACATCTTGTACATGACCGACTACATAAAAGACGCTTTGTACTTTGCGGTAGTCAAGAATGGAAAGGTCATTCAGAATACATCCGAAATACATTACTTTTCTATTGACGAGGAACTCGTATACGAAAATTATTACAACGACTTCGGTCCACTAAACCTTGGATGTATTTACAAGTACTGCAGAATGTTGAATGATAAACTGAAGCAACTGTTGAACAAAAAGATTATCGTTCACTATACGTCGGCGGATCCGTGCAAGAAAGCTAATGCAGCGTTCCTATTAGGATGTTTTGGTGTCCTCTATTTAAGTTTGACCCCTCGAGATGCTTTGAAGCCACTTATTTTGCATGGGCAAACCTACCGGTTTGTACTTTATTCTTAACGCTAATAATGGGCCTATTGGACTACGCTGTCGGCAGGGCCCTGTCTGACTCACTGTCTCTTTCTAGTCGTTCCATCATGAGTGAGACGTCTATACAAATCGTGCCCTGCCGACAGCGTAATGTAATAAGCTCTTATAGGCCTATTACACTACCGAGTCTAATAGGCCCATAAAGCTGATAGCGTATTTGTATTTATTGGACCTATTAGACTACGCTGTCGGCAGGGCCCTGTCTGACTCACTGTCTCTTTCTAGTCGTTCCATCAGAGTGAGACGTCTATACAAATCGTGCCCTGCCGACAGCGCAATGTAATAAGCGCTTAAGTATGGCAAGCATGCACAGCACAATTACGAAAATGTAGCGACAGTGAGCGCGCGTGCGTCATTAAAAGCGCATCCGCAGGTGTAGGTACCTAGGCACGCACTTGATGATGTTTACTAACATACATATATTTATGAGCCTCTAAACATTTACAGACCATTCCAAGATGCAACGAAAGGTGACCCAATATTCACAATATCACTGTTGGACTGTTTGTTAGCTATAAAAAAGGCTCGAGATTTGGGCTTTTTTAATTTTCAAGACTTCAACTACGAAGAATACGAGCGGATGGATAAATTGCAAGGCGGTGATCTAAACTGGTTGGTGCCAGGTGAGAGAGACTGATTTCACAGGCGCTGTTGAGCCTAAGTTTTTTCTCAATGAAAATTCAACTCATAAGGTACCTACCTACCTATATTTAATCTCCTCAGGAAAGTTCCTGGCTTTCATCGGGCCGGTCGACTATAGCGTATCCCTTTATCACCCACCAGAGATGTATATCAACTATTTCTTGGAAAAAAACGTTAGAACTGTGATCCGGCTGAATAAGAAGCTGTACGACGAAAACGTGTATGTAAATGTCTGTATGACAAGCACACCGTGCTAATAAGTTTATATCGCGCGCGACAAGGCACACAGAGCGTGCTCATTTTCGTAAATGTTTTCCTCATTAGTTATCAAAACACATGAGTGGGTACCCTAGTAGGTTGGTATGGTATGGTATGCTTGGTAAAGAATCTGCCCCCCAAGTCAAGATGCAAGCTAATAACGTTCGCACGAAACGCTAAGATTTGACAATGAAATCGCATACTTTTCGAGTTTTCGTTTTCATTCGTTTTCGTAGTAATAACAATTAACTTTGGCTGGGCCTACTGAAAAAGTACTTACTTATTACCAATTTATCTTTTGTTGCCCATGTCCCAGAAAATAAACTAAGACTCCCAAACCTTTTTTTGATAAAATCCTTCTCATCTTGGTTTGAGAGCAGAGATGGGCGCTGGGAATTTTTCCGAATCTGAGTTTGGAAAAATTCGAAAAGGTGGAATTATTCTGGAATTATTCCGAATCCTTCCATTTTGGTGGGAAATAAGTGGAAATATTGGCAAAATTAAGGTGTTTTGAAAAGATATCGAATTAAAACCTGCACACGTCGCGTCGATAGAAAACTACTATACCAACATTTTATGTCATGAGGATTTTTTTCCTAAAGCGTCACATAAGCGAGATAATTGATATCATAGAGTGCCAAAGGTTTATTTTGCAAAATCATTCACTCAAATACCTCGCTAATGTGACACTTTAGGACAGATTTTCTTATGACATAATTTGTTGGTATAATAGTCTTCTATCGACGTGTGCAAGTTTCATTTCGATATCTTTTAAAAGCACCTTAATTTTCCCATATTTACACAAGTTTGATGAGGTTAAACTTACAGTTTTAAAATTGTTACAACCTCTTGATTATTTTAAGACTGAACAACTTCTTAAGATACTTAATTAACTAAAATTATTTTTAAAGTTAGCAATATCTTATAACTTAATTTCTAAAATATAGATTATCGTTTAAAATCCTAGTTATTGAAATAGTAAATTTTTCTAATCACCTGCATTGTTATTGTTGTGAATAATATTCTGACAACCGGAAGACCCAAAATCCCTAAGATACAGGTTCATTACTTAGTTTAGGGGTTTGAAGTCGCAATTATATTGATGACACTATGTACAACAATTTCACTGTAATATTTAAGTTATAACTAGTAAAAAGTACATCATAAACTTTATCTTATCTTATCTTAAATATGTGTAAATAGTCTAAAATAAAGGTGTTTTACAAAGATATCGAATTTAAGACAGATTTTCTTATGACATAATTTGTTGGTCTTCTATCGACGTGCACAGGTTTCATTTCGATATCTTTTAAAAGCACCTTAATTTTCTCATATTTACACAAGTTTGATGGGAAAATATGTGTAAATGTGCTAAAATAAAGGTGTTTTACAAAGATATTGAATTTAAACATACACAACAGGTCGATAGAAGACTATTAGACCAACAATTTATGTCATGATGAAAATCGACCTAAAGTGTCACATAAGCGAGATGTTAGAGTGACCCCAGTAAAAAATGGCAACACTGGTCACAAGTAGTGACCCCTGTCAACATAGTGACACCTGTCAATAATGTTAAGTAAAATTATCACCAAGTCTTAAGATTTAATGATTTTGCAAAAAAAAAGCTTTCGGCAATCTAAAATATCAAATATCTCGACGTTTAAGGAAAAAATCCTCATGATGTAAGTTGTTGGTCTAATAGTCCTACATCGATTTGTGCAGGTTTCAATTCAATATCTTTGTAAAACATCTTAATTTTTCCATATTTACACATATTTTTCCATCAAAATGGAAGGATTTGGAATAATTCTGGAAGGATATCGGAATTATTCGGAAAAGTGGAATAATTCCGGGTGATTGCCCATCTCTGTTTGAGAGAGTAGACAGACTGTAATAAGATTATAAATACGCTTTCAGGTTTAGAAGCATGAATATAGCGCACTTCGACTTATTCTTCCCTGACGGCTCGCTTCCACCTCGGCATATCCTCTTTAAGTTTTTGCAATTGAGTGAAGCGGCTCAAGGAGCGATTGCAGTTCATTGCAAGGTCTAGTAAAATTCCTCGGACGTAACACTAGAATTGCTTTGAGATGGATCTTAGAGGGATCTTGGAAAAGGCGAACCTACCTACGATATAATGTATGTCTCTGCTCAGATTCGTATGTGCTCTGATATACTGGTAGAAAATTTAAAAAATCGGCTTCCTTTACCATTACAACGGCATTTACTGAGCCATTAAGGCAACATGATTTTTTAGATGTAAAAAAGCCTGCTGAATTCCGTTCTGAATCCCCCTTTTGTTCTCGAAATATGTCCCTAACTTCGGTTTTAACTATTTTAAACAAAAAGTATTGCAGTTAGAAATAAAGTGTTAATAAAAATGATCTCTATGAAATTTTCTATAAGATGGTGTATAAACTTGTGTTTAAGATTCATGGTTTGTGACCAATATTTTTCTGGACTTCATCATTTTTATAAGCGTAGCGTAGCGTCCTACAACCTACAACGCTTGATAGCTGCTGACGAGGCTGGGAGAACTGGATGTCTGTGAGAAATCTTGAAATATGAACTACACGCCGCCCCGTCGGCGGTCTCCTTGAGTTTTTATTAACCGCAGTGTTTTAACGTCAACATATTGTAAATTCAACATTTTGGGATTCAAAATTTTGAAAATTCAACATTCTGAAGTGCTTATTCGCGTATTAGTCCACTCCCGGTTCCGGACGGACTTCTGGTTAAGAATAGAATAGAAATAGTTTATTTTGCCTTAAAAAAAAACATAAACTATACAGTTACATACTCATTTTTTATTCTTTTTTATGTTAGCCATTAAGTTTCCCACTGCTGGGCAAAGGCCTCCCCTTGTTGCAACCACAATTCCCTATCACAGTACATTATTTTATAAAGACAAAAAAGTGGCCAAGTGCGAGTCAGACTCGCCCATGAAGGGTTCCGAGTAGCACTGCATCATAATCATAATACACCTGATACACCTAGCCCAAATATCACTCACTATCTTTCCTCACCAGCAAATAAGAACTTTGTTTTTTATAGTGTTTGTATGAATTACAAAGTTATCTTTGTGGTTTTTAATAATTGTTTTATATCTTAAAAACTACTTATTATATTTTGTTCAAACCATTTTTCATCGAAAGTTTATATTGAGATACACAGCATATATTTTTATTAGATTTATCACTCTCTTACTTCAAAAGTTAGAGGGGGGGGGGCACAATTTTTTTCACTTTGGATGGGTCTGTCTCTTTAATGATTGACTTTGAGGAAAAATGGTTTAGAAACCTCCCCTTTATTTTTGAAGACCTGTAGGTTTGACGAAAATTTTTTTTTTGTTACAGTTTCATGTATGGGGAGCCCCCCTTAAATTCTTATTTTTTTCAGTTTTTGTTTAAAAATCGTAAAGCGGTTCATAGAATACATCTACGTAGCAAGTTTTAACTGTGTAGTCCTAATATTTTTGGAATAAAGTTGCTGTGACATACGGACGGACGGACAGACAGACTTGACGAAACTATAAGGGTTCCTTGTTTCTCTACGGAACCCTAAAAAGGGACGGTCTCAGCGTTTGCTGTGTGTGAGTAGCACAAACATGTTTCTAGCTCACAGCGCTGGTTTTCAGACCGTACCTGGAAAAGGGGACAGAAAAAAAACAGGAAAAACGAAAAAAAGTAACAAAACAATAAATGCCAAAAACCTATGCCAGCAGGACACCTCACACACCCCTATGGATCAGAGTCAGTTAGAGTTTAGGCTCCGTTAGGCTGCCATCTTGAATTTTGGCAAAATTTGGCTTGGCATCATTCAGAATCGAATTCAGCAGGCTTTTTTACTTCGGAAAAGTCACGTTGCCAAAATGGTTCATGAAGTGCCGTTGAACTTGAAAATGGAAATAAGTATGAACCACCAGTCTAGCAGCACTTATGCAGAGAGCACACCTATCCTACCTTCCCTTAAGTATTAGTTACACTAAACTGAGTGTCACGACGCTGGCTGGTAGAGCGCTCAGAGATTTTGAACTTCTATATCCAGTCCAGTTTGAAAACTTGGACCTGGACCTCTGGTTCAGTGTGTATCATTATTTTAAATTCTCGAGAATGAACATTTTTGAAACGTGACTACAACGCCGAGGTTGTGCGTCCAACTCCAATGGTGAAATAACTTTTTTCACAGACATTTCATCATGAGCTTGCTCGATCATATTATCGTCATAAGTATTTCGTTTGAATCTATCACGCGCGGACTAATTCGACTCAACTTGCAAACATTCGCATTAGCATAAGATCCGCATCGTTTTATGCGAATGCGAATTTCTATACGAATGTCCAAAATTATGCGAACCATTCGCATATGCGAATGCGAATATTCGCGACATCCCAAAAGTACCTACCAACTGAATTGAAAAGCTACTGACATAATACTGATGTAGACATTGTTCAGGCAGGTCTAGGGCGCACTGGATCGCTGATCGGATGCTACTTGATTAAGCACTACCGGATGACGTCACTTGAAGCCATCGGCTGGATGAGAATATGTCGGCCTGGGTCTGTCATCGGACACCAACAGGCATGTACCAATTTATAATATACCTTACCTTACCTTGTGATTATAAATGTGTTCAGGTAGGTTAGGTTAATAATTATTCTATGGTTCATGTTTTCTAGGGCTGGTTGCAGCAGGCTGAAGCGTGGTTGATCAAGCAAGGAAATATTTATAGGTAAACAGGTGATAGAACAATATCGACGTACCTCAAATATCATTACAGCTATAATCTATAGCTATAATCACCCGGAATTATTCCACTTTTTGGAATAATTCCGATATCCTTCCAGAATTATACCGAATCCTTCCATTTTGATGGGAAAATATGTTTAAATATGGGAAAATTAAGATGTTTTACAAAGATTGAATTGAAACCTGCACAAATCAATGTAGGACTATTAAACCAAAAACTTATGTCATGAGATTTTTTTCCGTAAGCGTCACATAAGCGAGATATTTGATATTTTAGATTGCCAAAAGCTTCTTAAGACTTGGTGATAATATTACCTAACATTGTTGACAGATGTCACTTTATTGACAGGGGTCACTACTTTTGACCGGTGTTGCCATTTTTACTGTGGTCACTCTAATATCTCGTTTATTTGAAACTTTAGATCGATTTTCATCATGAAATAAATTGTTGGTCTAATAGTGTTATATCGACCTGTGTAAGTTTAAATTCAATATCTTTGTAAAACACCTTTATTTTAGAATATTTAACATATTTTCCCATCAAACGTGTGTAAATATGGGAAAATTAAGGTGCTTTTAAAAGATATCACATTGAAACCTGCACACGTAGATAGAAGACTATTATACCAACAAATTATGTCAATGGTGATACACATGTCAACATTTTACTACCATCCACCAACCTATGTTTCATCAAACAATAAATATCTTTATCTTTATCTTTATCTTTATGGGAAATCTGTCCTAAAGTGTCACATTAGTGAGATATTTAAGTGAACCCAGTCGAAAATGACGACACCTCTCAAAAGTAGTGACCCCTGTCAACAAAGTGACATCTGCAAAAAATTTAACTTACACTATCACCAAGTCTTACGATTGAATGATTTTGCAAAAATAAACTTTTAGCACTCTATGATATCAAATATCTCGGTTATGTGACGCTTTAGGAAAAAAAATCTTCTGACGTAAAATGTTAGTATAGTAGTCTTCTATCGACGTGTGCAAGTTTTAATTCGATATCTTTTCAAAACACCTTACTATTCCCATATTAACACTTATTTTCCCACCAAAATGGAAGGATTCGGAATAATTCCAGAATTATTCCAACTCTTGGAATTTTTCCAAACTGGGTGATTCGGAATAATTCCCAGCGCCTGTCTAGCTAAGTATCAATTTTAGTCTCATTAATTTGGGCAGCATGAATTAGCACAAACTTTTCTGCTGACAGTTATAAAGTTTTCGACAGGAAACGGAAGCACCAAAACCCGGACCATATTGAGGTTCATAAACTGGGAGTGTATTCGATCGCTGAGATGAAATTAATGCAAAGGCCCTTGATACAAAAGACTTCGGCTCCGCTGTCTCCGCCACCAATTCAAAGATTGAGGTCTGAAGTTGGCTCACCGACAAGGCCACGCGCCTCGAAAACCCGCGGAGGTGAGCTGCTAAATACTTTTTAATGTATCTACGAAGGTGTGTCGGATTTGGACGCACCGTCAACAGCCAAACACATCCTAGAACAAGTGCAGCGAGGATTATAGAGGTAAAATAATATAATAATTGTGTGTTTCCACCCTGAAAGTGGCATGCATCTCGGTGGTATACCTATCATTGACATCTTATAGATTCTCATTGCATTGAAGGTAATAAGAATTGGTACCTATTGTTATAAGTTATGGATGGATTTTAATGTAAACCAGAGGAGATATCGAGTCGCGATGGTTCAACGTCAACTGCAGTCCCAACGGCCGAGTACCCGCAAAGAAATGTTACTCTAGAATCAGTGGAAGAGGTAGAAGAACAAAGCGAAGGCAAAAGGAAGCCGTTTTGGAAAAAGCTCTTGAATTTTCGACAACATGTACGTTGTTTCAAGGATTTGTGGTGGAAGTTGACGGTGTGCTGCGTAAATATCGTATCCACAGGTCCTAATACACCAGCATGTTGTTATTATGTAGACAGGGTTCGTACAATCGTTCCTGCAACACTAATAATTTTACTTAGGCTGGATTTTACCAACAAAAAGTTATGCAAAAATAACTATCCCGGGAATAATTTGAATGACAATGACAGTTCAAAATGAGATGTGAAAAAGTAGAAGATACTCTTGAGTAAAAAGTTACACTCTTCGTTGGTAAAATTCGCTCTTTGTCTAATAAACTTACAAGTACATATAATTTTAATTACAGCTAGTATGCAGACGACGCAGGATAACCAATCAATAAGAATGGTTGCAGGTCACTCAAACTTCAGCAGTCAAACGCAGTATGAATTTTAAGATAATTTATTATTATTAACACTTTTAAGATTGTATTACTTGTATGAGATATAACAACCACAGATTGCAGCAGTTATGCAGATTATATTTTTCATGATGAAATCGGCAATACATTGTCAGTTTACTCTCTGACGCCACCTACCAGAGTGCCTAGATCAGTTACCCTAACGCATTAATTCCGCGTAGTCTGATTCCCAGTCGCATTTTTCCCCACTAGCGTTTGTTTTCGTTCGTTCGTTTGTCACCATTCGTATGGATTTATGGTTGTTTTCTTCTTTTTCCCCAATCGTTTCTTTTACTAGAAGGAATTTTCTCTAGTCAACCTTTTTCTAGGTACCCTTGTAGGCGACGGCGTCAGAGCATAGATTGCAGCAGTTATGCAGATTATATTTCATGATGACATCGGTACATACATTGTTAGTTTACTCTCTAACGCCGCATTCCATCCTGTGTTTGGTACCATTTTCTTTGTATCAGGTCTGACTGCGAATCAATAACACATGCAGTGCCCAGAGTACTTCAAGACACTGCTTCAGTCAGTAATAGATTTCGAGGTGGTCGAAGTGGTGCCGGGGATCGCACGCCAAAATTTTCAGCAACCAATGCCAGTAATCCTCGTAAAGTCGAAGTAAGTAATTTTCATATTTCCATATTTTGGCTTTGCCCAGCTGCAGGCCCCGTAGATGCATCTAGCATCCAAGCGCGAGATTTTGTCGTGGAAGGTGAATGACAGAGAATGTAAAGCGCGTGCCCTGTCCTTGACTCGCTGGAGGCAGGTATGCTGCGGATGCAGACTGAGTAATGGTAATAATACTAATGATCTTTGTTTCTGCGAATATGTAAGTAATAAATAACATCGAAATTTGTTGGTATTTTTTCAGGACTCGATCGGTTCAAAGAAAACTCTTCTTGGATTTTATCCCATGCCCCCTGTAAGACCACGAAGCCCGAGTGTTAAACAACATAATACAAACACAGATACAACTGTCGGAAATGTAAGTATTAACTCAGAATGTAATGGAATATTTATATACCCGACCTTTATACCCCGGCCTTCCACTAAAAAAGAGAAATTAGCGAAAGTGGAGCCAGTGAGCTAAGCGGACCGGGCTGCATACAAAATAACTCTTTTTAGTGGAAGCACTTATATGCAGTTCGCCATTGCGAGCTAAGGGGACTCCGTACGGAGTCCGCTCTGCTCGCCGTGGAAGGCCGGTATCAGAGTAGTATCAGACAGAATGATCTATTCCAAGGATGCTCAACCTTCTGATCAGTTGGGCCAAATAAACGATTCAGAAATTTTTGGCGGGCCACTGATGACGGTTATTATTTTTGATACTAAATATTTTAAACCACTGAGGGGCATAGGCAAAAGTAAGAAAACTCGAAAAATAATAGGAATTTCAAATACTTTGTATTGGCTAACCGTAATTAAACAATAACTTGAAATATTGAAAAAAGTGTTGACTTTGGATTTATTTTCTATAGAGAATTTTTTATCCAAACACGTTTTCCTTCATGAAAACCCTATATTATAGTCAAATTACATATACCAGAAATACGATTTGCCGAGTATTTCATGAAATACATATGAAAAAAGCATCCCTAATTTATTGATGAGGCGCTTTAACCAGCATAACCAGCGTCAAACTGGCGCCAGCGTAAGTACGTTTTGGACAGTAGAATACGAAGTACGCTGGTGTCAAATTGGCGCCAGCGTAAGTACGTTTTGGACAGTAGAATACGAAGTACGCTAGCGTCAAACTGGCGCCAGCGTAAGTACGTTTTGGACAGTAGAATACGAAGTACGCTAGCGTCAAACTGGCGCCAGCGGCGTAAGTACGTTTTGGACGGTAGAATACGAAGTACGCTGGCTTCACGCTGGCGCTTGTGAATTGGATTCCGTTTTAGTAGAATACCAAATACCTACCTCTTATTAAAGTTTGTGCCAGACTTGTCGTATGCTTATGAACAATAGAATTCAGGCCCAGGCCGATAGTGTTTATGTGACCCGGAAGTTTTACATGGCTATAAAGTTTAGGTAGGAGTAAATCATTGAAATTTCACATGACTAACAAGTTAAGGGAGGAACGCATAAGAAAGGAAAAGAAAAATTCACATCAAATCGAGAAACAAGCACCAATCTATTGGTGGTGCGAGCAATTAGGGCGACTGACGCCTGAAATTTCAAATGGCAAATACAAAGTGTAATGAAAATGCAGGAATCCCTATTAAGAGTAGCGGCGGCGGCGCAAGTAATTTTTACATGCCTATAGCATGATATGTAACGAGAAAGCAGACACTTCGTCATAAAGAGTGGCACAGCCAACCCCGAATTTTCACAGACCTAGGAAGTTACAAAATGCGAACTCTATGCCATAAAGGGCATTATGTTACCAATGAAGACGAAGTACACAAAAAAATGCACCCACCTAAAACAAGGCGCACTAAGCTGTAAATCCAGGGCTGCCGCGGGACATGGCCCACGGGCATACCCTTGAGCATCCTTGGTCTATTCTAAGGACCTTCCTTAGAATTAATTTCCTCGTCTAATAGTGAAGATCCAAGTGTGAGTAACGATAGACAATAATCATAAAATATTTTGTTATTGTTGCAGAATAACAGAACAAGCTCAAGCTTTTATGGAGAAGACAAAAGGAAACTATTAATTAATGCTTTACATGTAACACCACAACAACCAAGCAGACCGCCGAATATTGGCAACATAGAATCGTCAAATCGCGCCACGCCTTCGATTTATAGCTCCGGTACTGATTATTTATATTCCATCGGTACAACTTCCCATTACCCACGCTGCCGCGCGTATTCTACCATAAATGCACTATGTGCGTTTATGGTAAGCGCGGCAAACTTCGACAAAAACGGCCAACGCAGACCGATTGCCACTTGCCACACGAACGTGTGAACAGCGTCAACTTAATTTGTCATGCACGGGTAATAGGTCAGTCATATGTTACATTCGAAATAGGAATAATTGCGGTAAACTTGCTTTTTAGGGTTCCGTACCCGAAGGGTGCCAAACGGGACCCTATTACTGAGACTTCGCTGTCCGTCTGTCCGTCCGTCCATCCGTCCGTCCTGTCTGTCACCGGGTCCGTCTGCACGAACCGTAATAGCTAGAAAGCTGAAATTTTCACAGAATGTGTATATCTGTTGCCTCACCAACCACAAATACTGAAATACCTACGAGAGATATTGCAAATTAAAGGGGGCCCCGATACAAGAGACGTGTTTAGATTCACTTACGCATTTCAAAATGGAGATCTTGACTGAAACTGTTTATTTATTGTCATAGCAACCATGTCATAGACATATTTAAATATGATAGCATATTTCGCGTCAACCCACATGGTTGTGGTAGCTCAGCCGGTATGATGTAGACTCTCAATCCGGAGGTCGTCGGTTCAAATCTCGTGAAGGCATAAACTTTTTAAATTTTCTTTTTGTTTATTTTTTTATTGTTTTGAGTGCTTTTGATTTGTTGTACGATGGACGATGGTACGGTACCCTTCGTGTGCGATACCGACCCGCTCTTAACAGATTTTTTATTTATTTTAGTTTTGTGCAAAAAAAACGACATTGGAAGGCTCTGACGACATAGGTCACTGCTACTTATTTAAAGTGTATAAAATTCCTGACAGTTTGAGCCCTAATTCAATTGTATAGGTCTAATAGGTCACACGATACAGGGTTCCCAATGTTCACTATTTTCCCCAAAATGTTGGAAAATTGGAAATGTCTAATTTTCGACCAAAATATCAGGTTATTGAGGTATGTCAGAGGAAATTCAAAATCCAGCAGGATGTCAATTCCGGCAGGAGTATGTTTTATTTGTCGCGAAAGCCTGGATAAAGCCGAAACTACTGTGGTTAAAAAACTCGGCATTCAAAAAAGCAATTTTACCGCAATTATTCCTATTTCAGCTTTTTTATTTGTACGATATGACTGCACTATAATGGCTGCATTACGATTTCATCTGAATTTTGAGGTTAAGCGTTGGGCGAACGTCTGAACACCGTTTGCCCTTTGATTAGTCACGAAAAACCGACAAGAGATGGATTGCCGGTCTACGCCCGTGGCCAACCCACAACCTAGGCAAATAGGGCCTTTACACATTCAGCCAGCGCGTTGGCCGAATGTGTAATGCAGCTATAATGCAGCCATTAGCATATTTGCTGCGTTTTGTAAATCGCGTGTGACCTTATTCAATTATAGTTACCTACTACCTACTAAAGTCAAGTCAACTCAGTCTGATGAACAAGAAGCTGTAGATAAGTCCTTTGGAGGCAGATAAGGCCAAGCACTTTCTGTCGTTTAAACTTCAGGCTCCGGTAGAACTCAAGAGGATGCTCCTGGCCAAGGATTACTGGCCGGAGGGCATTGTGTACCGTCGCTATAGGGAAGGGCGGCCAACAATGAAGAAAAATCCCTAGCTAAGCTAGTTTTAGCTTTTGTATTTTTGTGTTTTTAATTAAACATATATCTCTAGTTTTAAGGTATTTATGGTATTATAATATAGACTTTTTGCCTGAAATAAAGATTATTATTATTATTATTAAGCATGCTCGGTTTCCATTCCATTCGTTTATTTGTTATTTCACAGCATATGAAAATAAATAATCAATCAAATATCTAATACATAAAATGCCAATTACGAAATATGGCGATCAATAAAAATAAATTGGGGTAAAGTAAAACTAAGAATAATGTGGGAAAAACAGTATTAATTAAAAAATATATCGTTTTTAGTACCACGACCAGTCGCGCCCGTCCGGCGGCGCCTCGGTCGCAGCCCTAGCCCAGCGCAGAAGGGTACCGTCGTCATAACTCGCGCCATCAACACGACGACGACGCAGTCACCAGTACGGTCGCCCACGCCTCTACGATCGCCCATGCCATTACGATCGCCAACGCCAGTGCGGTCGCCCAAGCCAAGTGTGAAGAGAAATGTGAACGATGTGTACAAGGGATTTCGTTAGTAGACACTTATTTTTTGTGCACTTTTGCATTAGGTTACCTGTAAGCTGTAAGCCAATTCGCCGTACGCCATGTAGGAAAAGTACATATAAAATTTCTAGTGCTTTACTGTAAGTTCAAATGTACGTCTAAACACGTTCCCCCGCAAAAATGTTAACTAACACTATCACCAAGTCTTACGATTGAATGATTTTGCAGAAATATACTTTTGGCACTCTATGATATCAAATATCTCGCTTATGTGATGCTTTAGAAAAAAAATCCTCATGACATAAAATTTTGGTATAGTAGTCTTCTATCGACTTGCGCAAGTTTTTATTCGATATCTTTTCAAAACACCTTAATTTTCCTATATTAACACTTATTTTCCCACCAAAATGGAAGGATTCGGAATAATTAGAATTATTTTAACTTTTGGAATTTTTCCAAACTGGGTGATTCGGAATAATTCCCAGCACCCATCTATACATACATCAGACATTAATTTTTGGCCGTTTTAATAGAAGTACGGAACCCTACGTGCGTGAGTCCGACTCGCAAATGGCCGGTTTTTTCATACTCACGTCACAACTCACAAGTCACGACTATAGATGGGTGCTGGGAATTATTCCAAATCTACCCGGTTTGGAAAAATTCCAAAAGTTGGAATAATTCTGGAAATTTTCCGAATACTTCCATTTTGGTGGGAAAATAAGTATTGGGAAAATTAAGGTGTTATGAAAAGATTTCGAATAAAACCTGCACACGTCGATAGAAGACTACTATACCAACATTTTATGTCATGAGGATTTTTTCCTAAAGCGCCACATAAGCGAGATATTTGATATCATATATTGCCAAAAGTTTATTTTTGCAAAATCATTTACTCACATATCTCGCTAATGTGACACTTTAAGACAGATTTTCTTATGACATAATTTGTTGGTCTTCTATCGACGTGCACAGGTTTCATTTCGATATCTTTTAAAAGCACCTTAATTTTCTCATATTTACACAAGTTTGATGGGAAAATATGTGTAAATGTGCTAAAATAAAGGTGTTTTACAAAGATATTGAATTTAAATTTACACAGGTCAATAGAAGACTATTAGACCAATAATTTATGTTATGATAAAAATCGACCTAAAGTGTCACATAAACATTTAAACATTTAAGCGAGACATTAGAGTGACCCCAGTAAAAAAATGGTTGCCTGTAAAGTCGGTATACGGGCGAAAGTTTTACGTGACAACGACTTTGAGTGGTAAAATAATTTTAATGTGAACATTCATTCGTATAGTAGGAAGAAGGATGAAGTAATAGTAACAATTTAAAACATTTATTTATACAAAGAATTATATTTAAAACATTAATTTATACAAAGAATCTCGCACTGAATTTCATATTAACAAAATTTTATTTTTACCTTTACACATACATACGTATTTATATACAAATATACATACAATAACTTGCAATACATTTGCGTACAATGAAACAGCGTTTACTACAACTGTCTCTCTCGCTCTTAGGCGGGCTAACCATGCCCGAGTGGAAGGGATGCGTGCCTCTCACTCGCTCTCATTGTGAGCGCATAACGTGAGCGGAGCGTAACGCAGTTTCTTGAAGTGTCACCCGGCAAACCAATTTATAAGACGTTGTCACGTCAAAATGGCATCACTGGTCAAAAGTAGTGACCCCTGTCAACAAAGTGACATCTGTCAACAATTTTAAGTAACAATATCACCAAGTCTCATGATTTAATGATTTTGCAAAAAAAAGCTTTTGGCAATCTAAAATATCAAATATCTCGCTCAGGAAAAAAATCTTTATGGCATAAGTTGTTGGTCTAGCTCTAGTCCTACATCGATTTGTGCAGGTTTCAATTCAATATCTTTGTAAAACATCTTAATTTTCCCATATTTACACATATTTTCCCATCAAAATGGAAGGATTCGGAATAATTCTGGAAGGATATTGGAATTTTTCCAAAAAGTGGAATAATTCCAGGTGATTACCCATCTATACGCACGACAGATGTCGTCGTGTCGCATCGTGTTAAGAAACTCTTTGCTTGAAGAAACCGAACGTAGGTACTCTTTTGATACTGGCAACTTTAGTAATCATCTGTCAAAGTCAAATGTGTCACTAATTTGTCAAAAAAAAACATAACCTTTTTTCTTTCCTATTAATTAGTCTCACTCAACGATCATCGGATCATCGATATGACGAAAGAGCTGAAAATAATATTTATTGAATAAAAACAATGCTATTATCGTGAAAACTTGTGTAAATAGTTCCCTTCGTTTAACTATCGCCACCTGAGATGGGTGCTTTAGTGTCGCGCGTTTTACGGCCTATCAAATCATGGAACATTGAGAATCGCGCGCATCGCGAGATCTCGAAGGAAAAGCCTAAGGCGGCACCAAAATACCGCTCCAATATTGAAGACCTCCAGCGGGCGCTGCAGGCAGACCCTGACCTGGAAGAGAAACTCGAGAAAAAGGACCAGGGCCTTGACGACCGACTGAAAAATATTTATGTAACAGCCATGGGCCGACCAGAAGACGATATATCAAAAGATAAGAGGGATAAATCTAAAGTTCTTCCACAAGACCGCAAGTCGCCTGAGGACTACGAATATGGATTCAAAGAACCGGAAAGAGTCCCATATGGACGCACAACCCTCCGTTATGCCATGAACTTCATATCAGCATACCAAGCAAGTCCTGCAGAGGTCACTCCTACAAAGATTGCATTAGAATACAAACTCAAAGAGGAGGATGTTCAAAACATACTGAAATACTTTAAGACCTTTGAAATTTACATACCGGAGACTAAAATATCGGCAGCGACATTTGCAGGACCAGCAACATTTAGACAGCTTGCGAAGGAGAGTGAGAAACATTTAGCAGAACCAAGTTCGACTGAACGTAAAGATAAGAAAGATGTAAATATAGCTACTAGAAATACACATGCAAAGATTTAACTCTACTGTTACATATTGATTCAAAATTTAGGTTTATGCTGTTCATGCATTGGTTATAATGAAATTATTTAGGTTTTCTTGGCATTGTGTTAATAATTCTCAGTATGATAGATTTTTAAATACAGTGAGGCTAGATCAATATTTTTATTGTACAAAGTATTTATAAGCAATGTACCTTACATTACCTACTTTGAATTTTGAAAGTGTTCCCAACATCAGATTTTATTTAAGAAGGTATTTTAAGTTTGTTTTATGATTGTGTAAATATCATAACAAAATAACATATTAATTCATATGAATGTACATAACAAGCTATGTATGTTATCTACTGTGTCATATCCATTATAGTTCATTATAGTTTGTTACATAAACATGCAAATGTGATTTATTTGAGTTCTAGCTGGTTCTAGTTTGAGGAAATATAAATAATGATTCTGTGTCTGATTCTTTTTCTTACTTGCCCCTGTTGAGACACTGTTTGACCGTGCCTGTCTGACAGACACTTATCTACGGGCATGGACGCGTCTGCGGCTCTAGAATACACTTGCTCGATTGACGCCGATGTGCTGCGCGCGACAAGAGCTACCACGGAGCATGGAGTTACCGCGCGGCAGGCGCGGTCGCCGCTCAAGATTTGAGGGGGGGGGGGGGGGTCATCTGAGCTAGTACAGCCTGTGGTACAGCTCAAGAGGAAACTTTCACAGAAAAATTGCTCAGGCAAATAAAGAAAATTACTATAAGTACAAAAATTTCACATGGCTAGCAAGCCGAGTAACGAGTTCCTTAGAGGAACGCAGGGGCGGCTACAGCCACCCCGGGTACATGTCTAGCAAGCCGAGCAACAAGCTCTTCAGAGGAACGCATGGGCGGCGCTAGCCGACCCGGAAAATACACATGGTTAGCAAGCCAAATAATGAGTTCCCTAGATAAACGCATGGGCGCCGGCCGCCCCGAAAATTTCACATGTCTAGCAAGCCGATATACCTAAAGAGATCTTTAGAGGAACGCATGGGTGGCACTAGCCGCCCCGGAAAATTCTCATAGCTAGAAAGCCGAATAAGGTGCTGTCCAGAGAAAAGTTTGGGTGGCGTTAGCCACCCCGGAAATTTCACATGTCTAGCAAGCCGAGTAAGGAGCTCTGGACATTGACGCATGGGCGGAGTCAGCCACACCAGAAAATACACATGTCTAGCAATCCGAGTAACGAGCTCACCAGAGGAATGCATGGACGGCTCTAGCCGCCCCGGAAAATTCTCATAGCTAGAAAGCCAAACAAAGGTGCTGCCTAGAGAAACGCATGGGCAGCCCCGCCCCGGAAATTTCACATGTCTAGCAAGCCGGAAAATTCAGATGGCTAGCAACTCGAGCAACAAGTGCTTTGTAAGAATACTCATTGGCAATGGCACCCGCCCTAGAAAACAATCGAGCGACGAGTAGGTACTCCAGAGGATTCCAAATTCCTGGAAATCTTACGTGTCTTTCTTCGAAATATTTGGGAACCCGAACCCGTCAAGTTTTAGGAGATTTTTCAAGTTGACGCGAATGATTGGGGGGGGGGGATTATAGTATAGCTCTGCCCATTCTGCGTACCATCATGGGCCCCTCACGTCCCACTGTGTAGAGGGGCCATAACCACGTAAATACGCAGTTAATTATTCTGTGCCATAACGGACATAATCCCACCCACCGCCCACCAACCACCCCATTCCGACTTGAGGCCAACAGGATTGTAAGTATAGTCGATGTAACCCGCGCAGCTATTTCTGTGCACCCCCCACATGGCCGGTCCGGCCTTCTTTTTGCTGCCGTCCGCCTGTCCTCTTCCCGCCTCCCCCCATTCTGGGGCGCGGGAAAAAGTAGAAACGTCGCGCCCTTCTGGTGAAGTGACACACATTACAGAGTTCGGCGCCGATGCCGCATGCCAGTTATTTCAGCCAAACTCCCACGTACACTCTTTTAATGCCGAGCGTGCGTGAACTGGTCAGAGAGGGACCATAACATAACACTAACAGTCGTGTTTCCATGCTGCAGCGTCACAGTACGGACGAGAGCACTCCTTGGGCGCGGCGTCGCTGGGCGCCCGCCGTGGCGCACCACCCGACGGGCACGGGCACTCGCAGAGCGTGCGCTCCGACGAGCGGCCCACCGCCACGCAGGGCGACATGCTCAATAGCATCAAGGTAACCTGGCCCCAAATTCTACAAACGGATGGCATACCAGTTGCTTATATCCTTGTTTGTTATACCCTTTCAGGGTGCATGTACGCTACTTTTATTTACACCTCCCCCTGTAACTACCACAAAGCTGCGGGGCAATTCTGGCGCTAGTGAGATCATGTCCTTTGTCGAAATATCGATTTTGTGATAGGTACCTACCGAAATCTCTATCCAAAACAAAAAAGCTATCCTTACGACTATGTACCTAACTAGCCTTTCGAGTTTCGATTAAGCGAGATATCTCCACCCGTTTTAGATCAAAATAAATATAAATCGAGATCGTTTTCGACCATGGACATGATCTCGCTAGCGCCAGAATTGCCCCCTGCTGACTTTACAAATCTAATGTTTACATTTCAGCTCCAAAGAAGACTCAAGGACACGTGGCAACTAAACAAACCTGGCATGTTAATACCCAATTATGTAATCCTATTGTAGTGAACATCCGAAAGTCCTTGTGGCGTTGCGTTTCGGCGCTCTGCCTCCCAAGTCCCACCCAGGTTCGAATCCCGATTGGGGGGATGAAATAAATACCCTCATGTCTTGGATTTCCTCATTCCGATTTCGGCAAACGCGGGGGAATAAGCCAATGGTTCGATTTAACCACGTAACTCGCAGATTTACTGTGCATCCCCCACATGCTGGCCCGGGGCCTTCCATTGTGCTGTCGTGTGCCTGTCCTCTACCTCTTCCTGCTTCCCCTTTACACCTACGTTCTATCGCGCAGGGAGAGCGCGTGTGACTGAGATGCCGCCATACGATACGCTATTCTTTTCTTTGTCGAGGGGAAAGAGGAATCTCAGTCACACGCGCTTTCCCTGCGCGATATAACGTAGGTGTAAAGCAGGGAGCACTTATCCAGTGGGGAGCGCATACTTAGATACATAATATTTGCCTTTGAAACACAACTCACCAATTTACGGGCGGCGGGGGACGAGGTAAGAGAGCTGCGATTGGTCAGCCGCTGCGAAACTGTCTGGCAGCCCGTCATCGTGCCTACATAGGTTGCTACGTTAAATAAAACTAATGTTTGGCGAGCCGCATTCCCCCGCAGGCGCAGTCAATTGGATAAGTCTCTGGTGTAAAGGCACCTGTTAGCTAGTGTAATTTCACAGTTAAATTGTTTTATTGGAGTCGAGTTGAATGAATTCAGTTGAGTGTAACTATTGCAGCAAGCTGATTGCGCCGCAGGCGACGCCGCCGGTCGCGCCCATGATGCCCCACATGAAGTTCACGGGGGGTAAGCTGGTTCCGGATAAGCGGTGAGTAAGGGCGTGGACAGACGATGACGCGCGCGCTCCGTCGCCGCTCCGACACCGCTAAGCCTCGCTCTCACCGTCTTGCACCGACACAGGCAGTTTTCTGATTTTTCCCTTAACTTGTGCTATAAGACCTTGCTTCGTGCCAAATTTCATGATTCTAGGTCAACGGGAAGTACCCTCGAGGTTTTGATTCCCTTGTGAATATCAAGCAATTTCAGCAAAATTTAGACATATGCGCGGTATCTTTTGATTGCGTTGACCTCTAAGTTTAATTTTTTCACGACTTTAAGAGATCACAGACTTGAGTAATCGATATTAATTTCAACTTTATACCTCCATGAGTTTCTGAGAAAAAGTCTTAAAAGACGGTGAGACAGACAGACAGACAGAAATTTACAGTTTTCGGATTTTTCCTTTTACTTGTGCTATAAGACAAATTCAGCAAAATTATGACATAATTTCGCGGTATCTTTTGACTGCGTGGACCTCGCGTGGACCTAGAAGTGTAATTTTTTCACAGCTCCAAGGGACCATAGACCTGAGTAATCGATATTAATTTCAACATGATAGGTACCTCCACGCGTTCCTGAGAAAAAAGGTCGTGACAGACGGACAGACAGACAGACGGACAACAAAGTGATCCTATAAGGGTTTCTTTTAACAGAAAGACATTTTCGATAGAAAGGCTTTTCGATAGTGTTCTTTGTCCTTGATTGGGCTACAGTTATCAATGTCAGCTTCGAGCAGTTAAAGCGCTTATTACATTACGCTGTCGGCAGGGCACGATTTGTATAGACGTCTCATTCTGATGGAACCACTAGAAAGAGACAGTGAGTCAGACAGGGCCCTGCCGACAGCGTAGTCTAATAGGCCCAGTAATGTGACTTCCCGTGTGATCCTCCCGCAGCCCCGCGTCGCTGCGCCCGCCCTCCAGCGCCACAAGTCGCCGCGCGCGCGCCGCCCCCGCGTCGCCCGCGCGTCACTGAGAGTGCAGAGTCCCCCCCCCAGAGTGCGGCGCGTGCGCGGGGCGACATATGAAAGCGCCGCTCGCGTCCATACTGAAGTGACGAGGCGGGTAATTCTAAAGGGCCCCGTAGACGATCAAGCATGCTTGACAACCACGATTGTCGTCAAGCATGCTTGATGGTTTACGACCATGCTTGACATGCTTGTCAAGCAATCTACGTGCTTGAAGAAAATTTTGTTTGACAATGTGCTTGACAAGCATGTCTGAACGTCTTCGTGGGTGCTTGATCGTTATTGCAGTTGCTTGAAGTTTGACCAACATGCTTGACAACTTGCTTGATCATTTTGCTTGACGTTATCGCGGTTACTTGATGAAAACGTGAAGTTTGACCAACATGCTTGTCAAGCATGCTTGGAAACTGTCTTGTTCGGTCAAGGACAGACTTGGTCTACGCCAGTCTCAGGCTGGATTTCACCACAAAAGGTTATACGAGAATAACTATCCCGGGGATAACTTGAATGACAAATGACAGTTCAAAATGAGGTGATCTGATCTAGTTGTCACTGGTGTCTATAAAAAAGTAGAAGATACTCTCGAGTTAATCTTTCGTTCGTAAAATCCAGCCTCAGTAGAATTAGGTCGGGTTTTGTGGCGCGAGTGCAGACTTTATGCAACGTGTAAATGAATTAATGCTAAATGAGAAATTAGGTACTTTGTTAGGGACATCATTCTGAGCAACTTTCATTATGGAACCGATTTGATCAGAGCAACTTTATTTTTCACTTCCTAATACATTTTGGCCTGAATGGGGCAGCTGATTTGTATGGAGAAGTAAAAAATTGGCGCATTATTATATAAATTGCAATATTGATTTAACTATCGGACATGTATTTAATTAAATGCGACGTAACGCTTTCCCACTACGACACACGTTTAATTAATCGTCGGACGGACGTTGCAGCAGCCGTCATATGATCGGATTTCGACGATCGATTAATCGTATCGTCCTAATGGGAATGGGTGTCGATGAAATAAACAGAACGACTGTTGTAATGCGAAATGTCCGTGAATGTGTTGTACATTGCATGTGTTCTGTGTTTTCTGTTTGTCTATGTTTTCTGCTACGAAACAATGTGGCGTACCAAATCTGTCTTTTCCCGGACGACTCGATACACTGGGACAGTAGGTACCAAGCGCAGGACTATCGTAATGAATGACGCTTAGAAATTGTGAATACTTTTTTACGTTTGAGTGTAGTTTATTTTGTATGGAATAAAATTATATTTTACGTTTCTTGGACGAGTCGGTTTTATTTCATTCTTAGAAATTATATTTACAGGATTCCATTCGGATAATACTAAAAAATATGACTATTTACAAGTGATCCTTATGATTATAATTATTACAATGACATTATTCAACATCTCACTTCTGGGGTCATCAATGCACATTATCACATTACTCATGAGAATACTTTCATTATACAAATACATTGCACAACCACAGTTTATCGGGGCATAGACTCGCTCTAAACGAAACCGATTTAAAACCATTTGCTCATGAGCTGGGGCCCCAGTCTCTCAGGGACGCAAAATGCAATACAGGGTTTAACAGAAAGGTGTAGTCATATTTTAGGGGGTTGCTAGGGACATCGTTCAGAGCAACTTTCACTGTGAAACCGATTTGATCAAAGCAACTTTAATGTTCACTTCTCTATACAAATCAGCTGACCGCCCGGACCAAAACGTATGGAGCAATGAAAAATAAAGTTGCTCTGATCAAATCGGTTTCATAGTAAAAGCTGCTCAGGATGGTCTCCCTAAAAACTCCCTAAAATATGACTACACCCTTCTGTTACACTCTGTATAAGCATTAGCATATAGCATTTATCCCCCAAGGAAAAAACGGGGCCGAAAAAGACGCCTCTTACGCAAAATTTTAGTCAACACTCACCTCAATTAAATCCAAGAGGTTATCCTGCCTGTGTTCCAAGGATGTTATCTGGGCCAGGTGAATACGACAATGTATTTCCTGACCATCTATCTCGGCCCTACGTCTCTCGCTGTTAGTCGTGGCCAGGGTTTTTGAGATTAATCTTGAGTCGTGCCTCAAGGCTTGTTTTTGTCACAAACGCTGGAGCTCGACTGCAGATGGGGCAAACATGACAATACTGGTTGTTGGTTAACATCTCCTTCTATAAAGCGGCTCCCCACTACTGGAGGTCTGTTCTTCGCCAAGTGCATCAGCCGTTCTAAGCCACTGCCGTCCATTCCCTGATGTTGGGGACACACGACTTCCTACATCATCATCATCATTATAGGTGAGTGGTTACGCGAAATGGGACCTAAAGGGATTGGAAACGCTTTTTCGTTTTTTTTTGTGAATTCAATTCCTTGGACCTTCCTCTTTAATTTGGTCCGAACATAAGTCCGTTTTTAAGTCATATACTTAGTTCTTTCAGGGTTCCGTACCCGAAGGGTGCCTCAGTTTCAGCCAGGGGTGTGCGTAGACCGAGCCAGGGGTGTGCGTAGACCGAGCCAGGGGTGTGCGTAGACCGAGCCAGGGGTGTGCGTAGACCGAGCCAGGGGTGTGCGTAGACCGAGCCAGGGGTGTGCGTAGACCGAGCCAGGGGTGTGCGTAGACCGAGCCAGGGGTGTGCGTAGACCGAGCCAGGGGTGTGCGTAGACCGAGCCAAGGATGTGCGTAGACCGAGCAGACCACCCGATGGTCGGATGACATCGCCAACTGCCGAACAACAGTGAATCAGGTTGGACCGGCTGGATAGATAGCCTCATCGTCATCAATGTACAGTACGGGGCCATTGTTTTGGCATGTCGGCTCTCGTCTCGCTCTCTCTCTCTCCCGCCAAGTCAAACGCCGAGTATCTCGGGAAAACAATCGCCCCGTACTGTAGTTAGAACATAGATACTATAATATTATACCAATACAGATAGACCACATCGAACAAAATATGTGACCGGCGTAAACTGAGATGCTACGGAAGCTTCTTTAGTTCAAGGGTTTTATCGCTTGGTGCAGCACCATCGAAAAATTGCAAATACCACGAGATGGCGCTGAGATATATAGGATTTATTCCAAGATTATGTTAACTGAAACCATGGCGTACAAATCTTACTCCTCACGCCATCTCTTTTTTACGAAGGGTTACTAATTCTAATTTGTATGGGATGAGAACTCTGTGGTTCTGTCTGTTCAAATGACGGAAAGGCAAGCTTGAAATCTTGCCTTGCGTATCAAGGGTAGGGGGCAGGTTGGCCCAGGAGCGCAACTGATGGCGTAATGAAGAGGCCTTTACTCAGTGGGTGTTGGAGGCTGGGTAGACAGCCCTGGTGACTCCGGGGGCGGAGGCCTACGCGAGGCCGGGCTCCGGTGGCGGCGCCATACAGTTCCCGTCCGGGTAGCGCTTGTTGAAGGCCGCCATCAGCTCTGCGTCCACCAGACGGACGCCGTCCACCTGGTTGCCGAGGGTTATCCTGGGAGGGAGAATGGGCTTAGAGTGGAACGGAAAAATAACGAAAAATACGAATACCGAATAATAACGAATAGAAAAATACGTTTTTTGTATGGGGACACTCTGAATTTTTAGGGTTTCGTATCTCAGAAGGTGAAACCCTTATAGGATCACTCGTGCGTCTGTCCGACCGTCTGTCACAGGCAATTTACTCAGAACATATTGGACCGATGAAGTCGAAAATTGGTGCACATAACATCAATATATCTGTGACCTAAAGACATGCAATGTAATAGTAGATTGTTACACAAGGGGCGTAAGAGAGCTATTTCGGAACAAGATCTAATGTGGCGCCCGGGCGCGCGCAGCTCGCAAAGGGCTCTAACGGATCGAGTGAACCCGAGATAGCGTGAAGCGACTAGTAAGTATGCCTTTGGGCGGAAGCGCACATTTGCTAGATCAGCAGAGACTACTCCTCCCTTTCGTACCAACCTCTCGCCGCAACAAGACTTGAGTTTGTAGTCGCACATTGTCTCATTGTCTCTAGTTACCACTTCCTTTTGTTTATTTTCTTTTTTTTTTGTTACGAAATCGTATGGCTTAATCTTTTAATCTTTTTTATTATTCATACTTATGTATTATTATTTTTCTTGATCCATATTTTCCTGTATTGATACTTATTTTTATTTACTACATTCATATTATATTATTATTTTTATCACACACTACGCACCATTTATACTCTTTTATATGTATATTCATGTACCACTTCGGATTCAACATTTATTTCGGATTGTACCACGCCAGCCGCAGCCTGTGACGCTCGCGGGGCAACACCTGGCGCTGACTGAAAATCAGCGCTGAAGGCCTGGCCTTCAGCATATCGCTGAGTCAGTTGCCATTTATAATGACAGTGGCACACCACGACCGTCATTTCATGTGTTTTCTACTATTGATGATATTGTGTGTCTTATTTTTTGTTTTTCAACCGACTTCAAAAAAGGAGGAGGTTCTCAATTCGACCCGTATGTTTTTTTTTTTCAACCGACTTCAAAAAAGGAGGAGGTTCTCAATTCGACCCGTATGTTTTTTTTTTTCTATGTTTGTTACGCGATAACTCCGCCAATTATGAACCGATTTGAACAAATATTTTTTCGGCGTATAGGTAATACCTCAAGGGTGGTCCCATTGACACCAGGTCAGGATCTGATGATGGGATCCTGGAGAAATCGAGAGAACTCTTTAAATATTATAGGCAGACCTATAGTGATTTTTGTGTTTTTCATAATAACTCGTGCAAATGCACATGGTAAGCATAATATTGTGATGCGGAACTGCTGATGAAGACCACATATGGCCACCAGATCTGCTCAATACTAGGTACAAATACAATGTGTGGCTGACGGGCAGGCAACGCATAGCCTAAACCGGTGGACCTAGAGCCATGAAACTTTGTACAGGGGTTCCTTAGTCGCGTGGGGTAGCACTGATATAGGATTTGACAAAATTAATTCCCCAAGGGGGGGGGGGATAAGGGGTTACAGTTAGTATTAAACTCAATCTAATCAAATAGGGTTTGTGGAAGTCGGTTTTTTCTAAAGTTTACTTTTTGTTTCAATTATGGTTTCTTTTGTCTAACTGTAATGTGTTCACTGTCCTTGTAATAAACGTTTCTTTCTTTCTTTCTTTCTTTCTTTCTTTCTTTCTTTCTTTCTTTCTTTCTTTCTTTCTTTCTTTCTTTCTTTCTTTCTTTCTTTCTTTCTTTCTTTCTTTCTTTCTTTCTTTCTTTCTTTCTTTCTTTCTTTCTTTCTTTCTTTCTGTTTCTTTCTAGATATTTAGACGAATATAGTTCAAGGGTGAAATAGCTACTTACAATCTGAGGTAAGCATTCTACTTTACATCATTCATGCAATGTAAATAAAACATTTATACAAGTTTTAACTGAAAGGTGCAGTCATATTTTCGGGATTTGTTAGGGACATCATTCTGACTGAACCACTATGAAACCCATTTGATCAGAGCAACTTTATATTTCACTTCTGAACCATTACGCAGCCACTATCCAGCATAGTGGGTACGTTATGAAACCATTACGCCCCACTATCAAGTATAGTCTGCCGCAAAGTGATTAAAAAGGGAACGATTTCTATTGTTGGATTTGTTGGAAATGCCAACTTTCACGGACTCTTTGGACAGCAGTAAAACCCTACTTATTGAGCATGGATGATATACAACCTTATTCATATAATACATCAAACCCAACATCGGTTAAGGGGCCTCACGAATAAATTAGGGGTGCTTTTATAATGTGTATTTCAGGAAATACTCGACTAATCGTAATCAATTTCTAGTATATGTAATTTGACTATATAATCTAGGGTTTTCAAGAAGGAAAACGTGTTTGGATAACATTTTCTCGATAGAAAATAAATCCAAAGTCAACCCCTTTTTAGGGTTCCGTACCCGAAGGGTGCCAAACGGGACCCTATTACTGAGACTTCGCTGTCCGTCTGTCCGTCCGTCCGTCCGTCCGTCCGTCCGTCCGTCCTGTCTGTCACCGGGTCCGCCTGCACGAACCGTAATAGCTAGAAAGCTGAAATTTTCACAGAATGTGTATATCTGTTGCCGCACCAACCACAAATACTGAAATACGAGAGATATTACAAATTGAAAGTGGTCTCGGCACAAGATACGTCTTCACAACACGCTTGAAAAGTTTATACCAAGGCCATTTTGTTTTGGTAGGTAAGCCTTCTTTTAATGAAACTAAATTTAAATGATATGGCAATGTCGTCCCGGACTTCTACAAAGACTTTAAATATTCATTGATGAATTACGACGTCTCTATTTATTCTGTAGAACTTTTAGAAAATAATTATAAACTTAATAGTTTTTAATTACTTTTGTTTTCATACAAATCTCAGAGCTCAGAAATTCATTTTTTCCTTTTGGCCACTTCAAGTTTGGCTGCCAGTGATGTTTTAATTAAATACTCTTTGGTGCGTTGAAATGATGTTTTGCAGTCTGCATGACATTGACATAATGAGTGAGTGAACCTCATTGTACGGAAATTGTAGATGGGTGTCTCACGTTTTCCAGTAGGTTGTAGACAGTGCTGCTTACGGCGGCGTTTAGTAGGTACTAAAGGCCCTAAAAGCGCGGCAAGCTTTGAATCAATTCAAATGTTATTTTTCAACTAGCTACAAAGTTATTCTGACATAAGATGATAATTTGAATAAAACTTTTTGGGTACTTATTTCATGAAAAATACAGTTACAGATCACACATATACAGGGTGGAACAAACGAATGGGCCCTGGAGGGAAAGTACCTTAAAATCTCAAGATATCCGTCCGTCCGTCTGTCTGTCACCAGGCCGTATCTCATGAACCGTGGTAGCTAGACAGTTGATATTTTCACAGATGACGTATTTCTGTTCCCGCTATAACAACAAATACTAAAAACAAAATAAATTTTTTAGGGTTCCGTACCCGAAGTGTGCCAAACGAGACCCTATTACTGAGACTTCGCTGTGATCCGTGGTAGTTAGACAGTTGAAATTTTCACAGATGATGTATTTATGTTACCGCTATAACAACAAATACTAAAAAACAAAAGAAATTTAATATTAAGGGGGGCTCCCATACAACAAACGTGATTTATTTGCTCATTTTTGCTCGATATTGATAATGGTACCAGGTAGACGCTTAAAATGTTCACAATATATTGAGTATATTATTAACTTAAAAAATAAATAATTAAATTAAAATTAAAATAATATTTAGGGGGGCTCCCGTACAACATGTATTTTTTTTGCGGTTTTTTATAGATAATGGTACGGAACCCTTCGTGCGCGAGCCCGACTCGCACTTGGCCGGTTATTTCAATATTTTTTCCTATTATACCGCAGTAGTAGTAAATATGATTTTTCTATTAATTGAAATATGTGGGTAATCGTTGTTACTAGCGATTTCATGAATGAAATGTAATTCCCTGGAATAGCTTATTTTTTATGTTTTTTTTTTCGTTTTGGCGCTTACGTTGATTCAGATTAGGCGCGAGCGCACAATTGCCATCCCACTTATTCCTGTTCCCGAGTTATATTTGCTTCTCACTTCCGCAATCTTCGTTGACCTTGGTTTGTAATCATTCGTACCTCGCCTTAAATGCGGTTTTTGAGTCACACCTTCGCTCATCCATCTTCTGAACAACAATACAACAATAGACAACGGGTATCGTTTCTTCGAAACGGGAGATTTTCGCTATAGAGAAGAGGCCTGTGCCCAGCAGTGGGTCGATGTGGGCTGATGATGAGGATGAGATAAGATAAGATAAGATAAGATATGCGTTTATTCAGACGTCATTTTACACAAAACACAGAACACAGATAAAGCAGGGTAAACATTTCACAAAAACAATCAAACAATGGTAGTGTTTTGTGTATGACGAGGGTGAAAGGTCGCCGGCTCAGCATATGCTGCAGGAAGACCTATAGCTCTGGTATTCTGTCGGAACCTAGAGTATATTAGAGTGTTGTATGTGTGCTGTTGATTTTTCTACAAGATTTAAATAAGAGATATAGGTTCTAGAAAGAAAATAAATAAAATTAAATGCTCGTATATTTATGATATAATTGTGTCATATATAAATATAATAGTGGACATGTATTTTGTAAAGTTTGAAGATTGATCCCTAAAATTGTTTGAGGATGATGATGAAGATGATGATAGTTTCCTCATCTTACCAGTTAGGTTGAATATTGTGCGGTCTTCCAAACAGCTCCATCTTCCTCGTGCCTGGACTCAGCCTCTCTGTAATGGAAACAACACAACTGGTAATGCCGTAGAACATGGTAGAACGTAGCTGATGATGATAAAGAAGAACAGATAAAGGTACAATAATGTACATAATACCTACAATAATGTTATTTTTGTATGGAAAGTCCTTATGGACTCAATGAACTGGGATGTGTGTGATCTTATTGTTACTTACTATTTTTATTTTATTTTTATTACATCAACAAAAATCCACATCCGTGCTTACCCGTAATCTTAAAAAGTGGCCAAGTGCGAGTCGGACTCGCCCATGAAGGGTTGTTGGGATGAGCACCCTGTGGTATTAGTAATAAATAGTGGTATTGGCATATCTATGCGAAGTGGCTGGTCAGCGTAGGTGAAGGATAAAGGGGGTGAGCGAACCGAATCCCCCTTAATTCTTCGTGTTAGGTTGACATACATATTCAAAAAAAAAAAAAAACGTAAAAAAAAAAAACGTAAATCCACACCTGACATAAGCCAGCTAAACTCACTAACCGCTCACTTAGCATTAGTCGTAACATGCACAAATACTTTTTTTAGCAAATAAACAATTTGATTGATTGGATAATCAAAAAGTATCCACGCGGGCTTGTTAAGATAGTGGGCCTGTTGTCGAGTGCTTCTCACCGATGATCCCGTAGATCTCGTCGGGCTTGTGCGAGGTGGCGCGCACCTCGGCCACGATGACGTCACAGTCCAGGCCGCGGTTCAGGTTCTCCGGGTTGCCCTTGATGCCCACCTGACGGACGAACGACGGTTAAAATCTGCAAAACTCGCAGTAAAGGGGTTCAAACCCGTCTCGCCTGCGACACCTGGTGACGAATTTGGAACTACTGAAGTTGTTTTTTTTTTCAAATCGCCCATTGAAACCAGGATGGCTATTCTGGGAGAAACAACCAGCGACCATTGAGCTCTTTGAACACCCAGCCTACTCCAGCTCGTGCAGGAGCTAGGATGACTGATTTAGATGAGCAGGCGCAGGGGACATTGAAATATAGGAAGGTGTATTGAAATATAGATGTCGGTAATCGAAGTCCGTTTATTGGTTATGTGTGTACTTATATACCTATCTTAATGCTAACACAGCACTACGTACATTATGTTGTAGTTCACTCTAACATCTAGCCTATTGCATGTACGACCATACTACACCTCCCCTTTAACTTCCTTCACCCTCGGGGTAGCGAAAGAAAAAATAACTTCTTCTTTAACAAAGAAATTATTTTTCAAACCTAAAAGGTATGATAGTACTTGCATTACAATATTGTGAAATCCTACTCTACCTAACTGCATTGCATAAAAGTGCAAGGCAGAGCTATTGTAAAAATGCTGACAAGTTTCCTAGTGTTAGATTGCTGTATGCTATGGACAAATACTTGAACAAAATAATGACCTAGATAATTGCTAATTACCTGTCTTGAAATTTAATTTTGAATGAAATAGGTACACTTTATTTTCCTATAAGATACACACACATATTTATAGCTGAAAAACATGTAATTAAAGATCATTAATTTCCTGGATAATATCTGTTAAATCAATAAAATAAAATATAACAATTTATACATTTTTAATTTTGAAAACACATTATAAACTCAAATTCACCTATTAAAACGAATAAACACATCAAAATACCTTTTTAATTAGTATCTCCTATTCTCATGAAAAAGAAAAGTAATTCATTTTATCCTAAACAAAAAAAAACACAATTTATACATTTTAATTTTTGGAAACACACCTATAAACTGAAAAATAAACTATTGAAAAACGAAAACACATTAAAATATCTGAAATCAAAATTCCTTATACCTACTTTTATACCTTTTAAATTCTTTATTTATTTCCACTAAATAAAACTATTATATTATAATAATAATAACACAACACAAGACATGTACAGAGTGATCCTATATTTTATTTCCTCGGTTTATATATATTTTATTTACGAATTTCCACAAATTAATTTTACACTGAATTATATTCCTGTTCTACGTAAGTAACTATTACATTTCACAAAGTAATTAACCTGCATTTCTATTTACTCATTAATTTATTTACTTGAAAAGAAAAATTATTACCTACCAAGTGTCACGTAAATTTTTAAATCAATCGAAAAAATTAATAATATATGTATATTAAAATGTGAATGCAATTTACCTGAAATCTTCCTATCGTGGTATCGGTACATTTTCCACATTCATACACATTTTCCAAACACACATTTACACTTTTGGTTTTTAACCCATTTTGAGCATCCTGTAGCTCTCAGTCATCACTCTGATTACTGCCATTATGAACTCTGGGAAGTGAGATCTACCGTAACATTTGGGTGATGAATCCACTTGTTAGTCAAAACTCCTTAACCTTTCATGTCCTCGATCATTCATCATTCTACTCTTTTACACTTTTTCTACTAATGCCTTACTACTTCTAATAATTAAGTCTTCCACCGAGGGCACGACAGTCCACACTATGGTCAAGAACATAATTCTCCTAGGGCTGTAACTCTACACCCTTTATCTACATACATTATACATCCTGTGGGCATGGTCACCCTACACTACATATCATATTTTTCATCTTGTGGGCATGGTCACCCTACACATTGGCATATCAGGCCACCTATTTTGTGCACCTGTATAATAGAGAATAGAGCCGCTACAATTTAAGGCAATGGCCTCCAATCTGTCTGTATGACTAGAAGGAATAGTTCCCTATCTCATATTTCTATTCCTACTATGTACCGATCCATAAACTTTTCTAATTCGAAACACAAAAAAAATATCATTTACTTATTAATTCATTTACTCTAAATCTCTCTATTCAATTGTCATTAGGTCGTCGGTATTTTCCACTTGACCTAGAAATTCTGCAGTCATTCAACTCGGAATGCATTGTATTAGCAATACCTAACTCGTATGCTATTTTTAACTTTACTTTGATTTTTAAATGATTATGAATTTACCAAATATTTACTCATTGACTGTGACACTAGGTATTACAAAATATGTATGATAAACTATGATTAAAAAAATTGATCTTCGTTCCTAATTCTGCCTGAAATGATTAATTAATTTAACTCACAGTACAACATTCTGTCGAAGTAGGTCGCTAGTTGCTTGTCATCGTCGCGTGGATGGTGATGACGACAGCTGGGCGGACGTCACGCACGATGATACTGGATATTGCACGAAGATGCACGTGGTTGGTCATCTTCATCTTCTTGAGTTGGCCCGGGATAACCCTGGATACCTCTTGATCGAGTCGGGATACCCTGACTCCTCGTCCGGTCGCAGTAAATCTTCAAACGAGACGGGAAACCCCTGAACTCCCCGTCCGGTCGCAGTAAAACTTCATAAAAATCGGGATTCACTCGTTCATGTTTGTTATTTCTCCATTACATCGTCTTGTTGGGCTGAACAACGGCGAGTAACCACGGCGCAGGTCGTCTAATGGGAACGATTGGACCGAAGAATCTCGTCGTGCATCGTCCCATGCCCTTGTGTTCATGTATTGGGTGGGATAAGGCTGGCGCAGCGGCGTGCTCGTGGTGGCTGGTGGTGGTCGATGGTCTTCATGATGATCTCCTCTTGGTTTTTTCATTAAAATCTTCTTACTGCCATTCGGCACAGCACTACCTCGCGAGAAGTAGGCTGGCCTGGCAAGGTCTTCTTCGGAGTAGTCAGTAGATTCTTGTGACTCAAGGCAAGGTCGCCATGAAATATAGGAAGGTGTATTGAAATATAGATGTCGGTAATCGAAGTCCGTTTATTGGTTATGTGTGTACTTATATACCTATCTTAATGCTAACACAGCACTACGTACATTATGTTGTAGTTCACTCTAACATCTAGCCTATTGCATGTACGACCATACTACAACATGCACAAAGGTCCCGCTCATGTGGGCCGGGTCCTTTGAAGAAGAAGAAGAGAATAGAAGGGTCCTGATTCATACCACAGATTAATAAAGAGTTAGGAACAGATGGGACACTGTATAAGACCATTTAACAAAAAGCGACTCTTGCTACAACGCAACAAAGTACAACTCATGCTGCGTAGCGCGGCGCACGCACTTCGATTATTTACCTTAAAGTTGCCTCTCTTTCTGTCGCGTAACTCTATCCTCGTCTGACGCGGCCTGTGTTACTTAGGTTTGTCTACTTGTGACAAATAAAAAACTGAATATTTACTTACCAACCAACTACGAATCAATTACTTACTATTATTCTAGATTTGTGAACAATAATATTTATAATATGAGGTACCTACCTACACCTACTTACATTATGGCCAGAAAACCTATCGACAGTCAGTAGGACAGTGATCTTTATTCATACGTACTGTGAGTGTTTTTATTCTTATAATTATGCATGCAAATGAGATGCGATATTTATTAGGCATTATATTGAATGCGGCGGGGAGCGCGAGCGCGGAGACGCGCTAGCCAGTCGGCGCGCGGCAACCCACTGAATCTAGCGCCTTGCGAGGGGCGCGTCGGAGAGGCCTATGTACTTGTAGCTTTGTAGGTAAGGGAGCGTACACATACTACGTGACCAGTTTAGGGGGGGAGGAGGGTCTTCAAAAAACCACGCTTGGTCTCAAGGGGGGAGGGCCCCTCCCCCCTTGAGACCAAGCGTGGTTTTTTGAAGGAGGGGGGTCTAGGTTTTTGTCAGGTAGTCAACAGCCTCTAAGTAGGGAAATCCGCGGGTTTTTAAATTTTGACATAAGTTTTTTCTTCTTAAGAATTTCTTTTTCATCATAGGAATGCACGCACTTTTGGAGTGAAGGCGTGACGTAAAGACGAATATGAGCCAAATTATATTTTTCATCACATCTATTCAAAAAGAGCAACTTCAGTCCCGGTGAACAGGGACTAAAGTAGTTCTTTTAGTCCCTATGGGATGAGCACCCTGTGATGGTGGTCACCGAGGTGGGCGGGGGGGGGGGGGGGGGGGTTAAAAATAGGTACCGAAAAGTGGTCACGTATAGTTCCCTAGCCGGCGGCCCGCCCTCACCAGGCAGTGCTCCTTGCCGTGGTTGAGCCAGTGGCCCGTGCGCCCGGTGCGGATGATGCGCTGCAGCTGGTTGGTCTTCACCCAGATGATCTCGTCCACGCGCTCGTAGCCCCACAGCTTGAGGCACTCGCGGCCCAGCTCCATGGCCCTGGGGTCGAATACAATAAGTAAGTGTAGCATCCTGTCAACTCAAAATAGATACTTTTTATGAACTGTCAAAACGGAACTTTTGTTCCTGAGAAATAACAACAGAATGCATGGCATGTAAAAGTGCCATCAAATGCTGTCTGTTTTGCACAAAATTTACTTTATAAAATATATCTGCTGGAAATATACAATTCTGAGAATTTCAAGCCATTTCGTACGTGAACTTGAGACTTGTTCCTAGATTTATTGGATTACCTTGGCCACAAGCCTATTATCATTAGTATTGAGTGCCTCAGAGAAGCTCTGTCCCCTGCACTGAGTAAAACTTGTATAGTGGGGTTACTGCGTCTCTCTTTTGCTGTGGTTTATGCTCTTCTTTATTGGTATTATATTTATTTAAGTACAGCCGACGATGTAGGAAATATGCACGAAATTTTACGCTATAATTGATTGGAACAAAATTTAAAACTAAAAAAAAACGACTTCCACAAACGCTCTGCTTGATAAGAAACCAATGTCAAGTGCTTTTTGAGTTACAAACTGTTACCCCCTATCCCCCTACGCATTTTAGCACAAACTTTTTTTTAATTTGCTGTTTTTCAAAATCGATCTCTGTGACAAACAATAGCAATGTTTTCTTTATACTGGAACAAAATTAAAAAAAAATACTTTTAGTCCCTAGGGTCTAAAAGACCTACTTTAGTCCCTGTTTACCGGGACTAAAGTAGCTCTTATTGAATAGATGTGATAAAAAAAGTTTCATGGCTCTAGGTCCACCGGTTTATTTGTACCTAGTATTGAGCAGTTCTGGTGGCCATGTGTGGTCTTCATCATCAATTCCGCATCACAATATTATGCTTACCACGTAAATGCACTAATTATTATGAAAAACACAAAAATCACTAGTAGTATGAAAAATAATATACTGAAATAAATGTTTTTCTTTGATATAGGTGTGTTCATAAACGCGTTAGTAAGATGAGCTATGATCTTGCCCTGATGCTTTTGGCTCGGCTATTTGGAGAGTGACTGCCAAATATGGCTTGTTGCGCCCCTAGGAACAATCGTTCGAGCATCGAGCATCTCGTCAAATAGTGTCCATCGGTCGACCGGTGATGGACTAGTAGACCACGAGACTAGTAGACTATTAAACCATGAGACAAGTAGACTAGTAGACCATAAGACTAGTACTACTACTGATTCAGAACATAGTTAGTGCGTGTATGGTAAGCGCGGCAGAGTAGACCATGACTAGTAGACCATGCATGAAACTAGTAAACTAGTAGACCATGAGACTAGTAGACCGACCTGCCGGTGACCCAGAGGAAGATCAGTCCGCTGTCTTGTAGCTGCGGCACCCCGAGGCAGCGCATCTCGTCATCCGACATGGTGCCATACGGCAACTCCATGTGAATGTCCCACGGCGGGTCCGCCATTATCACCGCGAACTTGCCTGCCGACACACACCAGACGAAGATACGCATCATGCTCTCTGGGAATGTTCACTATATGACGACGAACGGAAGAGAATGTTAGATGGAATCACTCGTGCAGACGAAGGACCAGTCTACTACGGGGATCTTGTCTCGTCAAAGGCGGACTTCCGATGATTACACTTACCCTATATAATATAAGTTACTCTATGGTTTACACCAGCTCGCGCGCGCTTGACATAAAAGAGATGTACGTGGGAATTTGGCTGAAATAACTAGCGTGCGGCATCGGCGCCTAACGGCCTACGCACACTGGGACGGCATGGCAAGGGATTTTAAGTTTTTACCAATGGACATTCAAACGTATCCCTCAAGAAATAAGACTTCCATCCCGCGGGATGCTTCGGCATTATTTGAAAGCATATCAATTTAAGTTTTATTTCTGTATCGATACGTTTGAATGTCCATTGGTAAAAACTTCCCATACCGTCCCGGTTTGCGTAGGCCCGTCTGTGTGTGTCACTTCACCAGAAGGGCGCGACGTGTCTACTTTCCCCGCGCTCCAGAATGGGGAGAGGCGGGAAGAGGACAGGCGGACGGCAGCAATAGTAGTTTGTTACACAAGGGGTGAAAGAGAGCTAGTTCGGACGAAGGTCCAATTTGGAGCCAGTGCGAGCGCAGCTCGCAAAGGGCGCTAAGGACCGAGCCTACCCGAGATATTTAGACGCGAGCGAGGGCGAATATAGTTCGAGGATGAAATAGCTACTTACACCCCGAGGTAAGCATAATACTTTACATCATTCGAGCGAGGTAAATTAAACGGAAAGTCATAGAACGACTGCGGTCGCAGATGCTTATGCAGTTATGCATGATGGTTTTTAAATGTAGATTAGTGTATTTATAGATGATATCAAAAAACGGTAACCTTCGGAAACCAGTAGTTTTAGAAATATGCGTGATTTCTAAAGAAATTGCTAAAATATGCAACTACCGCTGAAAAGGGCCTAAATATGCAAGTGCAATTATGCAATATGCAAATGCATATAATCCGGTCTCCAGTCATCATCATCTCACCCCGTCACCCCTCAGAGGGGTACTCGTATTTCCATTTGTTCCAATCTTTGTTAAATAATTGTGTTAGAGCTCGTCTAAGCTGAAATGACGCGCCCCACTCTTTGGTTTTGTATGACAAGTAAATACGAAACCAAGGAGTGGGGCGCGTCATTTCAGCTTAGACGAGCTCTACCTAAGAACGTCATGTCTAAGTAGCGCAGATCACACTGTATCCACTGCGGCGGAGTCAGAGTCAGCACTCCAGTCACCGGCTTAGCGACTATCAGCGAACCTGCAAATATATGTTCAAGTTCAAGTTAATTTTTTTTATTGACCATAAAATCATACAGATTGGTCTTGGTCAACGTCAATATAATATTAATATTTCTGTATACTACCGCCCGTTCGGAAGTTATGGGCTTAGGGATGGAGCAAAGAAGGGCAAGAACATAACACAACGATACGGTATTATTGACCATGTAAGAATAAATCTAAGAATGCATGTCCGAGGTAGATGACCGAAACGCTTAACGAGAATGGTCGATATGAATCCATAAAAATGCAATGTAAATTTTATAATTCAATTTGAAAAGTCGTGATTTATACTCAGTTCGACATTTGACTAAAACACCATTCGCCATTTTGATTCCGACTTGACGTCACTACGATACTATCCCATCAACGTAAATTATCAAGTACTTGGTCTCGGGTGTTTCGATATCAATTCTGCAAGGTTGTGTCTCTGTTGTCACCAATCGGTGTCAATCGATTCGGTCGATCGGATTATCTAATCTGTGTCGAGTACGTATTTTAGTACAAACTTTTTTTTTATTGGCTGCGCTTAGAATCTCTCTTATAATTGGGTCTATCAGCCTGAATGGTAGTGAAACTGATTAGTGACAGCATTTTTTTCCTTAGTACTGGCAACAAAATTTAAAAGTTACTTTTAGTCCCTAGGGACTAAATGACCTACTTTTGTCCCTGTTTGCCGGGACTAAAGTAGATCTTTTTGAATAGATGTGATGAAAAACCCATTTCACCCTCGACTTGACTATCCACCGTCGCCTCTCGGGAAATATGGTGGGTTTTATGCACTTGTTGTACAATCTACTATTGATTGACATCACAAATATTCATAAAACTAATCAGTAAAGAAGTATGTACCATTAGAAGAGTTTTTCTGTACAGTGTCGGCTGCCTTATGCGCGCTGGCATTAGGGTCCGTGTTGTCTACCTCGTAGTGTACGTATCTGGAACAAAGACAATACAAAAAGTCGTTTATGAACTGTACATACTAAATGAGCAATATTAAGCTAAGAGATAATCACCGACTTGTTACACCCCGGTTTAGACTCGCGAAGGTTAGCAATTCCTTTAAGGGTCAATGTATTATCTTCTACAACAAGATACCTCTGGAGATTTTGAATTTGCCTTTTGAGCAATTCAAAAGCCGTATTAAAAGAACTTTGTATAAAAAGGGATACTATGATATCCAACAATATATTAATGATAAGAACGCTTGGAATGAACACTGAACTCAATGTTAATATTATTTTATTAGTAAACTATGTAAGTCGATCTGTGGGAGTTTCTTGCCCTTCTTTCCCCACAGTGGTCCAATGTAAAGAAGAGGCACAAATGACGTGTACTAAGTATATTTTTAATATCTACAGTAATAAAGAACTTTGAACTTGAACAATATCAAAATATATGTGTCGTAGTCATATCGTCTGATTGGCCATATCATGGTGTGGCCAACCGTGAAATATCATGAACCGAACGATTTGCTTGCAATCTATTTACGATCTATTTGCGATTCTTTAGGAGAATACCAAATGACGCCATTTTGGGTGTTTTAGATGCGATAGCGATCCAATATAAGTGCGTTTCTCAGAGCAGCATTGGGCTCCTGGATATTTGGCCCTACAAAGGTAGATCTCCGCGCGTTAGGCTTTATTGGGCGTCAGTCGTCATCGCCATCGTCCACATTGTTGCTGAATAAAAATAAAAATGCTGAATAAAAATGCTTTAAAAGACATGTTTTCGTTAAAACCCGCCATATCATGATATGCCCAGTAATGGCTTGGGCATGTCATGAAAAGGCGAGGCACATCATGGTATGTCATGCTCGCGTTCCGTGACATCGGCGTCAGCGCCAGCGTCTACAATGCCATCGTTTTGTATCGCCAAAACTGACTCGGAACGGCTTCGTAGACGCTGTAATCGTTTTTGGCGTGACTCGGAACAGGGGGTATGATGTGCCCGATTCTACGGTCGGCCGCCGACATCGTTATGGACACGATTAGTTTTGATTTGCCGTTGGCTACAAACAAACCGGTATTCAGCGCCTTAGCTATCGCCCTGCGACTCGCGCGCAGAATCGGGCGCCACTTCTCTCCACACCACTCACTTGCAGCTGTCCATGTGGAAGCAAGTGTTCAGGAACGAGCAGTCCCCCAGCGCCTCGTCCGTGTGCGCCTGCAGGATCTTCTTGAAGTGCAGCTTGCGACACGCGCCGGCGCCGGGCGGCTTGCGCGCGCGCAGGCACTCGCCGCGCGTGCCGTAGGGGCAGAACTCCATTACTTGCGCGCCTGCGGTTCGATACATCGGTTGGGGGCGAGACGGACTCTCAGGTTCCGCACCGTACAAGAAAAAGTACGAAGAATCACGTGTGGTGTATGGGGGAACCCTTTTTTAGGTTCCGATCCTTAAAAGGAAAAAAAGAACCCTTGTAGGATCACTTTGTTGTCCGTCCGTCTCCGTCTGTCGGTCTGCCTGTCTGTCCGTGTGTCAGAACCTTTTAAACTAAGAACGCGTGAAGGTATCAGGCTGTTTATATCAATTGTTAAAGTGGTCGCATAAAGCTGTAATAACCGGCCAAGTGCGAGTCGGACTCGCGCACGAAGGGTTTCCTTACCATTATCCATAAAAAACCGCAAAAAAAATGTATGGGAGCCCCCCCTAAATATTAACTTAATTTTAATTTAATTATTTATTTTTTAAGTAAATAATATACTCAATATATTGTGAACATTTTAAGCGTCTACCTTACCTGCTACCATTATCAATATCGAGCAAAAATTAAGCAAAATAAAATCACGTTTGTTGTATGGGAGCCCCCCTTAATATTAAATTTCTTTTGATTTTTAGTATTTGTTGTTATAGCGGCAACAGAATTACATCATCTGTGAAAATTTCAACTGTCTAGCTACCACGGTTCATGAGATACAGCCTGGTGACAGACAGACAGACGGACGGACGGACGGACGGACGGACAGACAGCGAAGTCTCAGTAACAGGGTCCCGTTTGGCACCCTTCGGGTACGGAACCCTAAAAAATCGGTTAAGTGCGGGTCGGTATCGCACACGAAGGGTACCGTATCATCGTACAACAAATCAAAAACAATCAAAACAATAAAAAAATAAACAAAAAGAAAATTTAAAAAGTTTATGCCTTCACGAGATTTGAACCGACGACCTCCGGATTGAGAGTCTACATCATACCGGCTGAGCTACCACAACCATGTGGGTTGACGCGAAATATGCTATCATATTAAAATGTGTAGTATATGTGTCATGACATGGTTGCTATGACAATAAATAAACAGTTTCAGTCAAGATCTCCATTTTGAAATGCGTAAGTGTATCTAAACACGTCTCTTGTATCGGGGCCCCCTTTAATTTGCAATATCTCTCGTATTTCAGTATTTGTGGTTGGTGCGGCAACAGATATACACATTCTGTGAAAATTTCAGCTTTCTAGCTATTACGGTTTGTGCAGACGGACCCGGTGACAGACAGGACGGACGGACGGACGGACAGCGAAGTCTCAGTAATAGGGTCCCGTTTGGCACCCTTCGGGTACGGTACCCTAAAAAGGAAGTTTATACAAGGTCTAAATGAATTAGCGCAAAATGAGAAACTACTTTGTTATGGACATCATTCTGAGCAACTTTCACTATGAAACCGATTTGTTTAGAGCAACTTTATTTTTCACTGCTCCATACAAATCAGTTGACCCACTCAGGCCAAAATATACTGGGAAGTAAATAAAGTTGCTCTGATCAAATCGGTTTCATAATGAAAGTTGCTCAGAATGATGTCCCTAACAAAGTAGTTTCTCAATTTCCGTTAATTCATTTACACCTTGTAATTCGGAAAAAAGGAAGTTTATATGTATAAATGGTAATGGTAAGTAGATGATTGACGCAGAGGACCCGTTTGATAAGCAAATATAAAACGCACACACCTCCCTGACTCTTGAACTTGTCAGCCAGCGACTTCTCCTTAGCCGTTGGCTTGCTGAGTAGGTCCATGATCTCTTCCCCGACTCTCTTCACAGCCTTCTCTCGGCTGGACGGCATGGCCAGGAGCGACAAGAGGTCCGCGCCTCCTTTGACGGCCTTCTTCTCGTCGGATGTCGACTTGCAGAGCTTTGCGCCGGTGGCGTCGGCGGTGGCAGTGTCTCCTGGAAACAACATTTATACCACTCACCCCCTAAAAGCTACTTTTACTCACGCAAAACAGTGTGTAAAAGGCCCTTTTGCTCACTGGTCTGAATTTGAATTTAGAACACCAAAACAGTGTGAAAAACAACAACCACCGGGACGACGACGACCGACTGTCGTGTCGTCATAGTGGCAACGCATACAAAGTCTACTGTCGCGCATGTTTTAATTTAAGGCGCCCGTCCAGCTAAAATGCCCAACAGATTGAGTTATTCCAGCAGATTGAGACACTTTCTGAATCCAGAAAAAATATATGTTATAAAATAGTCCCTTTCCTAAAAATTTAGTGTTTGAAAAGATCATAATGTCATCATAAAGTATATGAAAAAAAATATAAACGAATAGTCCTTTTTTACCTAAATCGAGTTATTCCAGCAGTTCTACGAGGAATATTGGTTTGATTCTTGTGTCTAAAAATAGGTAATCGAAATATCTTAAAGTTTAGTGTTTAACATTTAATAATTAATCGGCGATTTCGAATCAATCTTCATTTTATCACTTGCGCTGAAATAAATTGCATGCGGGTATGCGCGAAGGCGACGGGAGGCATTACCGCTTAGGCTCTCGAAGGGAGAGGTTGTGTCGCTCGTCTCAATAAAAGTCAGTCATAAAATAATTGCTACGCGGCATCGTCATGGCATAATAAAATACGGTTTTTCCTCCTCAAAAGTAGCCAAGGCCTAAAAAATTTATGGGATTCGTCTTGATACTCCTGAAAATTGGTAGTACGGTGTCTTACTGGTAGTCAGTAGGATTGAAATAGTAGTTTATGAAACTGTTCCATAATGAGGGGTATTAAAACACGAGTGGGTGTTTTTGATAGTATCCCACGAGAGTTTTAAACCTAGTTATGTGTAGTTTCACACCATGTTTAGTTCATACACTATTTATTTACTCTCATACTCATCTCATTAGGTTCGTTGTGACAAGTCCTTTAGGAATATGGTGCCATCGAGCTAATCTGAATTTGGAGTTCATTTTGTAATATGGGTATGGTTTTCGAGGTATTTTAGGGTTCTAGTGACGAATTAGGGGTCCATTTTGCATTTCCAGATGGCTGCCGAGCCAAATTTCTATTTGCAATATGGGTATGGCGTAGTATCGGGTATTAGCTTACTTTTTGTTAGGGTTCCATACACGAAGGGTGCCAAACGGGACCCTATTACTGAAACTTCGCTGTCCGTCCGTCCGTCCGTCCGTCCGTCCGTCCGTCCGTCCGTCTGTCACCAGGCTGTATCTCATGAACCGTGGTAGCTAGACAGTTGAAATTTTCACAGATGATGTATTTCTGTTGCCGCTATAACAACAAATACTAAAAATCAAAAGAAATTTAATATTAAGGGGGGCTCCCATACAACAAACGTGATTTTTTTGCTAATTTTTGCTCGATATTGATAATGGTAGCAGGTAGACGCTTAAAATGTTCACAATATATTGAGTATATTATTAACTTAAAAAATAAATAATTAAATTAAAATTAAATTAATATTTGGGGGGGCTCCCATACATATTTTTTTTTGCGGTTTTTTATAGATAATGGCACGGAACCCTTCGTGCGCGAGTCCGACTCGCACTTGGCCGGTTATTTCAATTATTCATAATAACTCGTGTATTTACTCATGATAAGCATAATGATATTGTGATGCGGAACTGATAATGAAGACCACATATGGCCACCAGACCTGCTCAATACTAGGTACAAATACAATGCGTGGCTGACAAGCAGGCAACGCATAGCCTAAACCGGTGGACCTAGAGCAATGAAACTTTGTACAGAGGTTCCTTAGTAGCGTGGGGTAGCACTGAGATGGGATTTGACAAAATAATTCCCCAATTGGGGATTAGGAGTTACAGTTTGTATTAAACTCAATCTAATCAAATAGTGTTTGTGGAAGTCGGTTTTTTCTAAAGTTTACTTTTTGTTTCAATTATTATTCCAAATTACCTGCACAATCAATACAACGTAAATGCCCGCACGATCATATGCCAATATTCGAATCAGTTCTTAGTATCCGCAATGGCTCGGATTGTTATCGTTTTGGGCCAGCACTGAGTAACACAAGTGATCCAAGTTCGATCCTCACGGACTGGAATCCTACAATTCTCTAGGACACACGCACTAAAATTACTTGACAATATTAGCTCCGACGCTCTTACGCGGTTGCCATAGATTCCATTTTCGAACTCACTTTTGAATTAGTTCATCAGTACATTAAAATAATTCAAAAGTCAGTTCGAAAATGGAATCTATGGCGTCAGTATAAGAGCTGTCAAACTTAATATTGTCATGTAATTTTAGTCAGTGTAACCTAGAGAATCGACCACAATTTATCACTTTTTCATTCTTTGCTCATCATCGTTGTCTGAGTGCTGCCGTCTCTATATCAGCGGAGATCAGAAGAAACTTTATAAGGTTGACAGTGGCGCCCCTAGCGGTCTTCCTAAGCAACTTTACACAATGAACAACATGTGCTAAGTATATAAATCCGTGCATGTGCTATGCCTGCCAAGCTGAGATAAAAGTTGATAAAAAAAAGTCGCCGCCATCTTGAACTTTTTTGTTACTCAACCGATTTGCTTCAAAATCGATATCTGAGGATGCGGTTGGAATCCAATCATGATTCTGAAGTCAAATATTAAAAAAAGTCGCCGCCATCTTGAACTTTTTTGTTACTCAACCGATTTGCTTCAAAATCGATATCTGAGGATGCGGTTGGAATCCAATCATGATTCTGAAGTCAAATAATAAAAAAAGTCGCCGCCATCTTGAACTTTTTTGTTACTCAACCGATTTGCAACAAAATCGATATCTGAGGATGCGGTTGGAGTCCAATCATGATTCTGAAGTCAAATATAAAAAAAGTCGCCGCCATCTTGAACTTTTTTGTTACTGAACCGATTTGCTTCAAAATCGATATCAGAGGATGCGGTTGGAGTACAATCATGATTCTGAAGTCAAATATTAAAAAAAGTCGCCGCCATCTTGAACTTTTTTGTTACTCAACCGATTTGCTTCAAAATCGATATCTGAGGATCCGGTTAGAGTCCAATCATGATTCTGAAGTCAAATATTAAAAAAGTCGCCGCCATCTTGAAATATTTTGTTACCGAACCGATTTGCTTCAAAATCGATATCTGAGGATCCGGTTGGAGTCCAATCATGATTCTGAAGTCAAATATCAAAAAAGTCGTCGCCATCTTGAACTTTTTTGTTACTGAACCGATTTGCTTCAAAATCGATATCTGAGGATCCGGTTGGAGTCCAATCATGATTCTGAAGTCAAATATTAAAAAAAGTCGCCGCCATCTTGAACTTTTTTGTCACTCAACCGATTTGCTTCAAAATCGATATCTGAGAATGCGGTTGGAGTACAATCATGATTCTGAAGTCAAATATTAAAAAAAGTCGCCGCCATCTTGAACTTTATTGTTACTCAACCGATTTGCTTCAAAATCGATATCTGAAGATCCGGTTGGAGTCCAATCATGATTCTGAAATCAAATATCAAAAAAGTCGCCGCCATCTTGAACTTTTTGTTACTGAACCGATTTGCTTCAAAATCGACACAATTTTTCAACACGCAATGAACTGCAACCAACGGAACTACTGGGGAATAAAAAGTCCCATACCTACGTCAACACTGTTACCGTATGGGTTTTTTTTCCATACCGTAACAGTGTGGACGGCGGGGTGTGTACTACTGGGAATAAACGCGAATTCGTTCGTCACTAGAACCCTAAAATACCTCGAAAACAATACCCATATTGCAAAATAGAAATTTGGCGCGGTGACCATCTTGAAATGCAAAATGGACCCCTAATTCGCCACAAGAACCCTAAAATACCTCGAAATCTATACCAATATTGCAAAATTAAAATTTGGCGCAGCGGCCATCTTGAAATGCAAAATGGACTTTATATTCGTCACTAGAACCCCAAAATACCTCGAAAACCATACCCATATTGCAAAATTGAAATTTGGCGCGGTGGCCATCTTGAAATGCAAAATGGACCCCTAATTCGTCACTATAACCCTAAAATACCTCGAAAACCATACCCATATTGCAAAACAGAAATTTGGCGCGGCAGCCATCTTGAAATGCAAAATGGACCCCTAATTCGTCACTAGAACCCTAAAATACCTCGAAAACCATACCCATATTGCAAAACAGAAATTTGGCGCGGCAGCCATCTTGAAATGCAAAATGGACCCCTAATTCGTCACTAGAACCCCCAAAATACCTCGAAAACCATACCCATATTGCAAAACAGAAATTTGGCGCGGCAGCCATCTTGAAATGCAAAATGGACCCCTAATTCGTCACTAGAACCCCAAAATACCTCGAAAACCATACCCACATTACAAAATTTAAATTAGGCGCGGTGGCCATCTTGAAATGCAAAATGGACTCTATATTCGTCAAAAAATAAAAATAAAATAGAACCACAAAATACCTCGAAAACCATACCCATATTGCAAAACAGAAATTTGGCGCGGCAGCCATCTTGAAATGCAAAATGGACCCCTAATTCGTCACTAGAACCCCAAAATACCTCGAAAACCATACCCATATTGCAAAATTTAAATTTGATATCACATAGCAATAGCTATAGCGGGGCTAAAATACCAGTTTGAAGCCGGTGCGGCACAAAACTTCTAAATCTGACTTCAGAATCATGAATATACTCCAACCGCATCCTTAGATATCGATTTTGAAGCAAATCAGACCAATAACTAAAAAGTTCAAGATGGCGGTGACTTTTTTCAAAATCTGACTTCAGAATTATGATTCGACTCTAACCGCATTCCTAGATATCGATTTTGAAACAAATCCGTCTACAGTCCATTCGTGATAAGAATGTTGTGAAATTAAAATTAAAATGGACAGGACACAACCGTCGCGTTTGAAAGTTTGCCTTCAACCGGTCACTGTGAACTTGGCTTGATAAGAGGAAACGATTTGATTGGTTACGGGGCGTGGCCATTATTAATCTGTGGCGTGGCTAAGCCGCCGGACAGTGATGACTCCACTTCATTCTTATCACGAATAGACAATAGTTACAAAAAGTTCAAGATGGCGGCAACTTTTTTCTAAATCTGACTACAGAATCATGATTGGACTCCAACCGCATTCTTAGAATCGATCTTGAAGCAAATCGGCCTAGTACCTACATTACAAAAAAGATCAATATGGCGGCGACTTTTTTCAAAGTCTGACTTTAGAATCATAATTGGACTCCAACCAGATCTTCAGGTATCGATTTTGAAGCAAATCAGACCAGACGAAAATGTTCAAGATGGCGGCGACTTTTTGTTTGCGGCGATAAAAGTGTGTAGGAGGCGCCGCCACAGGAACGCCAACTTATACTTGCCACTCTGTTGCACGATTGTGAATAACAATCGCTAAGCCACTCGATTGTAGAAATCATTCAAAGTATTCGAATAATCCTAGAACAATCGATAATCGAGGTAGTCGTGAAGCGTGAGCTGCGTGAGTGGTTTCATTCGTTTTGATATTCGATAGTTTTATGCTCATGTAAAAGTAAACTCTATGCTCTGAGAAAAAGTATCTGATTTTGTGTGGAAAATTCTATCAGAAAACCATCGAAATTCATGAATACTACCTAACGGAAACAACTACCTACCAAACGGAAACATTGTCACATGTTAGTTCTAGGTAACCAGTCATGACATGAACTCTCTTAGCACATATCATAAGTTGCTCATCCTTATGAATATAGATATAATCATCTAAAAAGAACGCTGCAGTGGTAGGCGATTTACGCCAATTTGTCCATGCAGGTAAGGACGCTATTGCCATGCATATTACCACATTCTTTTCCGCAAATTACACCAGTGTACCCATACATATAAGGAAGCTATTGCCATGCACCGCTCCATCGCCTCCAGCGTTTTTAGGGTTCCGTACCCGAAGGGTGCAAAACGGGACCCTATTACTAAGACTTCGCTGTCCGTCTGTCACCAGGCTGTATCTCATAAACCGTGGTAGCTAGACAGTTGAAATTTTCACAGATGATGTATTTCTGTTGCCGCTATAACAACAAATACTAAAAAACAAAAGAAATTTAATATTAAGGGGGGCTCCCATACAACTAACGTGTTTTTTTTGGGGTTTTTTATAGATAATAGTACGGAACCCTTCATGCGCGAGTCCGACTCGCACTTGGCCGGTTATTTTATGTGACGCAAAGTATACTTATATCCAAGATGTTTTCCTAAAAAAGCGTCATATTACAATAAAACATCACTCGGTAATACGCATAGCAGTTAGTAGATCAAATAGGTTATATATAATTCAGACTGTCTTCCTAAATGGAAACGGGGCGTAATGCTTTGATATATTTTAATTTGAACAATAGGTACGTCCATACATGTTTTATTTATTTATTGAACAAAAATCCACAGCTATACATAAAATTAAACAAAAATTTTGATTTAATAATTAAGTCAATTGAAGATTTCACTATGTAAAAAGTCAATTATGAACAAGTGAGGTTTACATTTCAAGAGACAGGTAGTCAGGTACATACATAAACAATAAAATCTGATGTGTAGGTGGGGTAGGTACATGTATCTAGATCATAATCTTATAATTATCATTGACACGCACTAGCATACCTACCGTTGTTCTGAAACTTTGGTTTCCGGCGTCGCGATCTCGTGATGCGGAGTGAGGCATGGCTGCGCGGCGGGAAAAGCTAGGCCACGCCCAAACCATGAAAAAATCTGGCAACCCCCAGAGCCTTAAGCTTGCAGTCGACTGCTGCCGATGCTTTTATTGAGCGTCTCGATAGAACCAACGACACGACATGTAGAGTGCTGCCAGCCCCCCGATTCTCGCGCTATCGAGATCATCTCCCCAGACCCCCAGTCGAGATATCTACAAAGTCTACTGTCGCGCATGTTTTAATTTAAGCTTGCAGTCGACTGCTGCCGATGCTTTTATTGAGCGTCTCGATAGAACCAACGACACGACATGTAGAGTGCTGCCAGGCCCCCGATTCTCGCGCTATCGAGATCATCTCCCCAGTCGAGATATCGGTTTAGATACCGCCCAGACCCGTCGAAAACGTTCTCGATTTATATTAATTTCGATCGGAAACGGGTCGAGATATCTCTGTTGGGCAAAAGGCTAGTCGTAAGAATATGTTTTTCTTGTTTTTGATAGAGATTTCGGTATCTCAAAATCGATATTTCGACCATGGACATGATCTCGCTAGCACCAGAATTGCCCCCCTGCGCAGTGTAAGAACACAGGATCTGACAAACGTATATAAATGTAATCATTGTTGATGGAATTTTTGGATGGGACATTTCTAGAAACTTTGACAAAATTATTATCATTGAACCATGTGAAATAGATTAGACAGACCTAAAACCAAACAAAATATGTGGTGTCATGGCTTTTCCCATAATAGATGATGAAGGATATTTGATCCTCGTTTACCTTTTCTCTTGGTGGCCGGAGTGGTTTCCTCCATGAGAGCAGCTAGGACAGCGGTCAGCCTCCCCGACTCTGCGCTGACCACCTCGATGTCCAGGTCAGACTGTGACTCTCTGCGTTCAGTGATACTGCCAATAGAATATTAGATAATATTAATAATATATCTTTTATTTCAGAATACAAAAGGGTCCATATTTTGTTAGTAACAAATAAATGATATTTACACTTAATTCTAATTCTAATCTAATACACATTTTTAACCGACTTCCCAAAGGAGGAGGTTTACAATTCGTCCGGATATTTTTTTTTTTTTATGTATGTTCCCCGATAGCGCCTAGACGGATGGACCGATTTGGAAAATTATTTTTTTGTTTGAAAGGGTTTACCTTCCCATTGGTCCCATTGACACCAGGTCAGGATCTGATGATGGGATCCTGGAGAAATCGAGGGAACTCTTCAAATATTATAGGCAGACCTATAGTGATTTTTGTGTTTTTCATAATAACTCGTGCAAATGCACATGGTAAGCATAATATTGTGATGCGGAACTGCTCATGAAGACCACATATGGCCACCAGATCTGCTCAATACTAGGTACAAATACAATGCGTGGCTGGCGGGCAGGCAACGCATAGCCTAAGCCGGTGGACCTAGAGCCATGAAACTTTGTACAGAGGTTCCTTAGTAGCGTGGGGTAGCACTGTGATGGAATTTGACAAAATTAATTCCCCAAGGGGGGGGGGGGGGGTAAGGGGTTACAGTTTGTATTACACTCAATCTAATCAAATAGGGTTTGTGGAAGTCGGTTTTTTCTAAAGTTTACTTTTTGTTTCAATTATTTCAACTCAACTCAAGTGGTTGTAACTGCTCCTTGTCATGTCCGACTACAAACTTTAGGTAAATTCACACCTTCGTTCCGATCCCTGATTATTTGTCATGATTTGGTTGAATGAATTCTACAGGGTGTAACAGAAATGTGGTCATATTTTAGGGGGTTGTTAGGGACATCATTCTGAGCAACATTCACTATGAAACCGATTTGATCAGAGCAAGTAAAATTTTCACTTCTCTACACTGACCGACAAATCAGCTGAGCGCCCGGACCAAAACAACCCTAACAACCCCCTAAAATATGACGTTCAGAGTTCTCTCTATTCACAGTTGGATAATAATTAATCAAATCACCATTTTCAAATTTTGGCGGCCAAAACTCAATACAATATAAACATAAACATAAACTGCACTACCCTGAAGAAAATAGTAGATTGTTACACAAGGAGCGTAGGAGAGCTATTTCAGACGAAGATCTAGTTTGGCACCCGTAGGGCACTAAAGGATCGAGTTAAACTGAGATATTTAGGCTGGATTTTACGAACGAAAGAGTAACTTTTACTCTACTTACGTCTACTTAGCGGAAATTGAAAACGACACAGTACAACAGCAACTAGCTAGAGTCACTGAGCCCCAAAGCGAACAACGAGTACTCCCTATGGAAAACAATCAAATCCACCTAGAAACCTCAGAAAGCGCAATACCCATTAAAACGGGACGATGAGACTTGGGCAAAAACAGACGAAGATAGAGCTGAGGCGTACAGAAAGCTCCTGAGTGATGTATTTACACCAAACGCAACTACGGAACCTAACAGCCTAGATAAAGAAGTCCGATCTTACCTCGAATGTGATCTGCAACTCAGTCCACCACTACGCTCCTGTTCTCCAAAGGAAGTGCGTCAAACAATCCTAAACCCAGAATTAAAAGAGGCGCCGGGATTTGATCTGATCACCGCTGAAGTCTTGCGACAAATACCGAAAAAGGCTTTAATGTTCCTAAACCAACTTTTTAACGGCATCCTACGAACGGCATAGTATCCCGCAATTTGGAAAGTCTCCCAGATAACTATGGTTCCAAAACCTGGTAAACCACATCATTTAGTTGCATCCTATAGACCAATAAGCCTCTTACCAGTGATACCTAAGGTTTTTGAAAAAATAATATCGCGCCGCTTGAACGACTGCATGAGAGAAAATAAAATAATTCCCGAACACCAGTTTGGCTTCAGAAGTGCTCACTCCACAGTGGAACAAGTGCACAGGGTGTGCGATAAAATACGTAAAGCACTGGAGGAAAAAGAATACTGTTCTGGGGTATTTTTGGACGAACAGCAAGCGTTTGATAAGGTCTGGCATGAAGGATCAAACTGAAGAATTTACTGCCGCATAACATGTACCTACTGCTGAAGTCTTACATTGAGAATCGGATATTTTATGTGAAGATTAACGACTCTTGTTCTACATCATCACCAGTGACACCTAGACAGTGCCGGATTTAGGGGAGGGCAACCGGGGCGAAAGCCCCGGGCCTCCACAAACGGGGGGCCCCCACAATTAGTCTTCGGATTTTTTTTATTTCAAGTTCCAATTAGGAAACACTCGTAAACATCTTTTCCTTTGATATTTTTTTTGCTCTTTTACCTTTACCTACAATACTTTGTACAAAGGTACATGATTATTTGATTATATTATTCTTAAATATTAACAGAAATCATTGATCTATATTTGTTCACTCCAATCAGGCAATCAGTATAGTATCAAAATCTCAAATGGCTCTGATAAGCACTAGCAATATACTACCCATCTTGAGGGAGTATCCCAATGGCTCAATGGCTGATTGGGGTGGTACTTGCCCGCAACCTCGGAGGTTGTTGTTATTTAAAAACTCGACTGAAAAAAATTGTTCATTTTATTTGGAAAATAATTTGGGGCGAGAGGCCTCCGCTCCTTGTCGCCCCGAGGCCTCCGGACCTCTAAATCCGGCCCTGCACCTAGATCAGATCACCTCATTTTGAACTGTTATTTGTCATACAAGTTATCCCCGGGATAGTTATTCTCGTATAACTTTTTGTTGGTGAAATCCTTAGATTATATACAAGTGAAATCCAGCCTTTGACGAAAATAATTCAAGGGTGAAATAGCTACTTACAACCCGAGGTTTTTACCTCCCTTGAATGGTAAAGGTTTTAACTGAAAGGTGCAGTCATATTTTAGGGATTTGTTAGGGACATCATTAAGAACAAATTTTACTATGAAACCCATTTGATCAGATCAACTTTATAATTTCACTTCTGAAACATAATGCCACATGTCAAGCATAGTAAGTACGACTACGTTATAATCATGACGTCATCACGTAACTATGCAGTGGTACGTCATGTAATTGAAAATGGAATGTTTTCTAATTAACCATGCATTGTGTTGGAAAGGCCAACTTTCACGGACTCTCTGGACAGCAGTAAAACCTCTTTACTGAGCTTGGATGATGTAAAGAATTAAAAGATAAACAAAAAAACTCACGTAATCAACTTCTGCGTCGCAAACTTGCTCAGCAGACTGGCCACAATCCCGGAGTCCACGTCTCCGAGGCCGGGCAGTAAGGCGCTGGCGGTCGCTGGGAGCTGAAGCTGCATGTTGGACAGCACTTGCAGGAGACGCACTTCGAGGGAGGCTGACAGGACCGGCTTGGGTTTGTCGGTGGAAGCTGGAAGTATCAGTGATGCTGGTTGGGGATTGCAAAAATAGTAAAATACCCTGCCTAGAAACAGCTATTTTGCACCTGTGATCTTGTTAACATGTGCAATGTGTACTTAATTTTTTATGAATATTTGGATGATGTTTATGTACTTTGCTAGCAATGCTAGGTAGTACGTAACTGGTTCGCCGACAAATGTTATACCTATAACAATAGTTCGCCATTGTTTGGTAGTTCGAGCGGTGTGCTTCTGAGAGTGAAGGGGTTAATCAGTACCTACTAATAGTGCCTAAGATGCAATATAGAACTATTATACTCTATCCATGCTTAGAAGCACTTGACAGCTAACCTAAAACTTGGAAAGAATCGAAATTGTTTATTCAGTTGAACTAACAGAAGAGTTGTCATCATCATTACTGCTATCTGCACTTAGGGATATAATTACATAGTTCATTTTCAACCATAAATTGTCTACTCTAATGTCTCTTTGCAAATCTTGTAAAATTATTCCCGATTCGCCGGGCGGCGGGCGGCACAACGCAACAAATCCGCACCGAAACCCGCGGCGCTAAGCGAGAACCTTAGCCGTTTGAGCAAGAGTAGGTAGTTATCATGCGAACAGGGGCCTAGTGAACTAACAATTTCTTATTTATACTATGCTATAACTCTGAAACTCTACAAGGGGCCAGAGTGTCGATAAGGGGGCGGAAGCAGTCGAGAGACTGTAACAGGTACCTAGGCATTATTAGTAATTCGGTCCACATGCTTTCTAAAGCCTAGCATAGCCTAGCCTAAAGATGAGCGCAACTGGACCTCTGCCAGCCCATATGGCACAAGCCTTAACACTAAAGTTTGCATACAATAGTGAATACCTAATACCTGTACTAATAATTGTGTGCAAGAAATTATGAATTATGAATACCTTGTAGGGTCGGTGTGTACATACCTTGTAGGGTCAGTGTGTACATACCTTGTAGGGTCGGTGTGTACATACCTTGTAGGGTCGGTGTGTACATAAGGGGGCGGACTAAGTTTTTTTTTTCTTGGCGCCCCCTTATCTACACTCCAATCGATTGTTGTGTTGACTCTGTTCCGCTCATATCAATGAATAATGTTACGCTCACCATTCGTTTTCTTCTCCGCGGGGGTTGAAGCGGTCTCTTGCTTGGCAGCAGCCGGGGAAGCCTCAGGCTTCTCTGCCGATGTAGTAGCCAGCGTAGCGCCTAAAATGTTCTCTCTCTCCTTCTTTCTTTTCTCCAGCTTCTCCCTCAGGCTGTTCCTCTTACTCTTCACCGCCTGGATCTCCTCCCAGGCGTCAGACATGGTGGTTTTGTCAGAAAGCCGGGTTTGATCAGGAGGATGAACCGTGGAGGTTATTGCCGGTTTTGTAATAAAAACTTGGCTATGTTGAGGCTACGTGACGTATTTGGGAGATTTGATACAGCATGTTAGTTAATTGTTTGCGTAATTCGGCCAATAATTCAGACAAGGAACTCAGAAATGCAAATAAAAGCAAAGCAACAAAATAACACAAAAAAAAGTTGCCTGGCGTGTTTTTAAAACGACCGACCGTGACCGACGACAAACCAACTGACTCTGTGAACCAACTTGGCTTTGGCTTGCTTGCCGAAAATTTTTTGGAAACCGTAGTTTTGGTTTGGGCGTTTTGGGCGCGCTATAATAATACTGAGCATTCTTCAGAACAATAAGGAACGAGCATTCTATTCTACATGGATGTTTTGGCACGTGGCCAAGGGTCGGAAACTCGGAACTAACTATCAATCTTAAATCTTAATCAATAATAATCAATGTTGCAGTGGCGCCCCCCTGTCAGTGTCATGCATGTCATCTAAGTCTAAGTGCCAAAACATCCATCCATGTGGCGCATGTGGCACATTCAACCAACTGCTTTAGGTATCTCATCTCAGACTGAGATGGCACGTATTTAAAGCAGTCTCAGATTCTCAGTCAGTTGGAACAGTTGGAAGCCAATAAAACCTCAATAAAACCAAAAATTGACCAAGCAAGGCCCCTGGGTGCTTTAGTTGGTTATTGTTCTGAGCCCCTGGGTAAGGCTCTATGGTTTTCTTTGAATGATTGATAATATAATATTGCAACCCTTGGAATGACTAATAACCATTCAACTGTCGTGCGGCCATTTATGTCTGTCAGGGTGTCTGGCGCGGATGCCGCGCGGTCAAGGCTCGTTTGAATAAAATTACGATATCTCTGTTTTTTTTTCTATGGGAGCTATACATGAACGTTATCTCATTGGAATTGTTATTAAATAAGCTAAACCAATAAAAATGGATTAGTCTGTTTTGTCTAGCAATATATTCTAAATTCTAATTTGAAATCAGGGGTCAGTGAATTTTTTCCAATTTATTGTACAAAGGTCGTAAACGTAAATGAAAAATAAACCATTATTTCAAAATGTTTATATTTTATCTAGGTACTTAGATATAAGCTATTCCACATAAATCAATAAAAAGAACACGTCTCCCCATACATTTGTTTTTGTCGAACGCAAACGCACGGCACAAGAGGAAGGTACTACGTGACTGTCGAGCGCGTCACTTCATGGCCTCGGATACCGCCGACGATGGTTGGCTTTAGAGGTTGAACAACGGATGGTATTGGTATGCCATCCTTGTACTTTCGGCTACATTTAGTGCAAGTTAGAACAGAGACATATGTTTCGTTTAACCAGCTTCCGACCGACATCAATACTTCGACAGACAATCCATTTTTTTTTTCGCATCATATTTGATGCTGCGACACAGTTGACTGGATATGAAAGTCAGCATTTTGGTTGCAATGACAATGCACGAGCCATTATGTGACTCCAGGAACCTGAGAACAATGACGCCCGGAACGCGTGTACCTAGTTATATAACCGGACCGGAGTGATCGCGGATCATGATCGGACCTCTTTTGTTTTCTAGCGGGGTTTTCCTTTCATGGAGTGTCCGGAACTCAGAACAATAACTAAAGCATTCAACTGACAGACTCAGCAGTTTGTCAAGATCTCTAACTCAAACCTCAGATAGGTATTCCACGATTTCGCGATTCAATGTGTCTCATCTCATTATCATATCATAGCGTGATTCGCCGACTACCTATTGTTTGTACCCGACGCAAAGTTGTTCTTTCAAAAGAAACAATAGCCATAAAAAAAACCTCAGATCAATGAAACTCTTTGTTCCTCCTTCCTCCAAGTTTTCAACAAACTGTCAATGTGAACAACTCAACAGACCCAACGTTTATTTGACGTTTTGCCCTCAGAACAATAGGCTTGTGGCCAAGGTAATCCAATAAATCTAGGAACAAGTCAGTTGAAGCTCTAAGTACAAAATGGCTTGACATTCTCAGAATTGGATAGGTATTTCCAGCAGATATATTTTATAAAGTCAATTTTGTACAAAAAAAGACAGACATTTGATGGCACTTTTACATGACGTCATTCTGTTGTTATTTCATAGACCTCAGGAACAAAAGTTCCGTTTTGTTGACAGTTCATAAAAAGTATCTAGGTATTTTGAGTATTTTTTTTTGACTTGACAGGCCACAAGCCTATTGGCCTACCTAAGAATATAGACAAAGCTAGAGGCTAGAGGGAAACCTCAGAGACTAACGACCCCTCTACGACCTCTGGGTGGGAGCGGTGGGAGCCCAAGGGAGGGATTTGATATGTCACTTGCTCGCAGATCTCCATGCTCAGATCAATGAAACTCTTTGTTTAAAGCTTCCATGCTTTATTGAATGTCTGACTGACTTTGACAAATTGACTGACATTAGCAAAGAGTTACCTGCCTATATAAACTTACTACGTAACGTACCTACTACTTCTGTAAACATTAGTTTCTCTTCTCGCCACTCATTTACCTATGTGTTTTACAGTTTTTACCAAAACAATTAAAACACTCTCATTGCAAGCATCTTTTTTATTATAGTACCACTTGCAAATTCGCGATGCCCTTTGGACGTGAGCTTTTGACCCACTCCCAAAGAGTATGCTCTCTTTACAAAAAGTCATTGCGAATGATTGAATCTTACTATTGTGCAAGGTAAGGCCACTTCCTAAAGGCCGCATTAAGCGGGAGGCTAGCTTAGCACCTGGAGTCTAGCGAGTCGCCTAGCGACTAGCTTTGTAAAACGAACGCACTAGAATGTTCGCGACCAGCGCCACTGCGCGCTTGGCGCCTAGCTAGTCCCCTAGTCGCTTAGCGTCTAACGAAGTAAACAAACGTGTTGGTTATTTTTCACAAGGCGCGAGGCAGTTTTATTCAGAGCCATAATGCAAGCTAGGCGCTAAGCCTCCAGGCTCTAGGCGATAAGCTAGCCTCCTGAATGTGTGAATGCGGCCTAATCCTTCCATCTATCCTTCAACTCTTGATAGGTAGGGAGGCTCCAAGCCTCCATCATCCCCTAAATCCTTAGCTGCAGAAGCTCATCATTAGCTGTGTAGGTAGGTACCTACTTGTTTCTGGTACTTTCCTTTCCACCAGCCTCCTATTCCTTTTCATTGTGATGCTCTTCATCATCCTTTTCAGACAATTGGTTCGTTACCGACAAGTGATCTTGAGGGCAGAGTTTGATAAAAACCGCTGCGAGACTGATCCAAAAGAACAACGTCGACTTCTTTGGTTGGGGGAGCACGAGTTATTTACGAAGAAGCATCCTATACCTGTTGCTAAATGTATATACCCATAAGCAGAGGCTACAGACGAAATGATATCGGCTTGGAGGAACGCGGCCTTTCCTACGGTTGCCGTGTTGCTCGAAGGATAACGGTGGTGGTCTAGGGTGTAAAAAGGTGATAAACTGGAGCCGCCTGCTGTGAGCACTTGGAGTGGTATGTATGGTGTACACACACACAGCAGGCGGCTCCTATTTATTACTTTTTTACGCCCTAGATCGCCACCGATATCGCGTTGGACTAGGGTGGGCTGTTTTTGGGAAACTGGGTGATGTTTTGAAATCCTCTTTCCCACAATGCCTGAAGACCAAGGTATCCCAATGTGTCTTTTCATTCATTCCCAATGTGTCATGCCGACTCTTGCCCATCCTCACCTATGGAGCCGAACATGGACGCTCACAAAGCATAATAATTATGCTTATTATAAAAGTAGCACAAAGAGCGATGGAGCGTTCCATGTTAGGTATCTCTCTCGTTGACCGTGTGCCAAACGTCGAAATTCGACAGAAAACAAAGGTCACAGATGTAGGCAAACGGATAACGAGATTGAGGTGGAGATGGGCGGGACACTTGGCTAGACGGGACGACGGACGGTGTGGACCAAAGCAGTCACGGAGTGGTGGCCACGGGGAGCGACAAGGCCAGTGGGCAGACCACCGGCCCGATGGTCCGACGATATCGTCAAGTCGTCGGGATCCCACTGGGTGCGATCGGCACAGGACCGGGAAGATTGGCGCTATAGAGAAGAGGCCTATGCCCAGCAGTGGGTCGATGTGGGCTGAGGGAGATGATGATGATCGCCACCGATATCATTTCGTGCGTGTGCAGCCCGCTTAAAGCTAGCCCGCTTAAGTTAGAAGGGGGGGGGGGACACAATTTTTTTGGAAGGGTCTGTCTCTTTATCGATTGACTTTGAGGAAAATTGGTTTTAGGAACCTCAACGTCATTTTCAAAGACCTATCTTGTGTTGCTTGGAGAACTAGAACAGAGTTCCTTCCCCCATCAAAAGAGAAATAAATAACGTTGCTGGAAAAGTATACCAAGTAGGTAGCTTGCGGTACTCGAAGAACGATATTGACGGGGGTTGGAGTGGTGGTTAATATAACGTAAAGCCGTTAAAAGCAGCACGTTATTTACTTGTAACGAAAAGCGCGTGCTATTAGTCGAATCAGATAGAGCTATGTTATAATAAAGAAACGGACCGACGTTTTGCGCGCTGCTAGCGCCAGCGGAAAAGCGCGTGCTATTAGTCGAATCAGATAGAGCTATGTTATAATAAAGAAACGGACCGACGCTTAGCGCGCTGCTAGCGCCAGCGGATTTTTTGTAGCGTTACGTTAAAATAGCACAGCGCGGCGTGATCAGTCGACCGGACTCGACCGGTTGCTCGTGACCGCGCTGGATGTTGCGTGATTTCGCGCGCTTTCTCGACGAATCAACAATGCGTTCGACGCGTTCGTTTCGTTATAACTTAGCGTGTAAATTAGCATGCTAAATAAATTTAGCATATTCCATTTAGCATGTTAACAAAATATAGCCGTTATGACCACCACCCGGGCAAAGCAAGGTCGAATTTTTCTGTTTGATTATTTTTTCATCTATCACGTGGGCGAAGCCGCGGGGAAAAGCTATATACACTTAAATATTTTTCTTTACATAAGAGTTATTTTATGTACATTTAGTGCCGTTCTCTCATTCGTCAGATAGGGTTTATCTGTCTATCTGGGGCTTTTGACATTTCACACGTACAAAAAGTGTTTATCCGACTCTTGAGAGACCCGGGCTTAGTCTGGCGGGCTACGCCCGTGCAAGATGACCTACTAATATAATAATCAGATTATAATAAAAATTAAAGGGGACTCCCATACAACTGACATGTTTTTTTTTGCCGTTTTTAGGGTTCCGTAGAGAAACAAGGGACCCATAGTTTCGTCAAGTCTGTCTGTCCATCTGTCCGTCCACCTGTAAGTCACAGAAACTTTATTCCGAAACTATTAGGACTACACAGTTGAAACATAGTATGTAGATGTATTCTGTAAACCGCTTTACGATTTTTATACAATTTAAATTTAAATTTAAGGGGGGCTCTCCATATACATGGTTCTTGAAACCATTTTTCCTCAAAGTAAATCGTTAAAGAGACAGACTCTTCCAAAGTGGAAATAACCGGCCAAGTGCGAGTAGGACTCGCGCACCAAGGGTTCCGATCACACTTGGAGAGCGTAACACGTGTAATTAGGTTTCCACACAAAAAACTAAAGGGTGATGTCATCCATGTAAACCAAATTGAATATTTTTTTAGAAAGACAGAAATTTGCTGTTTCCAGATTTTTCCCGTGACTTGTGATATAAGACCTTGCTTCGTGCTAAATCATGATTCTAGGTCAACGGGAAGTACCCTCTAGGTTTTGATTCCCTTGCGAATATCGAGCAATTTCAGCAAAATTGACACATATGCGCGGTATCTTTTGATTGCGTTGACCTATAAGTTTAATTTTTCACAACTTTAATAGATCACAGACTTGAGTAATCGATATTAATTTTAACTTTATACCTCGATGCGTTTCTGAGAAAAAGTCTTAACAGGCGGTGAGACATACAGACAGACAGACAGATAGAAATTTACAGTTTTCGGATTTTTCCCTGTACTTCCTTAAGACCTTCCTTCATTCCAAATTTCATGACCCTAGGCCAGCCGGAAGTACCCTATAGTTTTTGATTCCCTTGCGAGTTCCACGCGAGTTCATACAAATTCAGCATATAATTGAAACAAAAAGTAAACTTTAGAAAAAACCGACTTCCACAAACCCTATTTGATTAGATTGAGTTTAATACAAACTGTAACCCCTTATCCCCCCCTCCCTTGGGGAATTAATTTTGTCAAATCTCATATCAGTGCTACACCACGCTACTAAGGAACCCCTGTACAAAGTTTCATGGCTCTAGGTCCACCGGTTTAGGCTATGCGTTGCCTGCCCGTCAGCCATGCATTGTATTTGTGCCTGGTATTGAGCAGATCTGGTGGCCATATGTGGTCTTCATCAGCAGTTCCGCATCACAATATTATGCTTACCATGTGCATTTGCACGAGTTATTATGAAAAACACAAAAATCACTATATGTCTGCCTATAATATTTGAAGAGTTCCCTCGATTTCTCCAGGATCCCATCATCAGATCCTGACCTGGTGTCAATGGGACCAATGGGAAGGTAAACCCTTTCAAACAAAAAAATAATTTTCCAAATCGGTCCATCCGTCTAGGCGCTATCGAGGCACATACATAAAAAATAAAATAAAAAACAAATATCCGGACGAATTGTAAACCTCCTCCTTTGGGAAGTCGGTTAAAAATATGACATATATCGCGGTACATATATCTTTTGATTGCGTGGACCTGCAAGTTTAATTTTTTTATAGCTCCAAGGGACCATAGATTTAAGTAATCGATATTAATTTCAACATGATACATCCACGCGTTTTTTTTCTGGTCGGCACTTTTACTTTTGGCCCATCAATGTATGGACCGTTCGGACCGTGAATGATCTCCTTTCTCATTTCAGTTGCGACGTCTGTCGGTATAGCCGGTGGTGTAGCTTACGGCCGCATCGTTGAGCCACCAGACTGGGTGCTGGACTATTGGCACCCCTTGGAGAAAGCAGAATATCCTAACTATTTCCGCAACCGCGAATGCAGGAAGAGTGAATATATGAGCTTATGGAAAAGCGGCAAAATGTATTGATTTAGGCATTAATGATATGCCAATAATTGCGAAAAGCTGAATTCACGTGTTTTATTTTAATTAGGCAATCTTTTTTTTTCGAAATAAGACTTTTGAAAAGGGCGATTTAAAAATAAATCAACTTCAGTAGGTCCCACAGAGAAAGTAATCACTACGTTGCGTTGTAGTTCCAAATTCGTCACTATTCTAAATGTCGTAGGGCGAGACATGGAGTTGGCTTCTATATTGTTCATCCTTAATTTGATTATAATAATCGGTTAAGTGCGGGTCGGTATCGCACACGAAGGGTACCGTACCATCGTACAACAAATCAAAAGCACTCAAAACAATAAAAAAATAAACAAATAGAAAATTTAAAAAGTTTATGCCTTCACGAGATTTGAACCGACGACCTCCGGATTGAGAGTCTACATCATACCGCACCGGTTAACCTTGTGGGTTGACGCGAAATATGCTATCATATGACATGGTTGCTATGACAATAAATAAACAGTTTCAGTCAAGATCTCCATTTTGAAATGCGTAAGTGTATCTAAACACGTCTCTTGTATCGGGGCCCCCTTTAATTTGCAATATCTCTCGTATTTCAGTATTTGTGGTTGGTGCGCCAACAGATATACAGATTCTGTGAAAATTTCAGCTTTCTAGCTATTACGGTTCGTGCAGACGGACCCGGTGACAGACAGGACGGACGGATGGACGGACGGACAGACGGACAGCGAAGTCTCAGTAATAGGGTCCCGTTTGGCACCCTTCGGGTACGGTACCCTAAAAAGTGTTTAATGGATAGCTGGCAGTCACTTTTCATGCCTAAGTGCTTTTCTTCTGCGAGGAAATGCGTAGTTTGTATGGAAATTGAAAATGGAAATTGTAAAATTTTGGTGAACGAAACGTAATTTGCTGACAATATTATTTGCAAAGCTTGTGTATGGTCTCTTCTTCAACGTAAAAAGTAGCCGTATTTTGCGTTTTGGCACAGGGTGCTCATCCCATACAAATAAGAATGAGTAACCCTTCGTAAAAAAGAGATGGCGAGAGGAGTAAGATTTGTACTAAACGCTATGGTTTCATTCAGATAACATACTTCTAGGTGGCGCTAATCTTAGAATAAATCCTATCTATCTTAGCACCATCTCGTGGTATTTGCAATTTTTCGTTGGTGCTGCACCAAGGCACCAAGCGATAATGGCCTCGAACTAAAGAAGCTTCCATAGCATCTCAGTTTACGCCGATGTCATATTTTGTTCTAGGTAGTCTATCTGTATTAGTAAAAAAATATAGTATCTGGGGTTTTGGTGACAAATATTTTGGATATTTCACACAGACTTCAATAGTAAGGGACAAGGCATGGGGCGCTTGAAAGTGTCGCTACCAAAACTGTGTCAAAACGGGAAAAGTTAACAGTTTTCAATCAGTCGCGCTCAGGCGGTGACAGCCGATTGACATGTTGGCAGCACAAACAAAAATAGTGTCCAGCGACACAAAAATCATAAATCTTACCGCAATCGCGATAAAATAATCCTTATCATAAGTATAAGTAATATAATTTACTATTTTATTTATTTGGCTGTTAATTAAATACGCATAATTACTGTTTTCGAAAAAATTCTCAAAGGAAAACCAATCATCCATTCATTTCATTCCTTCATTTGCAATTCGACTGACGTAATTTGTAGAGATTTGTAGCGACGTTCTTTCGTCTTGGCGTTTGGCATTATGATTAGGAGATGATTAGTCGTGATTAGTAGATAGGTTATGGTTGTAATGTAATAAAATGACGCATTTGATTGAATTGAAATTTTATTTTCTTCTTTTTAGGGCATTAAATAAAAGCTTTGTTTAAAAATGTTTTTTTACTTTTAATCTTTTTATGTAGAAACCTAATTACACCAGTAACGACGTAACATTCTTAGTGTGATCGGAAATTCGGAACCCTTGTCCGCGAGTCCGCGCGCTTGACCATTTATTTTCGTTGGTTTTGTTTTTCTTTAGGGTTCCGTACCCGAAGGGTGCCAAACGGGACCCTATTACTGACACTTCGCTGTCTGTCTGTCTGTCACCAGGCTGTATCTCATAAACCGTGGTACAATGGTAGCAGGTTAATATTTAGGGGGCGCCCCCATACAACATTTTTTTTTTTGCGGTTTTTTAGAGATAATGGTACAGAACCCTTCGTGCGCGAGTCCGACTCGCACTTGGCCGGTTATTGTTTCTATCATTTGATGCTCAGAAGATTTGATGCAATTTGACATGGAGGATGCAAACCACAGATTACAATTAAATACGCAAAATGCAAACTATGAAATTTGATATAGGTAGATATTTTTTTCCATGTAACATTTATCTACTTTTTCATATTCTCACAATCCCTATATAATCTGTGATTCTCACATCGTTTATAAATTATTTCTCCCGTTCGATACTTAGAATGTCCCTATTAGTAAACTTCGTTCTATTGCTATTAGTTCTTGTTACCACCATCGGCCAGGAGACTGAACAGTACTATCCTGATTACAACGAAGAGCCAGCATTCTATGTATCAAAAAATAACCCAGGTAACCAATTGTGCCTCTCCACTCCTATGTGACAAGGCGTGAAGTTAAGCCTCGGTGCAACCCCTTCATTTCCTGCACTCTTCATACATTTTGTATGGACACGCCGCCGCACAGTGTTCACAGGATTTCTTGAGCAATTTGGTTTGTTATTATTATTACTTACTCTATCGACGTAGGCGCCACATGGTAGCCGCCACATGATTCAACCCACAGCTCGCTCCTAGTAGCCACCACCGACCCGCCTCCACACGCCTACAAAACACTCGCCATACACGCCACTCGTGAGGTCAATCCATCTCTCATTCCCTTTACCTCGACTCGGGCTAAGTCGTTAGCGCGTCCGCATTACTCGTCGAGTAGCGCGGCGAGTGACGAGGGAATGAGGCAGGGAAGTGGTGTGGGCACTTACATCGTCCTGCTCCTCCTCCTCGTCCTTGCGCTGCCGCCTTGTCAGCTTTTTGGCGCGCGAGATTCAAAGGAAAATAACCCTAGTAACCTAGTGAAGAGCGTCCCGTCCTCACTACTCGCGCGAGTACCTACTCGCGGCAGGACGAGGACGGGTAGCCGGACGAGGAGCTGAATGTAGACGCGCTATTATTATGTCACTGCAGGCTCTTGTGGCGACATCTTGCTTGTGACCAGCACACTTTGTCAGTTGTGTAACCGTGTGCTCCGGTGAGCTAAGTTATGTTTTTGTTTCGACAGCTGACCCTCGAGAGAACTTGGTCGTGGGTCCATTGCCGGAGCCTCCCGTCTACGGAATACGTTAGTTTTTGTATCTTTAGCAATTGCCGTTGACGACAATCCTGACGTTGTCAGTATTACTCGGGCGAGCTAAGTCGGCACCTGCATCTCTAAGTCATGCATGAGACAGCGATCATTGCATCCCAGCCAGGCGGGGCAATTTAGCTCGGCCGGGTAGTACCTACCTATGCATCATAGAGTATCTAACTTAGGTAGGTATCTATATTATACAGTGTGTCTTCATAATGTGCACATATAGCGATCTGGGATGCAGAACATCAAAATTCAACGACAAAAAAAAACGCCCCCACCATTTTTTATAGGCATTTTAATATTCAATTTGGGTACTACCTGCAAAAAATAATATAACTTTGGAATGGAATAATAGTAAGTATTTTAGGAAGTTAAATTGACTAATTTTTGATGCTGAAAGACACGGTGTGCTGCCAGTAACAAAAAAATACCGAAAAAATGGTAACTATAAACAAAAATGACGCTTTGTTTAAGAAATAATAGTGATTTTTTCGATACTTTTTAGGGTTCCGTATTTAGTAATTGCAGATTTCTACAAAATTTGGTCCCCAAATGGAATTATTTTACCCCAGGTGTGTTACCTACATTTTTTGTACAACTACTAATTGTACTCCAAAATTTCACCCAACTTTTTTTTGTGTTTATTGTTTGATAGTTAGATTTCTAGAGACGGTTGATGATTTTAAACAATTCCTGGTATAGTGTAATTATTATTGTTAAACAGGACCCAAAAATTGTGAGGAAATCTTACCATTTGTAGAAATGGTGTGGGAAAAACCACGCAAAAATGGTGAATTTTCAAAAAACCAGAAAACTTTAAAATCTCGAAATCTGTGATATTTTTGCTGAGGTCAAATTTTGTGTATAAAGAGGTCATCGTGAGGCCTATCAGTGGTTTTCTGCTCGACCATTGTTTTCGGGACACCCTGTATATTCGCCGGTTTGGCCCCAAACCGGTTTGACTCGGTTTACAAACCGAGTTGCCTCGTTTTTCAAACCGAGTTAACCCAGTTGCAATTTGGAGCGAGCTGCCCATCACTTAATTTTTCCAGACACCTATCGTGTCATGTGTGGTATCAAATGAAAGGGCTTTATAAGCCGGTTCTAAAAATATACTACACTAATACGTTCCGGCCTTCTATGAAATATTTCTAAGAAATATTTTCAAAAAAAATACAAGGAAAAAAACGCCTTTTTGAGTATCCCCCCCCCCCCCTCATGGGAATATTTTGGAGAACTGCCGCTCAAAATTATTGTTTTAACCTAAAGTACCCGTGTGCGGGTTGGATTTGCGGCTTTTTTATGGTAGCTCGTCCACTATTTGTATGAATCTTACGAAATTACGAATTACATCTTCGTTCTCAAATCAGAACAACACGCCGGCGCGGGCGAGGTCAAAACGATTTCGTCGTTTCGTCATTCTGATGTTAGCCTGATAGAAAACTCCATCGGAGACCAGACGTAAGTAATATTAGTAGTTTGTTACACAAAGGGTGAAAGAGAGCTATTTCGGACGAAGGTCCAATTTGGAGCCCCTCGCAAAGGGCGCTAAGGATCGAGTCTACCCGAGATATTTATACGAATATAGTTCGAGGGTGAAATAGCTCCCTACACTCCGAGGTAAGCATAATACTTTACATCAAACGAGCGAGGTAAATCAAACGGAAATGAAAATGTAAATCTTTATTTTACACAACGGTTATGCTAGACCTAAGTCAAGGAAAGACTTGAAAGACTGCGGCCGCAGATGCTTTATGCAGTTATGCATGATGGTTTTTCTAGTGTATTTATAGACGATATCAAAATACGGGAACCGTCGGAAATCGTAGTTTTAGAGTTATATTTTTAATAATCGCTATTTCAAGCATTCGGGACACGTGGGGATGTGGGAGGATTAGGGTGGGGAAAAGACAAAAATGGCTGATTTTATATCGAAAAGCCGTTGAAAGTTCACTGACCTCGAGTTCAAGAAAAACCGTCTCGTGTGCATGAGCGTTTACTCACTAAACCGGTGCCGGTGCCGGGCCGGGGCGTGTTAACACGTTCCGACGCGGTGCCTTACTAGCTCGACTACGTAAAAAAGCAGTAAAAATCTTCATAGAAATGACAATTCTTCTCATAGCCGTACTTACAACATAAAAATGTATTTGCTAACAACAACAATTTGACAGTTACGCACATGCCGATTGAAAACCCATACATACGTAACGGTTATTGCCGTACTGTCTAGAGTGTTTTTACTGGTGTATGTATGTATGTGCACTGGTCACTATCGACTCAACTGGCTGTTAGATTGACAGTATAGCTTATAAGTGTTTCTGTAGAATGCCGGTGGAATTGCTTTGTTTGAAGCTTTCAAAGAAATGTTACGGAGGTAACCGTACTGATATCTAGAGATAACTGAAAAATTACGGGCATCGCCGTACTGTCAACTCACAAGAAATAAGAAAAACGGCATATGCCGTTACCGCGCCGCCGGAACGTGTTAAAAAACAGCTAAACGCGGTTTCCCTAACAATTTATGAAAAAAAAACTCGTAGAGTCGTACCTACGTATCGCCCCACACTGTCAAGCATAGTGAGTGGTAGTCTGAGGTAGGTTCTTCGTCATGACAAAAACCATTTAAACATCAGAGTGTGTAATGAATTTGAAAATGGAACGGTTTCTAGTTTTCATTGCCCGGCTTCGGAAACGCGAACTTTCACGGACTCTTTTGACAGCAGCAAAACCTCTTTCCTGAGCTCGGATGATGTAAAGATAAATACATATATTTTGATAAAAGTAGATAAACCATTTCACGAAGAAGCTTTCACTTTGGTTGTGTTTACCAGTATTTCATTAATTTCATTTATTTTTTATTGCAAACAGTAAATAACATAACAGGTAACATTTTAGTGAATATAATTGAAACAAAAAGTAAACTTTAGAAAAAACGGACTTCCACAACCCCTATTTGATTAGATTAATTTTAATACAAACTGTAACTGTAACCCCTTATCCCCCCCCCCCCTTGGGGAATTAATTTTGACAAATCCCATCTCAGTGCTACCCCACGCTACTAAGGAACCTCGGTACAAATTTGGCTCTAGGTCCACCGGCTTAGGCTATGCGTTGCCTGCCCGTCAGCCACGCATTTTGTACCTAATATTGAGCAGTTCTGGTGGCCTTATGTGGTCTTCATCAGCAGTTCCGCATCACAATATTATGCTTACCATGTGCATTTGCACGAGTTATTATGAAAAACACAAAAATCACTATAGGTCTGCCTATAATATTTGAAGAGTTCCCTCGATTTCTCCAGGATCCCATCATCAGATCCTGACCTGGTGTCAATGGGACCAATGGGAAGGTAAACCCTTTCAAACAAAAAAATAATTTTCCAAATCGGTCCATCCGTCTAGGCGCTATCGGGGTACAGACATAAAAAAAAAACATCCGGACGAATTGTAAACCTCCTCCTTTGGGAAGTCGATTAAAAATATGTTGAAATTATAATTATTTTTTGTTGTTGCGGCAACAGATTAATATATAATACACAGTATTCTGTGAACGCCTTCGGCTCACATTCCTGGCCGCATAAGAAAAATATTTGACATTAAAATTAGGTACCTACCTAGCTAAGCTTTCATCCCTTGCAACAATAGATATTTTCAGACGTCTAGGTGTCACCTGACATGCACCCTATGGGGGGTGTCTTTCGTATAGTTTATGGGAACTTTCTAGCTATTACGGTTTGCGCTCTGGGACCCGCTCACGGACCGACCGACAGACGGACGGATAGAAGGACAGCGTAAGCTTAGTAATAGGGTCCCGTTTGGCACCCTTCGGGTACGGTACGTACGGTACTCTAAAAAGCTATTCTTACGACCCGCCTTGCAATACAACTGAGACATCTTGACCCGTTTTCGATCGAAATAAATATGAATCGAGATCGTTTTCGACAATGTTTCGACCATGGAGATGATCTCGACAGCGCGAGATTCCTGTACCTTACCAGCATTGCGAATTAAGATGTTGTTGCAGATATTCACCCACTGATGCAGCTGTTTCAAACACAATTACCCTCCTTCCGGCGCAGTTGAGTAGGACAAGTACCTATTTAGACCTCCCTTCAACATTGGAGATGAAACGACGAAACTTTGATGGACGGACCCCACGTGCCCTAACCGTTCAGCCTATAAAAATAAAACCTGCTAAGTTTACCGGAATGGCAGAGAACTACGCGCTGCGAGACGGAGATGGGGAGGAGGGAGCCGGAATGAGATGCAATGGATTTCAGACAAATGTACACAATAAGGTAAGTAATTATTGCTTTTTAGGGTTCCGTACCCGAAGGGTGCCAAACGGGACCCTATTACTGAGACTTCGCTGTCTGTCCGTCCGTCCGTCCGTCTGTCTGTCACCAGGCTGTATCTCATGAACCGTGGTAGCTAGACAGTTGAAATTTTCACAGATGATGTATTTCTGTTGCCGCTATAACAAAAAATACTAAAAATCAAAAGAAATTTAATATTAAGGGGGGCTCCCATACAACAAATGTGATTTTTTTTGATCATTTTTGCTCGATATTGATAATGGTAGCAGGTAGACGCTTAAAATGTTCATAATATGTTCATGTAAGTGGGTCAATCAACTTTTATTTGTCCAGTGGCAACCTAACCGTGTCCCTGATCGATAAAATGATTTTTGTTAATAAAAGCATGGGTTATAATTATGTTTGTTGCATAGACAATTTAATTTTCTAATCATATCCATTCACATATTTTGAAAATGAATGCTATTTATCTGTTTTTCACTCGTTGTCCGAAAGACGTGTAAGCTAGTTTCGATAGTATCACAGTGTGTCCCCAAGCAGCAGTGCACTCCGAAATAATGATACTACGAAAAAAAGTACTATGGAACAGTTAAAAGCTGTTTTGCAAAATCATTTGTATGCATGTATAATTGTCAAGAAAACATGCCGATTACTGAATTGGTCTATCCAATATTTTTTTTTTTTACATTATACTTCTGTCCCTATAAACATGCACACGAGGCAAGTCCCTCGGACAACGGCACATTAGTTATGAAACTGAAGTGTAGATGGCGTGAAAGTATACCGAATAACTAGTCCGACTTTCTGGCTAATAGAAACGCTTAGCCGCCATTTTTATTTTACCCAAGCCGCGGCGCAAGTTGTCCGAGTACTATGTGACAGAGTGGGTGGCTTTATTGTCGGTCCCCCGGACCACCGTCAGATAGACGTAATTCACAAATATTTTATTAAAAATTATATTGCACTAGTTGTAGTTTTATCTCTATTTTACTGTGAAGGTGAACCAAAATACAAAATCTCATTAGTATTTAATAGGCGGCTCAAAGTTTCCGAAAATTCTCTTGGACAACCAGTCACTTGGACAACGAAATGGTTGTCCATAGGACATTTTGGTTGTCCCTAGGACAAAATTATTATGATCGCAGTTTTTGTAACATTTCATTCAGTAATTTATGTGGTTTTAAGTGCTTTTTGCTTTTAATTTTCGAGAATGGGTTTGACTGAGAAATAAAAATCGAGACACATTAAAGAAAGACTGAAATCAAACCCAGAAAAACTGGAAGAGAAAGAAAAGAGAACGCCATCATAAAAACAAAATGTTGGTATCATGTTTGCAGCCAGAAGATCAAATAAATTCTAGAATTATTTGGAAATAACGAAAATAAGAACAGACAAAAAGACAAAAAAGAGTTCAAGATATACTTAATAACACACCTCCAAGTTCTCCATAGATTTTGCAGTAAATCGATGTACTTGAAGAAAAAAATGTACCCACTCCTCCTGCGTCTCCTAATGCATCTTTGAACGGAAACAAAGAAAGAGGAAGAAAGAAAATACGAAGAGACAGAACATAAATATATAAAGAACATTTAAAATTACAAAAAGAAGCAGAAGAAATGCAAAAATTATAAGAAGGGAGCTCAGTGCAAGGAAAAGAAATTACGTAAAATGAAAGAAAAAAGACATAAAACAGAAGATGGGGAAATCCAACATAAATATAAAATATTAACCAGTGCCATTCAAGAAAAATACAAGAAAATGAAAGCTCGAAGGGGAAAACACCTATTAAAAAGTATATTCAAGAACATAGAAGCGTCGCAAAAGAATAAAATGATAAAATAAAGTTTGGGTATAGAAGGAAAAATGAGAACAACAAGAAATGCGCGGAATGGTAACACAGAGCTCACAATGAAAATAAAAAGATTTTTCATAAGGGATGATGTATCAAGAAATACTGCCGGTAAAAAAGAAACTGTATCAAAAGATCGAGAAAAGGTACAAAAGCGCTTTCTTTTGGATTCGATGAAAAATCTGTTCAAAGCTTTCAAACCGGAAAATCCGGGTGTTAAATGTTCCTATTTCAGTTTCACCAAACATCGACCATTCTACGTAGTCAGACCAACAGAGATGATGATAGATGGAGGGCAAATGTGCCTTTGTAAGACACATACGAATGCGGAAGCTAAGACAAGAGTACTAAAACAGAAAGGAGTAATTAATGCGACAGATATAAGTACACCGATTCTGGAAACCGTTTGTGACAGCAATAAAATAGATTGCATGTATGGGATTTGTGTCCAGTGTCAATACAGAGTGATAAAAATAAACCAACACAAAGTACAAGGCAAAATACAATGGTGTGAATGGGTGACAGAAGAGGAAACCTACATCAAAGAAAGGAAAAAGATAAAAGCTGTAAAGAATGTTAAAAGAAACTGAAAGAAAACTGTCCAAAACTTGATAGAAGAAGAACTGAAAATATTGAAAAAACATATTTTTAATATGAAACTCAGTATAGGAACTTTCAGCAAAGTGTCGATGAGATAACTGAAACGAAACAGTGATATTATAGGATTTAACGTCGTAATCTTTCCTTTGGACAACCAAATATTTCCACTGGACAACCAAGTGTCCCCAAATCGAAACACATATTGTTATTAGTTTTTCGTATTAAATTATAGAATAAACCGCTGAACTTTTATAGATGATTTGATAGTACAATATAAAAGAATTTAGCTCGTGGTGTTTTGTTGAACAATTATTATTATTTCTTATTTTATTGAAAAGTTTCGTTGCGGGAATGACAATCGTTGTCCAGGAGACAATGTAAACAGAAATATATCATAAAATAGTAGTCATATCATTCATATTTGTATAAAAAAATATAGTGAACTATAAAATTGACAAACACATAAGGGTAGTTTTAATATTAAATGATATTTACATTGAATAAAAAATCTATTGAGTTAGTGGTCCAGGGGACAGATTTTACCAAGTTCGTGGGATTTCTTCGCTATAACTTTCTAAATCCTAAGAAAAGTGCTCTGCCCTTTTTAGAATCGTTATGTTTATTAAATAATCTATATAATAAAATAATTAAATTGAAGAAACAAACATAAGACATGAAAAACAAAAAATTTCAAGATCGGACATTTAAAAGTTGATTGACCCAAGTATATTATTTACTTAAAAAATGAATAATTAAATTAAAATTAAATTAATATTAAGGGGGGGCATACATTTTTTTTTTTGCGGTTTTTTATAGATAATGGTACGGAACCCTTCGTGCGCGAGTCCGACTTGCACTTGGCCGGTTATTTATTCAATGTTACTGTAGAGCGCGTAGGTACTTAAGACGGCGCCCTAGGCAAAAACAGCCTTTAGCAAAACACAAATCGCTCGGAATAATGAGTATTATTGCTGTTACCTACGTTTTTTTCACTAGCTTGTTTATCAATAGTTTCAGCGTGAGTTTGCTTTCCCATAAACGTAATCCCATCAAAAACATCCTGTAAAAAATACCAAGTCTCGCAGCTCTGTGATTCTACCGTAAAAAGTTGTGAGATCCATGTTATACCAAGTCGGTTAACTGATTTAGTCCCTACTTAAGGGGCCTTCTGTCTTAAGTTAATACGTAAGATATTTTCATATCTATATTCAAATCTTTTACTTTTTAAATAAAAATATCGACTTGGCCATCGCATGAAGGCACAATGTATCTTCGAAATCATATCTACATTATATTAGGTTGTTTAGAGTATAATTGCGTTCTACACGATTAAAACTTGGTTCCAAAACTAATATATGTATACCTTTAACAAGCGGCAACAATAGAAAATGGAAGACTAGTGCAACAAAATTACTAATGCTCTAGTTATTTTCAGTCCATTAAATTCCAGTACCTTTCACTTCTTTATGCATTCGGAAGGAATTTGATGAAAAACCAGGTTTCTGGCTCTTAGTTCTGTGTGATAGATAACGTATTTGTATATATTTATTACACGATACATGACAGGACATAAAAACAGAAATAACATGTACCAAGGTCAGCTTATCTCTAAATAGAGATTTCTTCCAGCAGACCCTGGTTGTAAAGGACTAAACAAACTAAGCATGCGATGGCCAAGTCGATATTTTTATTTAAAAAGTAAAAGATTTGAATATAGATATGAAAATATCTTACGTATTAACTTAAGACAGAAGGCCCCTTAAGTAGGGACTAAATCAGTTAACCGACTTGGTATAACATGGATCTCACAACTTTTTACGGTAGAATCACAGAGCTGCGAGACTTGGTATTTTTTACAGGATGTTTTTGATGGGATCTCACTTCTTTTTGTAAAGTTCTACTTTTTAAAATTTGGTACCTTTGGTACTTTTACAATAACAATAAAAAACATAGCGTTAATGTAGGGGTCTCCGTGCTCGTCACAAGTATAAACTTGGAACTCTTCCCAATGTGCTACCACATACTCGACTATAGCAAGTCTAATCTCATACGACGACTCAATATTCTCATACATAGAGAATGACAAAGAATGAAACAAACACGACCCATCGCCAGGTATCCGTAGTACAATCCGGTGTGGGCATGGTTGGTCATTCACATACACTATTTCCGAATCCATTGCGACTACTAGTTCTGGCAAATGTGCTAGATGAACAAATCCAAATAGTTAGTAAATATAATAATTAATGCAGATACAAAAATTATCAACAACTAGTTGAAATCGCTGGCGAGCAACTCCGCTACTTAAGCTAGCGACGGTTTCAAACCATAGCGTGAGTTAAAATACAGGCAGCGCCATCTATCGAGCAATTGGATTAATCTGCTACCACTCCCGTCGCATTAGAACGCAATTTGTTCTATTGATTGAATAGTTTTATTATATTTGAAGCATTTTGTCGGGAATGTACATCATACATATATACAGGGTGTAACAAAAAGGGTTTAACTCCCGGATGTATGTGGTTTGGGACATCATTCTGAGCAACTTTTACTATGGGACCAACTTGATTAGAGCAACTTGATTTTTTAACTTCCCCATACATTTCGGTCTGGGCGCTCGGCTGATTTATATGGAGAAGTGAAAAATCAAGTTGCTCTGATCAAGTTGGTCCCATAGTAACCACATACATTCGGGAGTTAAACCCTTTTTGTTACACCCTGTATATAAAATTCTCGTGTCACAGTGTTTGTCTTCGTAGTCTGAGAATCGGCTAACATCTATTTTTCATACCCCTAAGTGTTATAATTATTATTTATATGGCAAAACAGCGTTTGCCGGGTCAGCTAGTAATATATAATTTAAGCATAATGGTAACCAAAGGAAACGAGGGATGTATGCCTGGACCGTGGTAAGTGGTGGTCCCTGGTGGATGTACGTATCCCTCTTCTAGGAAACAGGCGTGATATTATGTATGTATTACATAATATGTTTATAGAATCTTGTTTGTAAAGGCATATTTTCCTAGGGGCATTCAATGATTCATAAACTGCAAATGTAACTTTGTAATCCTATACATTTTATATAAGATTACAAAGTTATTGATGCAGATGGGTTTTCTGGAAAACTATAACATAAGCTTGAAATGTTTAAGTTTTCCCTTGATAAGAATACTAATTACTATTTATATCCCAAATTTGAAGGTTCTATGTCTGCTAGAAGTGCCTGGGAGTTTTGATGATCGGTCAGTCAGTCAGTGACAAAATGAGGAAACTTTGACATGTTACAATTCTTAAACTACTGGTTCAAATTGAATAAAAAAAATAATATATCGTGTTGATATAAGGCCTAATTAGTAACAGAAAAATCAGGCTTCTTGTTTTATCCACAACGAAGTTTTAGGGGGGTCGAATATGGCCTGAATTGCTTCGAGAAAAGGATGGTACGGCTGTGCTTGCTCGACTTGGTGGTGCACTGCCGTGCACCCAGATTTTATTAATTTTGCTCGATAGAAAAAGTGTCCTGAATTCCAGATTTGTCTGTCACAATTATTTATTTTATAATTTCGCACCGCATCTGAATTTTTGTTCTTGTTATTTGAATTCGAGCAAAAATGAGCAAAAATGAGCAAAAAAATCACTTTTGTTGTATGGGAGCCCCCCTTAATATATATTTTTTTTGATTTTTAGTATTTGTTGTTATAGCGGCAACAGAAATACATCATCTGTGAAAATTTCATTTGTCTAGCTACCACGGTTCATGAGATACAGCCTGGTGACAGACAGACGGACGGACGGACAGACAGTGAAGTCTCAGTAATAGGGTTCCGTTTGGCACCCTTCGGGTACGGAACCCTAAAAGTAGGAGGTTTTTTTTTGGGATACCTCATTGCAGGACACCTTGTCTGGCTCCTCCAAGTAGCGCGGCAACGTCGATTTTTCTCAAAGAAGGTTGTCAAAGTAATGAGCACATTACTAGCTTTGTTTGAGTAAAGATATAAAACATTTATTAAAAACCGCAAAGATAATTGTCATTCATACAAACACTATGAAAAACAAATTTACAACACAAACATCCAGTCTCATAATTACTTGCTACTACGGAACCCTTCATGGGCGAGTCCGACTCGTACTTGGCCACTTTTTGTGTAATGTTTGACTGGAGTGTATTGGCATTGTCAGGATTCATTTTCATGAAACTTTCAAATGTGAGGATTACTCGTATAGCAAGCACGACAGACATCATCCTACCCATTTTTCTGCTCCCCAGGTAGCCCAGCTGGATTACCTAGATGAAAAACAGGGCTGACCGGGAAAAAAATAAAAGTGTTGATTTTCCTTTGAAATCGTTGGGGGGGGGGGGGGGGTCACTGGCAGTCTTCATTTCGGAACTCGGGGTTCGCACCATATTGCTTCATTCGCCATCTTGAATTTGAGGGTGAATTTTTGTTTATTGAATAACTCTTTTAATTTCAATTTCACACAAAATAATAGATTTTGGTTTACTGAAGCTCATATATTTCGGTTAACGGAGACAATGTGGTAAGTATACGAGAGATCTATTGCGAGAATGAATGATTCGGTCACAAACTTAGATATTTTTTTAGCGCCATCTAGCGTCAAGTAATCGAACCACTTATAATAATCATAATTATTTATTTTCAGAAAGCATAGTTCCTTAATGTTAGCAAAAAAGATAATTTCCTTTCCCCTTTTTGGGTCTTAATTGAAAAATATCGATCCTAGAAAAAAATGGATGATAAATAACCAATATTGTAGTTTAATTCCAAACAACTTCGATAATTACTATTTTTCGTGTTTTAAAATATAAGTAAAAATAACTATTCAATAAACAATCACCCTCAAATTCAAGATGGCGGATGACGCAAGACGGGGCAAACAAACCCCTACCTAGTTCCAAAATGTAGACTGCCAGTGACCTCCCCCCAACGATTTCAGAAGGAAAATTGACACATTTAATTTTTAAATCGACACTTTAAACCGGTCAAATCCTAGCCAGGCTGGACTGAGGGCAAACACTCCGTTAAGCACCAGTGCAACATGAACGGGACGTTTCACTTCACGCAGTGTGAAACGATAAGTAATAATAATAATACTATACGTAATGATAATGATGGTGGTAATGTTACATCAGGAGAAGAATGGTGCTATTGCGTGTTTCCAAATGGCACGGAATTACCTGGTCAAGTCAGTGTCTTGAAAGATGATGCGGAAGACTATTGCGAAAAAGGTAAAAGAAAACATACACCCGTTTTAGTGTAGGCTGATTGAATATCTGTGCACTCATGAGGAAAACAAAATGCCTGGTTTGACTTGTTAGCTATTTAAAAATTTATGTTCTGATTTTACATGGGATTCCATATGTGATTCCGACCATCTTAGCGAATATCATCAGATACCCTATTGCCCGTACCATCATAGCGAATATCATCAGATACCCTATTGCCCGTACCATCATAGCGAATATCATCAGCTACCCTATTGCCCGTACTAATAATATGTACCTATTATCTAACTTCATCACACACATCCCTCAACGCCGGGAAATCAGTCGATTGGACTAATGACAAAACGCGGATCGCACGCTGCGAACTCGTTGCACACTCACCCCAATTCCAATTTATTTATTGCTACATTTTGTGGTTGTGAAGTTCTTACAGTAAGGAGGTCCCGACAATGGACCCTGTAAGGGCACTGCAATTTCTTACAAACTAACTTATATCTAACACAGATAAATTGTGAATGTTGTGCGCATCTCTAATTGATGCAAACACATGAACTCTGTGAATATTGTTTATTTTATTTAATGTAAGTGTTTGCATTGTTGATGTGCCTTGTTATAAATAAATAAATAACACAGAGTTTCATAATATGAGTTGCGAGCGAGTTGAAGTGTACGTTAATGATATTATCATTAACGTACACTTCAACTCGCTCGCAACTCACCCCGCGTTCAACTCGCTCGCAACTCGCTAGTTAGTGTGATAGATAAGCTGATAAGGCACTAATAATAACCATGCAATTTTACGAATTACTTAACGAATATTGTAAATCCTCTAGCATTCGCAAGAAATGTGTATCCTCCGCCGCCGTGCGAGTGTGAGAACTGTTGGACAACCACATCTATCATCCGTTTTTTGTTAATATTCCTAAGTGTCTGTTTATGTTTACTAACTCTTAGTTGCTGTTTTTTTAAGTTCCGTACCCAAAGGCTAACTGGCCTATTGTTATGGGAACGAGCTAACAAGCCTTTGTGTTTTAAGTGTATGGGTGGAGTAAAATGACGTGTAGCGAAGTGAAGGGACAGCTAAGTTTTATGACAGGGGCGGATCCAGGATTTCATTTGGGGGCGGGGGGCAATATGACTTGTTTCAGAAGGAGCTTGGGTAAAAGTCAGAAGTAAACAATAATAGAGTAAGTTTTGTAAATACAATGAATGATAACAAAATAAAGTTAGGCGTCTTGTGCTGCTTTTGGCAAACGGTCTATAATTCTATCCATATCACCGGGGACTCAAAGGGCGGCGAGGGCCGCCCCGAAAATTGTTGAGCAGAACGACGTGTGGCGAAATAAAGGATCAGCTAGATGAGCGCCAGGCCTTTTAAATATACAGGGTGTCCCAAAAGCAACCCGTCACAGCGACACCAAAGGTAGGCCTGCCTTAGATGCATCTAAAAAGTCTAATATTACCCAGTGAAAGTCGCATGTACATAGTTCGGGGTTTTTTCGAGTTAAAGTTTTTTTTTAATTCCCCATTTGTTACATCGTTAGTGCCAGCCATTTTTTAAATAGCTCTTCCTTTATGATTGTATTAACGCCCACACTATCTTTTAAATAGTTACTTAACACGACACAAAATTATGACTTTTATAAGTAACTTTTATCTATCAGGGTATGTAGATTATAGAATAGAGTTAAACGTTATCTACTCTCCTCCCCTCCGGGGCGAGCGTCCCCCCCCCCCCCGTACCCTCGAAAGTGTCCCTTCGCGCGGTATTTTCCATTTTCAAATAGAACCGTACACGATACATAAAAAATGTGCAGAAACGAAATGATTCTTGGTTAATTTACTATAATCCTCTGATACATACAAAAGCGATATCACTTAAAGTTTCAGCGCAATCGCGAAAGGTTGGCCGAAAATGATGGCGAACAGCAGGCGATATGTAGGCGGCAATTTCGCCAAAATAACAGCATTCTGGAGATTTTAGTGGACTCTAGAACACTCCGTGGTCTAGTGGGTCTCATGCTTGCTTCTCACGCAGGAGATGCAGGTTCGAATGCCGGTGCTGACCATGTACCAAAGAGATCATTAGGTTTGTCTTCAGCACATTCGGGGACGCTCCGTGTTTCGGACGGCACGTTAAACTGTAGGTCCCGGCTACTGTCATTACTTGGTTGGTAGTAAGTAGTATTCGTAAAACCCCAGTTTTTTGTCCTTTTTCTTTTGGAATAATCAACATATGAAAATGATATAATATGTCCCCGCCAGGTGGCAGTAAGTAGTATTATCATATACTTACTATACTTTTACTCATAAATATTTGTATTACAACCTCTTAGGTTAGGGAAATAATGTGCTCCTGGTACTTTAGGTAAAATTAATTGGTTGAGAAAGATGAAAGAGAAAGAAAGAAAAGCAAGATTTTATTTTTACTCATAGATATCGTTTACACGCACTATGCCAGAAAAGCGAAATGCCAGAAACGCATAATGCCAGAAAATACTTAGAATAATTTGTGCAGTTTTCTGTATGTCACCTGTCAAAAATAGTGATACCCGTCAAAATCATGACACCTCTGAAAAATAGTTAACGGATATAAATCGTAACACATGTAAAAAAAATTGACACCTGTCAAAATTAGTGACACCTGTCAAAAACAAAGTTTTCATGTGAAGTTATGCCTCTGCCACCCCATCTGGGAAAATGTTTTTTTTTTTTTTTGCAAAATTTTTACAAGTCCATGTCCCATACAGAAAACTGCACAAATTATTCTAAGTATTTTCTGGCATTATGCGTTTCTGGCATTTCGCTTTTCTGGCATTTCGCTTTTCTGGCATAGTGCGTGTAAACGATAGATATTTGTAATGTAATAATAACCTCAGGGAAATAATGTGCTCCTGGTACTATAGATAAAATTAATTAATTGGTTGAGAGGCCGAAACAAAAGATTATTTTTGTCTCACTTTGCCTTTTATAAAACTTATTCTGTCTCACTTAACTCATGAACTACTCGATGTAGCTAGTGGGAATGGGAACGAAGGATAATTTCCCATATTATAAGTTAGTACGTACCTATGTAGAATCATTCCTTGTTTAGTTTTAGTTAATCTAAGTTATGTTTTTTGAAGTGAAATAAATTCAGCTTTTATTGTACTTGCTTTTGTTCATTACTGTGTCAAAAGAATCGAGTGTCCAATACGAAATGTGTCGAATCAGGGAAAATGTCGAATTAGGGAAAGTAGGTAAAGAGTTACTAAGTTCCGGACTCCAGATAAGAGACTCTGGGGCTCAATTCTCGCGCTGTCGAGATCATCTCTATGACGAGATGGTGTTTTGCTAGTTAAACACGTAAAAAATTGTAGAACAATAGTAGGTTGTCAGTTACCTTGACCTTGAATCCCTAGAGGTCAACGACCTTGATCTTGGGGCCAATGACCTTGAAGTCCTAGAGTTCAACGACTTTATGTCGGGGTTAATGACCTTGAACTCGAGTTCAGTGATCTTTGAAAGCTCGGAAACGGAAAAACTACAAAAATCTCACAAAAACCGCCTAAAGTACTAGGTTGTGTGGCAAAATCTTGAGAAGTTCGCCATTGTACACTTTATATTACTTACCGTGTTTTGTTAACTTTTTTTTTGTGTGCAATAAAGAAATTATGAAATTATGAAGTTTTTGGTCAGTTATTGACCTCGACCTCGATCCTCGGATCTTTCAAAAAATTGGGGCACGTAGTTAAATAAAACAGGCACATGCAGTAGTAAGTATTCTTTGTTTGTAAATTGTAAAGCTGTATTGGTCGGCGGCTAAGCGGCCCCCTCGCTGCCGGGCCCCGTCTGGTGCGGGTAGAACGGTTGCGGGATGGACTTGTGCGGACTGGGGGGCGAGTCCCCGGCGCGCGGGTACGGGTGGTGCGGCGGCGCGCCCATCCACTGCGGGTACCAGTACAGACCCTGCCGGCGGAAGGACACATTCAGTAGTACTGAGTAGGGCATAGAGGCGGGTGCAAAGAGTGGGGCACGCCGCCCCTGATAGAGGATCGGGGTAGTTTATTCATTTAAGCTTGTGAAATTTCAGGGGCGGCTTAGGTATTTTAAATGAGTAGTTTACATGGGTGGGTAAAATGTATGTGCCGCTAAAAGCGGCTGTGCGGAAGCCTCTTGTTTGAACCCAACTGTTGTGTATGAAGTAAGATATCGAGCAAGGTAGGTACTGATGAAGAAGAGGACGAGCCCCACCTTGTTCCCGCTGCCCTGGCAGGTGAACCGGTACTCGTGCACGCTAAGCGGGTCCAGGTAGCTGATGCCGGCGATGGAGCCGTAGTTCGGCGGGAACATGAACCAGCAGCCGTCCAGCGAGTCTGAGGAACGGGCGGGACTTATAGATAGATAGATAGATGGATAATCTATTTATTCACTGTAAGAATAAACACAAATACAAGCAATTCAGATTCTAACAAAACTTGAGATATAAAGATAGAAACTATACATGTGCATATTCCACAGTGAATAGGCCCTGGCTCAGCATGTGTTGCAGATAACTGCAACGCTGGTAATTCTGCCAGGACCCATTTTACAGTGCGAGTGGAAGCTTCAGTTCTTGACGCACAGACGGTCGGACGGACGGACGGACAACAAAGTGATCCTATAAGGGTTCCTTTTTTCCATTTAAGGATCGGAACCTAAAAATGAAGGCTTCGTACGGCTTGAGCTGCGAGTCAAGTGTGTGAGCTGCCACCTGCCTGCGCGTCACAACTGCCACCACATGCGCAGAAGTGCGTGCATGGTAAACCGTGTTGGTTGCAATAGCATCTGTTGCTGCACTTCATCTTGCATTTGCATCTTAGTAACTCCATGCACGCGCTTGCAGCAACAGGGATTTGTCCATGTAGGGAGCCAGCTCGCGCCTTCCCTTCTCCATCCCCAATCTTGGGGACTGGGTAGCTCTTGATGTGCGGATACTTGGCCCCATACGTGCACACCCTGATATACAGCCCGCAGTATGTTGTTTCAGAGCGTCCTCTGTTGGAGGGAGGGAATTTTTCGGCAATCATTAATCTTTGTGAATTGGCTTTTTCTGAAAGAAAAATTAAAAAAAAAAACCGACTTCCACTAGCCCTATTTGATTAGAAACCAATGTCAAGTGCTTTTTGAGTTTAATACAAACTGTAACCCCCTATTCCCCCCGACCCCCATCCCCTTGGGGAATTAATTTGTCAACTCCCATCTCAGTGCTACCCTACGCTGCATAAGGCACCCCTGTACAAAGTTACATGGCTCTAGGGTCCACCGGTAGATTGTATTGAGCAGTTCTGGTGGCCATGTGTGGTCTTCATCATCAGGTCCGCATCACAATTTATGCTTACCATGAGCAAATGCATGAGTTATTATATTATGAAAAACACAAAAATCACTATAGGTCTGCCTATAATATTTGAAGAGTTCCCCCGATTTCTCCAGGATCCCATCATCAGATCCTAACCCTGGTGTCAATAGGACCCTTTCAAACAAAAAAAATATTTTTCCAAATCGGTCCATCCGTCCAGACCATAGATAATAGGATGCAAATTCTTTGGTCCAGACGCAATCGGGGCACATATACAGGGTTATTTTTGAACCGCTAGCCAAAAGTTACTATTATTTTAGGGACATCATTGTCTTCAATAGTAAATTTTGGCTAGGGGTCCAAAAGAAACCCTGTATAAATAAATTTAAAAAAAACCCGACGAATTGTAAACCTCCTCCTTTTGTGAAGTCGGTTAAAAACCATTCTAAGTAAAGTCCATACTCACAAGTGATGTTCGGGTTATGCAGCGGGTCTTCGGTGCTGGGCACATACGCAGACGTGGTGGCTTCAACGAACGGCGGTACTGGCGCCAGTCCGTTTCCTGGGTCTCCCGGGATCACGAACGGGCCTGGTGGGAACATGCTCAAGATTCCATTGTATCCCAAATACAGGGTGTAACAGAAAGGGGTGTACAAGCCGAAGAGGGTTGTTAAGGACATAATTCTGAACAACTTTCACTATGGGACTGACTTGAACAGAGCAACTTTATTTTTATTAACTCAGTACATTTCGGGCCTAGCGCTCAGGTGATCTGTATGGTGGAGTGAAAAATAAAGTTGCTCTGATCAAGTCGGTCCCATAGTGAAAGTTGTTCAGAATGATGTCCCTAACAACCCTCTTTCGGCTTGTACACCCCTTTCTGTTACACCCTGTATAATCCTCAGAGTTAGGCAGCTGTCTTAATTCAGTCCCGCTCCGCCGCCCGAATTAACTTTTTATTAATTAGGGGGCACGAGTTTGTAATTAACAAGTAATTCTATCAATCCAACTAAAATACACAAGGTTATATTTTAATAATTTTGTTCCTTTCGGGGAATGATAGTACCTATCAATATAAACAACTTTCCTCAAGAAACATATGGTCCATAATAGTAGTTTATGAAGGGGGGGAGGTGGAGGGGGAGGGTGGTGATGTGATGAAGCGAATCCATGTCTTTAGAAATGATTCTGAACAGCCGGGTTTGCAACGCTTTACCTTTGATAGAATTCACCATTTTGATGCGGTGTGGCAAAACGCCGCAAACCTAGACCCGCGCAAGTTTAAAATAGAGAAAATCATAAACGTATAGTTTTTGTTACACAAGGGGTGAAAGAGAGCTATTTCGGACGAAGGTCCAATTTGAACCCCGTGCGAGCCCAGCTCGCAAAGGGCGCTAAGGATCGAGTCTACCCGAGATATTTATACGAATATAGTTCGAGGGTGAAATAGAAAATGGATCGGTTTCTAGTTTTCAACCGACTTCAAAAAAGGAGGAGGTTCTCAATTCGACCCGTATGTTTTTTTTTTTTTTTTCTATGTTTGTTACGCGATTACTCCGCCAATTATGAACCGATTTGAACAAATCTTTTTTCGGCGTATAGGTAATACCTCAAGGGTGGTCCCATTGACACCAGGTCAGGATCTGATGATGGGATCCTGGAGAAATTGAGGGAACTCTTCAAATATTATAGGCAGACCTATAGTGATTTTTGTGTTTTTCATAATAACTCGTGCAAATGCACATGGTAAGCATAATATTGTGATGCGGAACTGCTGATGAAGACCACATATGGCCACCAGATCTGTTCAATACTAGGTACAAATACAATGCGTGGCTGACGGGCAGGCAACGCATAGCCTAAACCGGTGGACCTAGAGCCATGAAACTTTGTACCTACAGAGGTTCCTTAGTAGCGTGGGGTAGCACTGAGATGGGATTTGACAAAATTAATTCCCCAAGGGTGGGGGGATAAGGGGTTACAGTTTGTATTAAACTCAATCTAATCAAATAGGGTTTGTGGAAGTCGGTTTTTTCTAAAGTTTACTTTTTGTTTCAATTATCATTGCCCGGCTTCGAAAACGCGAACTTTCATGGACTCTTTTGACAGCTACAAAACCTCTTTCCTTAGCTCGGCTCGGATGATGTAAAACTTTTTGTCTGTCTACGGTTCAAAGGGGTCGCCAGAATGTTTGAATCTGTAAATGGGTCGCGTATTCAAAAATATTGTAAAACACTGTTCTATCCTATCGTATGCCGGCTTCTCAGTCACACGCACTTGCCCAGCGCGATTGAACGTAGGTGTGAGTAAAGGACACCAGTTGTTTTGTTAGCTCAGATTGCGCTATTATAGAGCAAATGGCCCAAGATCAATGCCCGAATTCTACTGTTCACAAGCATACGACAAGCCTGGCACAAACTTCAATAGGTGCTAGGTATTTGGTATTCTATTAAAACCGGAATCCAATTCACAAGCGCCAGCGCGAAGCCAGCGTACTTCGTATTCTACTGTGCAAAACGTACTTACGCTGGCGTCAAACTACGTACGTAAGTACGTTTTGGACAGTCGAACGAAGTAGGTACGCTGGCGTCAAACTGGCGCCAGCGAGCGTAAGTACGTTTTGGACAGTAGAACGAAGTACGCTGGTGTCAAACTGGCGCCAGCGTAAGTACGTTTTGGACAGTAGAATACGAAGTACGCTGGCTTCGCGCTGGCACTTGTAAATTGGATTCCGGTTTTAGTAGAATACCAAATACCTAGTATTGAAATTTGTGCCAGGCTTGTCGTATGCTTTTGAACTTAGTAGAATTCGGGCCCAGAATAAATGCAAATCTGTGCCCTGTACTCCAAATCAAATCACATCAAATTGATTTATTCTGTAGATACCCATTACCCATACTTACTCAGAAATCGTCATTATTTGCCTCTTCTCTACTTTGGACCACTGTTGGAGAAGAATGGCAAACAAACTCCCTTCCCTGCCTGAGGGGTGACAGGATGAGATTGACGATGAAAGAGTTTGCTCACCTCCATAGAAGTTGGTGTTGTTCCACTCGCACACGTGATGGTCACATGCCAGCGGCGAATGCGACTCTTTAGTATAATAGGTGAAGCCGTTAGGTAACCACTGGAAGAAACAAACATAGCGTCACGCCTTTTCCCATACGGGGTGGCTGAGGCACAGTTGTGCCCACTTTTAGCCGGTTATTCACGTAATTCCTTTATAATGTACTAAAATTAAATATAGATACGGATCGTTGTGCGATGGTGCGGAACCCTCGACTTTATACTTTATTGTACAGAAAAACATATTACATACACTTAATATTGAAAAAAATACGTGTACAAAGGCGAGCTTATCTCTAAAAAGAGATCTCTTCCAGCAAACCTAACGAAAACCAAACCAAACCACAACAAAACTTCCCTTCGTGTGAGAGTCCAACTTACACTTGACCGATTATAAATTCACACACTGGGCCCGAATTGTACTGTTCACAAGCATACGCCAAGCCTGGAACAAACTTCAATACGAGGTAGGTATTTCAAACTGTCAAACTGGCGCCAGCGTAAGTACTTTTTGGACAGTAGAATACGAAGTACGCTGGCTTCACGCTGGCGCTTGTGAACTGGATTCCGGTTTTAGTAGAACACCAAATACCTCGTATTGAAGTTTGTGCCAGGCTTGTCGTGTGCTTGTGAACTTAGTACAATTCGGGCCCTGGAGAGCGGTCATACTCATTGGCCCAGGGCGCCGAATTTCAAAATACGCCACTCGGTTTTGTGAAATAGGGGAACAGTAGGTATGTAAAGAACGACTTACCAAGAAGTAGTCATGATGGCGGAACCTAATCCCCTGAATGTTGAAGTCCAGTATGAAGGAACCGGATGTTATGATACACGACACGGCGGTGAGCGGCGGCAGCTTGTACGTGTCTGTCCCGCATTTGACGATCGCCTTGGGAAGGGTAGAGACGTCGCGGACGTGCTGAAGCCCCTTCTTGAACGGGAACCTTGGACACGTAAGTAGAGTAAAGAACAATGGGTAATTTTGTATGGACCCCATACCCCTTGTAGGAACTACTGGCTTAGACCATTAGAAAGGTGTTTCGAAATAAATAGTTTTATTGTATGGTAACTTCGTAACTTACGACAGAAAAAGTTATGATCAAATGAGATGTCCATAGAAAAAGATAGTTAAATAGTCCATATGTCACCGTGAAATTGTAAAAACCGTGAGATCACAATCTAACGGAAAAAAATCATTAGATTATAATCTGTCGATAAATTGTAAACCAAATCGACAGGGTTCAGCATTTATCCTTTTTTAGGGTTCCGTACCCGAAGGGTGCCAAACGGGACCCTGTTACTGAGACTTCGCTGTCTGTCCGTCCGTCTGTCTGTCACCAGGCTGTATCTCATGAACCGTGGTAGCTAGCCAGTTGAAATTTTCATAGATGATGTATTTCTGTTGCCGCTATAACAACAAATACTAAAAATCAAAAGAAATGTAATATTAAGGGGGGCTCCCATACAACAAACGTGATTTTTTTGCTCATTTTTGCTCGATATTGATAATGGTAGCAGGTAGACGCTTAAAATGTTCACGGTATATTGAGGATATTATTTACTTAAAAAATAAATAATTAAATTAAAATTAAATTAATATTTAGGGGGCTCCCATACAATTATTTTTTTTGCGGTTTTTTTCTAGATAATGGTACGGAACCCTTCGTGCGCGAGTCCGACACGCACTTGGCCGGTTATTTATTACTTAGAAGTCGACGAACTTACTTATCAGCATACCTAGTCACTCACAACCTAACACGAAGGATAAACGGCGATTCGCTTCGCTCACCCCCTCTATCCTTCCCCTACCCTGACCCACCACTTAGCCCAGACATTCACCATCTCAGCTTATCAACTAATGCGGTATATTGTAAGAAGTACGGTACAATTTACAATTTATCGACAGATTACAATCTAAAAATCGTTAGATTGTAAATCTAACGGGTTTCACAATTTCACGTAAAGAAATACCAAACAAATGCCTCGTAGAAAAGGTCGTTACTTAACCCACACGATCGTTTGCTATTATTAGGAGAGGGAGAGGCTGAAAATCAGCGCTACACAGAGTCCCGGCTCTGTGTCAGCAAGGGCTGAGCCACTTCCTATTGCCCCAGCAAAATTATTCAATGTAATATTAGTTACTATCCTGTATTTTCTTGGCAATAAACGTTTATTATGATTATGATTATGATTATTAAACTTACATTCCCTTGCAATAGTTATTAACAGACTTCTTGGTGTCATCTGTCTCTGTCAGTGATTGTATGGAGATGCTTCATCCCAGAGCGGAAGGGTATGCTACAAGCTGAAGCTACGGGTCGTATCCACTCGGTTTCTTCACAAAAAAAACTCACCTATAAATACAGACCCCCAAATGGCACTCCAACCCATGTATAAAGTTGTCCATCTGGAAGGCAATAGTCGGGTCTTCCTCCAACACGTATCGAGTTTCGTCCATGAAGTGCAAAAACCCGAGGAAATGGAAACCCCGCTCTTTACAGTACGGCGGCGGACCCCGCCCCATGTCATAGATGTCGCTGTAGAGCTCCGATATGAAAATGTACACGTTTCTGCCGCAGTAGTACTCTGGAACGGAAGAAAACTTTCAGTGGAGTCTTCGTTATCATGGTCACTCGTTCCGATTTGATCAACATTATGGTAACATTATCCTCTCCATACTAGGTTTTCTGGAAGAGATCTCTTATTAGAGATAAGCTCGCCTTTGTACATGTTTTTTCTAATATTAAGTGTCTGTATTATGTTTTCTGTCCAATAAAGTATAAAGTAAGTAAGTAAAGTAATCGTACATATGCCGCAGTTACTTGGTTAAATCAGACACTTAACTAACACCCTAGACCGTTAGTTCAAGATCGACGCTAAAGATCCGTCAGACAAGTGAGTGAACGAAACGTTTAACGAGCTGTCTAAACGTTCCTGGGCAACAACACGCATTTCAACTTTGGTAGGGTAATAAGCAACCAATTCGGTTTTGTGAAACTACGTGGGGTCGCCTTGCTCCGCTCCGCTCGGCTCCGGGTGGTTCATAAATCATCGAATTTAGTATCATCTTTAATATTGGCACAGAAAGTGACCTAAAGCAACCAATTCGGTTTTGTGAAACTAGCGATCGTGAAATAGGTAATCATGGCAAAGTCAACAACATGTTTACAATTGCACCACAGACCAAGAAACAAAAAACCACTGAACACAACAAACCAACGTTGCACAACGTTTGCCAAAAAGATAGACTCTGAAAGCAATCAGCTGTAGTCGTGACGCCCGCCATCTTGTTTTAACCAACACGCTGGCTTTCGGTAATATAGATTGTTAAACGTTTTCGACGATGCTTTATTTAAATCAAAATGCCAGTGACTTTGTTAAATGTCGGTCTTTAATTAACAGTCTAGGATGTTAGTAAAGTGTCTGCTTTAACCAACCATACGAACCCTCAAAGACAGCCTTTTACTACTTTGGCCAAACATTGATGCCAATCAAATCACTGAGCACCAATTTGCTTCCTTGGCCTAAATTAATGTCCCCTTATCTTTGATTGTCATTGTCACCATTTTGCTACGTTGGCCTATCATAGCCTTTTACTCCTTGGCCTAACATTGATAGGTAGCTGATGACTCGTACCCTGGCTCATATAGAACTAACATTGATAGGTAGCTGATGACTCGTACCCTGGCTCATATAGAACTAACATTGATAGGTAGCTGATGACTCGTACCCTGGCTCATATAGAACTAACATTGATAGGTAGCTGATGACTCGTACCCTGGCTCATATAGAACTAACATTGATAGGTAGCTGATGACTCGTACCCTGGCTCATATAGAACTAACATTGATAGGTAGCTGATGACTCGTACCCTGGCTCATATAGAACTAACATTGATAGGTAGCTGATGACTCGTACCCTGGCTCATATAGAACTAACATTGATAGGTAGCTGATGACTCGTACCCTGGCTCATATAGAACTAACATTGATAGGTAGCTGATGACTCGTACCCTGGCTCATATAGAACTAACATTGATAGGTAGCTGATGACTCGTACCCTGGCTCATATAGAACTAACATTGATAGGTAGCTGATGACTCGTACCCTGGCTCATATAGAACTAACATTGATAGGTAGCTGATGACTCGTACCCTGGCTCATATAGAACTAACATTGATAGGTAGCTGATGACTCGTACCCTGGCTCATATAGAACTAACATTGATAGGTAGCTGATGACTCGTACCCTGGCTCATATAGAACTAACATTGATAGGTAGCTGATGACTCGTACCCTGGCTCATATAGAACTAACATTGATAGGTAGCTGATGACTCGTACCCTGGCTCATATAGAACTAACATTGATAGGTAGCTGATGACTCGTACCCTGGCTCATATAGAACTAACATTGATAGGTAGCTGATGACTCGTACCCTGGCTCATATAGAACTAACATTGATAGGTAGCTGATGACTCGTACCCTGGCTCATATAGAACTAACATTGATAGGTAGCTGATGACTCGTACCCTGGCTCATATAGAACTAACATTGATAGGTAGCTGATGACTCGTACCCTGGCTCATATAGAACTAACATTGATAGGTAGCTGATGACTCGTACCCTGGCTCATATAGAACTAACATTGATAGGTAGCTGATGACTCGTACCCTGGCTCATATAGAACTAACATTGATAGGTAGCTGATGACTCGTACCCTGGCTCATATAGAACTAACATTGATAGGTAGCTGATGACTCGTACCCTGGCTCATATAGAACTAACATTGATAGGTAGCTGATGACTCGTACCCTGGCTCATATAGAACTAACATTGATAGGTAGCTGATGACTCGTACCCTGGCTCATATAGAACTAACATTGATAGGTAGCTGATGACTCGTACCCTGGCTCATATAGAACTAACATTGATAGGTAGCTGATGACTCGTACCCTGGCTCATATAGAACTAACATTGATAGGTAGCTGATGACTCGTACCCTGGCTCATATAGAACTAACATTGATAGGTAGCTGATGACTCGTACCCTGGCTCATATAGAACTAACATTGATAGGTAGCTGATGACTCGTACCCTGGCTCATATAGAACTAACATTGATAGGTAGCTGATGACTCGTACCCTGGCTCATATAGAACTAACATTGATAGGTAGCTGATGACTCGTACCCTGGCTCATATAGAACTAACATTGATAGGTAGCTGATGACTCGTACCCTGGCTCATATAGAACTAACATTGATAGGTAGCTGATGAGTCGTACCCTGGCTCATATAGAACTCCATAGGAACGGCTCCTCCAGCCGCACTGTTGTACGTGGCCACTCGTTCAGATTTGATCACATTATGATTATCGTACATCGTCAACATGTTGTCTATGGCGTCGTCTAGCGCTATTAGGAGGACCTGGGAACAATCAAAATCAAATCAAAAAACATCTATTGAACAAAAGGTGGGTAGGTACAATAAATAAGTGTACAATACATTCTAATGGCCGTTCTATACTCTCGCCGAGACAACACGAGACATGCCGAGACGGAGAATGTAGAGGGTACCTCTCGCCGCGCTCGGGGTGTCTCGCCTGCTCACGCTCCGGCGGCGGTTTTTGGGCCCGAGTCAAAGGGTCTCGGCATGTCTCGCGAGGAGCCCGAGAGCATTGCACTAGAAGCGGTGAGAGTGTAGAGGGTACCTCTCGTGGCAGGCCTCTCCGGCGAGAGGTCTCGCCCGAGACATCACGAGACCACTCGGCGAGAGTGTAGAACGGCCATAAGAGTTCAATCAAATGTTAGTTATACAAGTTGATTATAGGAGTAACGTAGCAATAGTTAGTGCTTTCATAGCTAGGCTAGTCACGCTCTTGCCTTCTGGAGGGGGAATGCGGGTAAGTATTAAACTAGATTAGAGTAATTGGAGTAATTAGATGTCGTAGGTGACAATAGACATGGGGTGTCCATGTTCCCACTGTCACCTTACTACGTAGCGTAGTACTATTATCTCTTCTGTGACCTTACTACAAATGTACAGTACACCTATAATTACAGTAGGTACAGTGAATAAATGAATATTCTTTTCTATTCTATTCTAATTATCAAAAAGAAGAAATAAAAAAATAAAATAAAAGTAAGTATGTGTGTTGTGTGTGGTGTGTGTAAGGAGAGAGAGGGTGTGTGTGTGTGTATGTGTGAGAGAAGGAGGGAGAGAGAGGGAGAGAGAGAGAGAGAGAGAATGAGAGAGAATGAGAGATAAGTTCGCCTTTGTACTTCATGATAGGTACGGAATTGACTGCATTCCGGCCAAGCAGATATCCCGACGAACGACTAAATATGTCTACCGATTTCTGTAAAAAATCTTATGTGTCAAATGTGTCTTTCATTGTCAATGTGAACTATGAGATTTTTGTAAATTTAGCCCATTAATGTCCCCACCAAGGGGCACAGGCCTTTACCCGGATTCCCGGATACGAGTAAGATTGAGGTATACTCTAGGTACTACGTTGGCTCAGTACCCTTTTCATTAATAAGAAATAAGAAATTTATTTAGAGACAAGGGTAAAAAGGTTCGTAAATATCGTATAAATAGAACGCCTTAATCAGCTATTAAATTGTAGCATGCACAATTTTGAGATTGTTCTCATTGAGTTTAGTCTTATTATTTGTTTAAAACAAAATGAAAAACAACAAATGGAATATTGTACGTACGGGAATCAATCATATAGGATTTATGATTCCTAGTGTCATTATTACTTAGTATTTTAGTAGGTGATGCTGGGACAGGAATCATACCTTCAACTCTTTAATGTGCATGTGTATAAACCTTCCCAGATGGTCCGTGGCGATGTGGACGTGCTCGTTGATTATATACTGAAACATAAATGCACAATGCATTTATAGCCCATTATTTGTGTGCGTCAAGGGGCACAGGCCTTAAGACTCCCATAGACTTATTTTGGCCGACCTGGTCTGGGCTCGTGTAGACAAGTTTCACTCGCTATTTAGTATCAAATGTGAAGTTGCATACATTTTGTTAGCTTTGCATTTTATCTAGGGGGGACTGGTTGGGTTGCCAGCATAATTCGGCCGATATCGATTCGTCATGAATTCCTACTTGCATACGATATCATGAACATTATTACGCAAAGGGCTTAGAGAGAGAGAGGTCACCTCCTGCACGCGGCACTGGAGCCAACTTAACGCGACCTGTATCAACCTCAATACTCAATCATTTATTGCAATCCATAGGTTTACAAAGATAAGATCAGCCCCCCTAGACAAAATTAAACGCTAACGCTAGCGAAACGAAACGATAACTTTTTATGTACGCGATTTGACTTTTGGCTTCGCTAAGGTGACGTCACGTGTCGATTCCAAATGTCAAATCGCATTACATAAAAAGTTATCGTTTCGTTTCGCTATCCTTAGCGTTTAACATTGTCTACAGGCACAGATCAGCTTATGCTTAAGTGACCCAACGGGTCGCTCACCTCGAAAACTCACACGCAAGCCGCAGGGGCAATCTAGGATGATAAAGTGTAATAAACTGGAGCCCCTGCCCCTTCCTGTGTGATGTGAGCACACCGCGCTCCATGAACACACAGCAGGGAGTTCCAGTTTACCACACTTTTGTTAGGATTTATTTATCAGAAGATATCAGTAATAATATTTATTTTATCTGGTAACACAAATTGTGGTTGGTTCAGTTGTTCAGTTACTTAAACGCCACCTAGCGAAGATAATTTGAAAAATGCTCGACCGTTTCGCATGGAGGCATCGCGGTCTACTACGGCAGCTTGTGAGAGAGCCCCGCCCGACTATTTGACAAAAGCATTGTGATTCGTAACTTATTGGATAAGGATTATAAGGTATTTGTAAAGTAACCTTTTTAATTAGTGCTACTTAGTTCATAAATGTGCGTTTTGTAAATAAATACTTTCCTTTAAACATATTCAGTGGTTTCTCTTATACTTTCTACCCTGGATTTCCTTTGCGGCAGGCGCGTGAGCTAGTGTTAACTAAACATTGATAGTTTGTGATTTCGATAGTATCGATAGTTTTTCCACTATATACTATCGATGTTTAGCTAACACTAGCATGAGTGAGCGAGCAGCTCGCTTTAGGAGATGACAGCTTCAGAGCCAAATAAACTTGTCGGTCACGTGCCTGGTCAGGCGCCCGCTTGATCTTCATCATCTCGATCTGGTAGTGGGCCAGGTGGTCCAGCTTGTCCGTGGGGTCGTGCCCGTAGATCTCGAACGCGTCGATGATCATCGCCAGCGTCAGGTTCTCGCTGGGGACTTGGCAGCACGGGTGGTTGCGGACGTCGTACCCTCGCTGGGGTAATTGTGTCGGGAAACAATTAGACACGCAAAATAAAAGTAAATAGGTGTATTGTAGATTTGTAGCCTACACAAGGTGTAAATGAATTAATTACTTACTTTACTTACTTATACTTTATTGCACAAAAACAGAATACAGACACTTAATAATGGGAAAAAAACATGTACAAAGACGAGCTTATCTCTAATAAGAGATCTCTTCCAGCAAACCTAGCAACTTTCATTATGAAACCGATTTGATGAGAGCAACTTTATTTTTCAATTCCCAGTACATTTTCGCCTGGTGGGTCAGCTGATTTGTATGGAAGTGCTTAGAATGATGTCCTGACAAAGTTGTTTCTCATTTTGCGTTAATTAAACAAATAAAGAAACATAAACATTTACATACATTGCTTCTGGCCCCACACTAGGATACCCTGTGTCGTAATTCATTTACACCTTGTATAGTGTTCCCAACGAGGGGCACGGGCCCGTGACAGGCTGTAAGATTGAGATTTCTTCTCGGATGTAAGATTGAGCTGTATCGTTATGGAAAGTTTTGTTCGAGAAGTAGTGTTATTACATTTTCTTTTTATTTTATTACTGTATTGCGTATATAAAATAAGTACGCCATTATGAATGCGATTTCAAGTTTGTAATTCGAACTTTGTGACATGAGAGTAGATAAAAGGTATTATCTAATACTTTTAGGGAACAATTTGTTAGTATAATGTATGTATATGTACCTACATAACAATAAACCTCTATTTTCTGGGATAAAAACATACTTACACCATAGCCCAGCCATGATAGGAAATACAAAAAAATAAACCCATAGTACACCACACACATAACTACGATCTCGAGTGGTTGTATCGTAACTATGAACGATTGTATCAATTAGTTACAAAACTGGTCAGGAGTAATTGGCAATTCGTTTTTGGAGAGCCATAATTTTACTTTTATACAATTTAAATAAAACTAGTATAGGGTTGCTTATTTGTTTATTAGATGTTATTGTTGTTATGAGCCTGTAATATCCCACTGCTGGGCAAAGGCCTCTCTCCCCCTCTTCCACTCCATTCGATCCTGAGCGGTCTCCTTCCATTCTTTATCCCATAGACCATTCTTTGTCCCATAGGGAGCCAGTCTGTGGTTCTCTTAGCCCAACGATTTGGCAGCATTCGAGCAACGTGACCGGCCCAGTCCCATTTTAATTGGGCAGCCTTCTGAGCTACATCTATAATCTTTGTCCGGGAGCGCAGCTCGGAATTCCGGATCCGGTCTAAAAGCCGAACACCGAGAATGCTGTTCTCCATGTTTCTCTGACAAACCCCGAGTCTGAACCTTTGCTTTGTTTATTAAATACCTAAATAAAATACTTTCATTACGATTTATTTTATTATACATATATTTCAACCTATACATATACACAGTATAGTAAAGAAAGAAAATAAAGAGGTATGTATAATAAAGAAAACATCATGAGGAAATTTTAACACATCCATGAGTATGGCGATGGGCTAGTTGAAAAACTGGCTCAATGTGAGCGCTGTGCTTTGCTACTCTGTATGGGAAAAGATGTGACGCTAAGTATATTTTTAAAACCTGAAAAGGATTTCATGACGAACTTTTTCTTTATGAATCTTCTTCTTCTTCTGTCAGGGGGATGTTGTGCCTGCACTTGGCCCACGAGAGTGGGGCCTTTGTGCATGTCCCCTGCACCTGCACTCTAATTCAGCCATCCCAACTCCAGCACAAACTGGAGTAGGAGGCCTGGATGTTCGAGGAGGGTCGACGCTCTGCTCTTTTCTCCCAGAATCGCGATTCTGGTCTCTATGGTGGACGGGCATGCAAGCAACATGTGCTCCACGGTCTCATCCACTTCCATGCATCCCCTGCAAAGGGAACTGTCTGTTGCACCTGTAATTTTCAGGTGTTTATTAAGTGTACAATGGCCTGTTATGAGGCCTATTAGTATTTTTATTTTGCTGCGCGGCAGCCTCATCAAGTAATTCGTAAATTTATGGTTAGATTTATTTAGGAATAACTTGGAGTGTTTGCAGTCGTCCCGGTTGACCCACTGGTTGTTGTGTTTCTCGGTTGTGGCTGCTTTGAGTTTTTTCCTGATTGCTTCTGCGGAGAGGAGTGAAAATGGAGGAGGGCCGATCACCCTTCTCCTAGCCCCCGCTTTAGCTAGGTTGTCCGCTATACGGTTACCTTGGTCTTCATGGTGACCTTTTACCCATTGTAGCGTGACTTTGTTGTTTTCACCTAGTTTGTTAATTATCTCATGACATTCTAGTATGAGTTTGGATTTTGTTAATGGTTTACGTAGTGCGCATAGTAGCGATGCACTGTCTGTGAATTATACTTATTACTATCATATTTTCTAGTACCTATGTATTTCTATCTCTTTTAGACTTAACTTAACTCAAGCTAACTGTTCCAATCCAACATTACAATTCTAGCAGAACCAGCCATTACAGCATACCAATATTCAATGACCAACCCATGACTACCCTATACCATGCAACCTAGGTTATGTCATCGCTATACGGCCTACAAGTAAACGACAGCAGGAAAACGAGGCATAAAGGGGAGAACGTATCGCAAGGGAGCGGATAGGGGGGTCGCGTGATACGCGGGAGGGTTCGTAAGGGGAGTTATCGATCCGCGCAGCATCCGCCAGTCTACGAGGCAGCCATCACCATCTCAAGCAAAAACCCGTAAAATAACTAATAAAATATGTTAGAAACCTCAAATTATAGTAAATAAAGAAACAAATTACGTTTAGAGACTCTAAGAAGTGAAAAAAGCACATGAGTGCGAGTCAGGGACAGCGCGACCAAATAGCAATGAAAGGAAAACTGGGGAAGATGGCTGCCTCCAATTTTGAAATTTTAACACAATAATGTAGTGTAGAAACTAGTGTTGAGTGTAAACGAAGTCTTCCATAGCGCTTAAGGCATTATATTTAAAAAAATCGTTAGGTCTTCCAAAAATATATTTAGTACGCAACCAGTGCTTTCAAATAATATACGCGAAATTATATATTTTTGAGTGTAAAGGTGATATAGAAGGTGTGCAAGATGCATCATCTGAGTAGGTTCAAGTTGCCTCCGATAAGGAATGCCCTGGATGTGGCCATGCAGACGGTGCGACAGCAGATTCCGGAGAAAGGGGCTGGGCAGAGCAGGCCCCCGCAGAATGTGCGGTTCGCTAATCAAGGTAAAAAACCTCGCCACTTGTTACTTTTGATTAGGCTACTAGCATTAAGCCCGCAACTACGTATGCGTATAGTTATACTTTCATAATTTTATTTCATAATTTCTTTATTGCACACAAAAAGTTACATAGGACAGTAAAAAACATAGAAAACGTGTACAAAGGCGAGCTTATCTCTAATAAGAGATCTCTTTCAGCAAACCAAATAGGGATGAGACAGGTGGATTGCTGAGCAGGAGTAGACCCATGTGTACAATACATATAATTATTACTTACAAATCAATAGACTACATAAACTAGTGCATACTTATATATATAAATATGAAATATATTTATATAATATACATAAACTAATAAATACTATACATACATACTACCTATAATTCTATAAAGACAGATAATGATTCTTCACACGACTTTTAAAAATACTGAGAGTAGGACTATCCCTGATGGTGCAGGGGAGTGCGTTCCACAAGCGGATAGCACGAAGTCTAAATCCGTGCTCATAGGACGCGGTGCTATGAGGTGGTACTGTGAGCAAGGACACTGCTTGAGTTCTCCGAGGCCTGCTGGAAGAAAGAAATTGAAAATGAAAACGGTCTCGTAGGTAGGATGGATACCGTGGATTCCGTAAAATATTGTAGAGAACAAATAGGATGTGAGAATCCCGCCGAAGACGGATCGGCAGCCACTTCAACTCTTTGCGATGCTGTAATACATGGTCGTATTTGCGCAACCCGAAGATAAACCGAATCCCACTTTCTGTAGTTTTTACATGTTCTAACCTAATCTAACATACCTACTGCCCAGATGTTGATTTCGGTAGCAACACTGACCTAACAGTAGCATAATTTGACTTTTGGTTGATATGTTTAGTATTAGTTCCAAAGTAGTGTTTTTTTGGTGTTTTTACATGTTCTAACCTAACCTACCTACTGCCCAAATGTCGATTTCGGTAGCGTCACTGACCTAATAGTATCCTATTCTGACTTATAGGTTTCCAAAATATGATAAAATACCTGCCAAAAATGTGATACTTGTCATAAATGTGACACCAGTCAAAAATAGTGACACTGGTCACATGACACCTGTCAAAAATAGTGACACCTGTCAAAAAAGTGACATCTGCCAAACATAGTGATACCTGTCAAAAATAGCGACACCTGTCTAAAACAGTGACACCTGTCAAAATAGTGGCCCATAGAAATCAACCTCTTGACATATGCCTGTAGTACCACGGGTAATAAAAAATCCCCCGTGGTACTATCAGAGCTGTTGGTAGAGTACCACGGGTAAAAAAAATACCCGTGGTACTACTGGTAGGACCACTGGTAGTACCACGGGGGATGAAGGGTTATTATGTCGATTGTCGAACCACCGGGAAAACGAAAACTTGGACCAAAAATTCAATTAAAACTTGACAAAACCCCTCATCACCAGACATGGGCGAAAGCTGTGAGCTATCCACAATGAACGAGTCAACGACCCCGACCTACCAGTCGACCAACCCCACCAACCCCTTCCTGAGTGGGCAGCTGCAGGCCGAGGACACCTTCACCAGCTACCAGAACACGTACCCTCAGCAGGATGGAGCTCCACGGTGAGGCCCCAAAAATATTCAGCCCAGAGTGTCGTCTACACTCATCCTATCCTGTTATAACGTAATCCTACTTGAGATAAGGTATTAGGTCTACCTGGCAGAATACCAGCGTCACAGACTCGTCTGTGACATTGCTGAGTTAGGGCCATTTCAAGTTCAAGTTCAAGTTTATTGCATTCCATAGCTGTTATAATATAAAGTTACAACATATTGACCTTGTTCAGGCACTGCAATATGACTATATGAGAGAGGACGACACTATAGTATTATAACCCGGATTAAATTACATTAAGTACTAAGAATAAATGATATTTTGGTCTATGTCAGTGTTAATATACTCGTATATTATTGTCAGATTCTATATATATATATATATATATATTATTAATTTATGTATATTATGTTATTAAGCTAGTTTTATATTAGTTTTAATTTTTATAATTTGTCATTTAAATAATTGTTTAAATTATAATAACATTTTGTGGTCAATAGTTGTTTTAATGATCTTAAGGATATGGTGTTTTTAGTTTCTGTCGTTAAATTCATTGTCGCGCGGTACAATCCACATAGCCACATACCAGCAATCTTGATTTTATTATGTTTTGTTGTTAATTATTGTAAATATGTTGCTGATGGTATTTTATTGATTATTCTTGTATTCTTCTTATTATTGTAACTTATGTGTTTGTACTGTCTTATTAATAAATCTTTTATTAAAGTTTCTATCTATTTTATCTTTCTAAATAACTCTCTCCATCCATGAAATAAAGATCTTATTAGAGATAAGCTCGCCCATGTATATGTATATATTTTTTACATTATTTTGTCTATTTTTTGTGCAATAATAGTATGAGAGTTTACCAAATTAAATGTGTATACCTTTCTCAATTAAATGGCCATGAAGAAATGCTTGCAATACAAACACAACTTAGATTTAAAATAGAGTTGATGTTGTAAAAAGTGAAGACTATAATTTATTGAACTTTGGACCCAAACCAATAAGCCTGTAAGGTGAACGGTCTGGGCGGGAATTTTAAATTTTGGCTATTTTCTCAACTTTGTGAGTAAACCGTGATAGGTACTGTTTATCCGTTTGACTCAAGCCGCGGTAGAAAAACACTGTTACACGTCTTAATATGTATCAGTATCTTAGAATAAAGCATTCACTTGCATATACTTACTTGTGAAATGTGTAAATTCATTCGACAAATGTGTAAAAATGGTTGCATTATGTTAGGATATTGATACGTGACGTGAAACAATGTTCACATTCGCCAACACATTGTCAAATTCATCAAAATTGATAAAAAGTCACAAGGTTTAATCACAAAGTTGAGAAAACAGCCAAAATTTGATATTCCCGCCAAACCGTGACGTTCCACCTTAAGCTGCTGAAAAAGGCTAATTCCAAAGGCGAGGAGTTAAAAATAACTTTGTCTGAAAATGTTAAGAATCATTCTTAGACCTCCGCTCGCTTCATATTAGCTCTCAACGACTGCCTAAAACTAACTAGGTACTTGAAAAAGGTGGGACGCCCGTTGGAACACAAGCGGGTGATCGGTCCTCCATATATGTACTTGAAAAAAACATGTACAAAGACGAGTTTTTTAAGAGAAAAAAAAACAAGGATGGACAATAAAATTCAATTCACAGAAACTAACTAGGTATACACAAAACAATTTTCATTACAGGACTCAAAGCATGCAGAGCGTAGACTTCTACGCATCATCAGAAGAAGGCGGTTTTGAGGAAGGAGGTGGCAAGCCTGGTCAGAAGATCAACGAGTTCCAAGCCGCTTGGAACGTCACTAATGCTATTCAGGTAAAAATACTGAATTTATGTCTTTAACTCAGATTTACGAAGCGTAAGGATAGGCATGTCAAGCATTTATGGAATTGAAGATCATTCAAATTTGCCCAGCAATGGGTTAATTTGGGCTGAATATAAATATGATGATGGTCATTCATATACTTTTGTTCCACAGGGCATGTTTGTGGTGTCTCTTCCCTTCGCGGTACTTCAAGGAGGATACTGGGCCATTGCCGCTATGATAGGCATCGCATATATCTGCTGCTACACCGGAAAGATCCTGGTGGAGTGCCTGTACGAAGATGACCCCGTCTCCGGACAGAAGGTCAGAGTTCGCGACTCCTACGTCAGCATCGCTAAGGAGTGCTTCGGAAGAAAGTATGGAGCCAGAATCGTAAATTTAGCTCAAATCATCGAGCTGCTCATGACCTGTATCTTGTATGTCGTCGTCTGCGGAGACCTCATGATAGGAACGTTCCCTGATGGTTCCATAGACACCCGATCTTGGATGATGCTGATAGGAATATTCCTACTTCCTTTGGCTTTCCTTAAATCGCTGGCCAGCGTCAGCATGTTGTCTTTTTGGTGCACCATGGCTCATCTCATCATCAACGCTATCGTTCTAGGATACTGCATTCTGTATATCGGAGATTGGGGGTGGGGTAAAGTGAAATGGACTTTGGACTTTGAGAACTTCCCCATAAGCCTAGGTGTCATTGTGTTTTCGTACACCTCGCAGATTTTCTTGCCTACTCTGGAAGGTAACATGGAAGACCGCGGCAAGTTCGAGTGGATGTTGAACTGGTCCCACATCGCTGCAGCGGCCTTCAAGTCTATCTTCGGCTACATGTGTTTCCTGACGTTTCAGAATGACACACAGCAGGTGATCACTAACAATCTCCGGTCGTCCGGCTTCAAAGGTCTTGTCAATTTCTTCCTGGTTATCAAAGCGATCTTGAGTTTTCCTCTACCTTACTACGCTGCTTGTGATTTGCTTGAGCGAGCTCTATTTCGGGGCAAGCCGAAGACTCTGTTCCCTGTAATTTACACTTTGGACGGGGAGTTGAAGGTTTGGGGGTTGGCTTGGAGGCTCGGGGTAATCATGTTTACAATTATGATGGCCATATTCATTCCCCATTTCGCAATTTTGATGGGCTTCATTGGCTCGTTCACTGGGACTATGTTGAGTTTTATTTGGCCTGCCTACTTCCATCTTAAGTTAAAAGGTAACCAGCTGGATAGCGGCACGATTGCTTACGATTACTTCATCATAGGCCTAGGAGTTCTCTTTGGTGTAATAGGGATGTACGACTCCGGTTCGGCCTTAATAAAAGCATTCAAGATAGGCTTGCCGTTTTAAATCATCTCAATAGTAGTTATAGTTAATTGTTGATCTATTTATAGACAAAGCATCATCCGCATATAAGTCGCAAATGTTTTTTGTGAAGTACTGTTTAAATAGAAGCACTAATCTAGCCTGATGTGATTGATAATAATAATTGTAAACTATTGAATGTGAAGAAAAGAGTTATTTATTTATGTTGCCTCAAATAAAGGTAGGTACTTACAAATTGATTTGATTATTATATAATGAGCTGTATCGATTGTTGTCATGTCAAACAGGAAAACTGTTCGAAGAATTGTATATTACTTATCTACCTAAGAAATCGGCATGTCTTCCGGTTGATGTATTTAGAGACCATTATTTACCATACAAACACTTGTTTTAATGTTTATTAATGTCCACGCCTAAGTCTTCATTAGTCTTCGGAATGTTAAAAATAAAACTTCAACAACGAAATTATCAGAAATTGCAAAAACTGAAATTGTTCCCCATTTATGTTATACCTATAACATATTTAAAAAATCTAGTTTCATAAATTATTTATAATATTTAAGTGAGCCATTATTTTTAAAGTCAATTGTCTTCCAATAAAATAAATGTAAGTAGTTAACAAAAGTACCTAAATCGTTTTATAGACATTAAGTATACATAATGTTCTTTTAATAAATATATTGTCTTCCAAGTTTATATAATTAATTTTACAAAACTTATGAGTTTATTTATTTAGTAAGTAATAAGTTTAATCAAGTCTTCCAACAAAAGATAGAAATATACTAACCATGATTGTTGTTGATTATAAATATACCTACCTAGTAAAATATAATAATTATACCTATTTAATTATAGTTATATCTATTTAGAAAAATCATTGTTCGAAATTAAGAAAAAGAAATGAAATGTTTACGAAGTATAGCTTCACTTTACAACCACAACAAAAATTTATTTTTGACGCAAAAAAAACTATGGGCTTCCAAAACTTAGCGTCATAATAATAGTCATAAAGCTTGTCTTCCAAAACATAAAATAATTTTGCTTTTAAAATAAAATAAATTAGAATGAGATTGTATCAAAGTGCAATAATGTTGTATAAATTATAAACCTAATCTGCTAACATTATACATGTATTGTGATGAAGATGAACAATTCTAGGTGTGTATTTTAAGAAATATAAAATGTTATTCGAAAACATTTGCTTTTCTTACCATTCCCTGTTTCAACATTCATATTTCAACCCTTACCTCACCAAAAAAATTGGTTGCCTGTAAAGTCGGTATACGGGCGAAAGTTTTACGTGACAACGACTTTGAGTGGTAAAATAATTTTAATGTGAATATTCATTCGTATAGTAGGAAGAAGGATGAAATAATAGTAACAATTTAAAACATTTATTTATACTACAAAGAATTAGTGGAAGGGACGCGTGCCTTTCACTTTTTATGTCTGTCTCTCTCGCTCTTAGGCGGGCTAACCATGCCCGAGTGGAAGGGACGCGTGCCTCTCACTCGCTCTCATTGTGAGCGCATAACGTGAGCGGAGCGTAACGCAGTTTCTTGAAGTGTCACCCGGCAAACCAATTTATAAGACGTTGTCACGTCAAAAACATTTTAATCAAAATAATAAAGCAGTACATAACCTATGTACACACCCTAACCTAAAATTATTACTAACAACAGAAAAACCATAAAATAATCTGGATAAGAACTAAATGAAGGCCAAATTGGCAATTACAAGCAGTTGCCTTTTCGCGCCGAAATGGGGACAAAATGGTCGGGTGCATACGCGCTGCTTGCGTCGTCTTCATACTATGTCTCATGTTCTTGAAGATAACGGTAAGAAACAATAAATTAATTAGGTGAATAAAACAGCAGCCCAAACCTCGATTTTCTATACCTGGACTCAATTTAAATTGTAATCTTGAAGGATGTTATATTATTAGCCGACTTCAAAATGACTTCTGACCAATAGACGTGATTTTTTCACACTTCTTCTTCTTCAGGTGCCTCTCCACTGCTGGAGGTTGGCGGTCAGCTCTTTATACTCCTCTCTGTTCTTCGCCAAGCGCATCAGCTGTTCTACGCTGGCCACTCCCGTTCATTCCCTGATGATGCGGAGCCACGACTTCCTCCTTCTGCCCACGCGTCTTTTCCCCTCTACCTTTCCCATTACGATGACCTGAAGAAGTCGGCACCTTTCGGGTCTAAGGTCGTGTCGTGTTCACACTAGGTGTCGTGTCGACAGTGATTTGAATTTTAAAGTCATTGAGGTATGAGATACAGAAATTCACTAAGGCCCAATAATAAACTGCTCTTAGCTCCATCTCAATCGCGCGAAAACAACATATTTTATATGGGGAAACCTTAGATCCTTTGGCTTAATGATCTAAGGGCGGAACCGCCAGCTGAGTTAGCTCATAGAGACGAGAGCGGCTTTTTATTAGCCTAAGAAACCCTCTCTACTCGTATCTGCCCACCACATACCCTATGATCCAAGGATCCACTCAAACAGACTTACATGTAACCTCCAGAACCCATACAGCATCAAGAACCACCCATGCTGCAACGGCAAAAACGAGAACCTAACCCTAGCGATGATCATCGATGCCTTTGAGATCTACGGGCACGACCCCACAGACAAGCTGGACAATCTGTGGCTGTACCAGAACGAGATGCTGAGGATTAAGACTGCGGAGGACCAGGTCTGGATATTTTTAGGACCCTTGCCAAGCCTCTTTGAAAGGAGGTCGCTATGCAAGAATGCCGGCGCGGCGTACTCAAACTCATTTAATGAACCATTAGTCCTATTCTAGAATTTACCCACAAAATCGAGTATTAACTGCAGTATCTAGAGTCATTTAATAATTCATAAGTAACCGTTTTAATGGTTCAATAACTGTGAAACAACCGAATGACTACAAATCTCAACCGGCCGTACGTTTAACGTAACGTTTCATCATTTATTAAGGACTAGCTGCCTGTTGCACGACTTCGGCAGACAGACAGACAGACATACATACAGACAGACAGACAGACCGACAGACAGACAGACATACACAGACAGACAGACAGACAGACAGACAGACAGACAGACAGACAGACAGACAGACAGACAGACAGACAGACAGACAGACAGACAGACAGACAGACAGACAGACAGACAGACAGACAGACAGACAGACAGACAGACAGACAGACAGACAGACAGACAGACAGACAGACAGACAGACAGACAGACAGACAGACAGACAGACAGACAGACAGACAGACAGACAGACAGACAGACAGACAGACAGACAGACAGACAGACAGACAGACAGACAGACAGACAGACAGACAGACAGACAGACAGACAGACAGACAGACAGACAGACAGACAGACAGACAGACAGACAGACAGACAGACAGACAGACAGAGAGACAGACAGAGAGACAGACAGACAGACAGACAGACAGACAGACAGACAGACAGACAGACAGACAGACAGACAGACAGACAGACAGACAGACAGACAGACAGACAGACAGACAGACAGACAGACAGACAGACAGACAGACAGACAGACAGACAGACAGACAGACAGACAGACAGACAGACAGACAGACAGACAGACAGACAGACAGACAGACAGACAGACAGACAGACAGACAGACAGACAGACAGACAGACAGACAGACAGACAGACAGACAGACAGACAGACAGACAGACAGACAGACAGACAGACAGACAGACAGACAGACAGACAGACAGACAGACAGACAGACAGACAGACAGACAGACCAGATCGGATGATGTAAATATCTATTGTAAGGGATGAAAGCATGACATCCCCTAATTTTGATGTCAAATATTATTTTTCTTTTCCGGCCAGGAGAACAAGCGGAAGGGACTCTTTGCTTACAAACTGTATGGGTCGCACGCAACGCACAGCTGTGTGATAAGTTCCGGTTTCGCAAGTTCCGCTTCCAACAAAGAGGTTGAACGAAGTAGTTTGAGTGATACGGTACCGGCTATTATCCAGAGACTATATCCAATTGACTGCGCCTGCGGGGGAATTCGGCTCGCCAAACGTTTGTTATATTCACTGAGCCAGCATCAGTACTATTATCTCTTCTGTGCCAGCATGTACCGCGTGTACCTGTGTGCCGTGTATGGCTCAATCTTACCCGTATTCGGGTTAAGGCCTGTGCCCTCGGGTCGGTGTGGGGACATTAATGGGCTACATTTACATTTACTAAAGGATTTGTTTAGTCGAGAAAGAGTAAAGGATTTTGTATCAAAAATCTAATTGACCTTAATGAATTACTTTAATGAATGACTTTAATGGTTCATTAAATGACTCAGAGTACGGCGCCAGTTAGTCAGAAATGAACCTTTGTTAGTCAAATTCCTTATGTCTTCGAACTAATGGTTGTGTTCCAGTACCTGATAAACGAGCATGTGCACATCGCTACAGACCATCTCGGGAGATTCATCAAGCTTCACGTACAGGAGTTGAAGGTAATTATAACGTTTCCACTTCTTGTAAAATCTATCAGAGAGATTTATTTGCTGATGAAATAAATACCTAGTTCAATAGATCTCCTCTTGATCTCCTTTCTCCATGGCTTCTTTTCTCAATCATATTTTCTGGCAAATTTGTGTTAAAATAAAGACGAAGAATAGGCAAGAGAGGAAGATGAAAAACAATTTCTTGTCTAGGCTGATCTTTTACTTCCTAGCCCTTCGAGGCCACAATTTTAGCCTTCATGTCTCTGGGTTTAGTTATTCAATCCTTTTTTCCAAGGTTCTGCTGATAACCTTGGATGATGTACTGGATAATATGTTGACCATGTACGAGAACCACAACTCAATAGCTGCAGAGCGAAGGGCAACATACACTGGTGGTCCTGTACCAATGGAGTTTTATATAAGCCAGGGTAAGACTCCATAGAAACAACTGAATCCCAAAAATAGAAGAACAATTCGTAAGTTACTCAAGCGTACAATGTCACAAGAAGATATAAGAGGCACACTAAATTGCTTTCATTGTTTTAATATTAGTCAAGTGATACAAAGATAAACCACTATTTTTGGGTGGGAGTTAAAACCTCTATAACCCTCTGTAAAGGCCCCGGGTTAAAATCTCGGCTTGGGAGGGAGAAAAATCCGCAAGTCTTAAGACGTTCAAGGATGTGATATCGCTGTTTCTGGTTCCCTCGACTAGGGTATCCTAGTCAGTGCCAGAATCAATGTGTGTGCCAGTATATTGATTATGTATGTTCTGACAATGTCTATGGTATTTCTCTCAGAATACTACTGCGGCAAGAACGTATACATCTTTCTGTCCGAGCTCTACAGCGACATCTACAACATGGGACGGGGTCCTGCGCCGTACTGCCGCGACCGTTCCTTCGTCTTCCTTGGGTTTATGCACTACCACGACGAAAACAAGTACTATCTGTTGGAAGACCCCAGTATTACATTTCCTACGGATAATTTCTTGCATGGACTGGAGTGCCATATTGGCATTTGCATATTTAGGTAAGACTATTATTACACGCACAAGCTGCATATTTTCTTCTTTATCGTCCTAATCCTCTTCTTATTCTTCTTCATATCCTTATCCTTATATCCTTTCCTCTTCTTTAACTACCTATTCTTCATATTTATCATCTTCTTCCCTTATCATGACATTTTGGACTCCATTGTGTCTGAGGCTTCTTATTTTTTTTTCTCTTTATTTGGTTCACTAACAATTTGTACACTGATTCCTTACATGAATAAGACTTAGTACTAAGCAGAACTTAATGCACAAATCAGTTACAAGTGAACACCACATTCGTAAAGCGTGTCAAGAGTATTATTCCCAGGTTCCCGTTCAAGAAGCTCATGCAGCGCACACGCGACGTCTCCACGCTGCCTAAAGCGATCACCAAGTGCGGCCTGGTCATGTACAAGCTGCCGCCCCTCACCGCGGTGTCCTGCGTCATTGCCTCGGGCTCCTTCATCCTCGACTTCAACATCCAGGGCTTGAGATATCGCCACCATGATTATGTTTTGGTAAGTTTGCCTTTAATGAAGTATTGCCCAATCTTGCTTTATCCGATTAAAGGTACATGCTTCTCTGTGGGGACATTAATGGGCTACATAATATCATATTATTATTGTTTAAGTTTTTCTTAGGTTTCGGGATTTAAGCATTTTCTCTTCTAGGAGACACGCTTGCTAGCTCTGGGAGCCTAACTTGGTAGCTCTGGGAGCCTAGCTTGCTAGCTTTATGATATTCGATAGCTAGGACTGCGAGCCTATGATCAGATAGTTTAAAATGAAATGTTTCAGACTACCCCAAACGGACTTACATACTACACCAAAGAAACGTTCACCCCACTGGTCTGCCACCATCACGTGTGCGAGTGGAACTATACTAACCTTTACGGTGGTAAGTACAGTAGCCCATTCAACACAAGCATAACCAGCTCAATAAGTAGGTGGAACTTAAATGCGTGCGTCACTACATCTAGAGAAGCAAATGATTCTGCTTCATAAACCATTATTGTGTTTGTGTTACCTTACAGGTCCAAGCAAGTACCAAGCGAAATCTTGAAAATTAACCTTCGCTTTTCATCGTAATTAGTATATCTCTTCTAATTACGATGAAAAATGGTTAATGGCTCTCTTCTGGGGCTCATCTCTGTGCCTCTGCCACCCTATAGGAGAGAGTCGATTTGTATGTATTGTTGCAGGACCCTTCCTGATTCCCGGCGATCCAGGCTCAGGCATCGACCCGGTACCACCCTACGTGGAGACCACACCCAAGCCCGAGGAGCCAGAGTACGACAACATCACTGTGCCGTGTAAGATACCTCACTAGAGTCTATGCGTTCATACGGTCGACGAAAATACCCGATAGCCAATATACCAGTAGGTTGCAAGCAAAGGGAAGAATGATGCCCAACGCAAGTACCTAGGATAACACAAAATAATTATTAGGTTGGGCTAATGGTCTGGAAATTATATGCCAAAAATCAAAAACTTTTATATTTTTGAAACCTCAAAACCTAGCGCTACGGGTCTACTCTGTCATTTCTTCAAAAACCTACCTAATCTAATGTATCATGTCATGTCTCCAGATGTTCTGGACGGCTGCCTGTTCGTGTATCCTCCGAACTACGGCTCCATCGCCGGCAAGAGCTATCTCGACCAGGTGGAGGTCAATGACGACAGGTTCACCTGCAACGCCGGTGCAAATAAGGTATTTTGGACTAATAGTGAGGTATTTTGGATTCGAGACTTATGGCCAGGTAATCGAAAATGGCGCTCTGAAATTTCACGTGGCTAGCAAGTGCAGTCTAAAATGAGCAAACAACGAGATTTGATGAGGGGCTGCGCTGCGGTAGACACCTCTGAAATTTCACATGGCTAGCAAGTCAACAGTCAAGTACGGGGAATCCAACCGAAAGGCATTTTAAGAAGGGCAACGCAAGCAAGCAAGTAATGAGTAATAATTTAAATGCAATTTTTTACAACAATCTCAGGACTTAGGTTGAGTCCAGGGTAAATCTGGTGGAGGAAACGTCTAAGAATGGGTGTGTAAATATATGTAGGTAAGATTTCATGCAAAAATACTCCGCTCAAGGGCACTACAAACATGTGGTTCTCCCTGGCACGACCATGGCCTGTTTTTTCAATTTCTTTGCGGTACATATTCATAAATAAATGTGTACTTAATTGTACTGATTAATTTATAAATAGTACTCCCTTCGCTTTGAAGTTCTCGTGGTCGTGCTGGGTAGGTCACTTTCTAGCACGACCACGCTATGTTTTGACTCTTTTGAAATACCGAGATCGAAAAAATAGGTACAAATTATACAAGAAATATGTACTACCTTTTGGTTGTATTTTGGGTGGTCTATATGCTGGTTATTTTTTATTTCAACTTGAATTTGTATCTCTATACAAACAAATTATGAACGCCTGCATATTTGTTGTAGGCAAAGTCACACGCGGTGGTTGATATTTTTATTATTTTTATTTTTTTCAGGAGTTTTCAGGCACAGATTAATAAAAGACTTTAGGTATAGATTTTCCCCCGTTATCACTTATTTATACTATGTTATCACCTCCAAAATGTATGTATGTATAACGTAGCATCACCAGGGTTGGAAAAAAAACTGTTTTTTTTTATTAATAACAAAACATCCTGTTTAAAACAAAAAAAAATAAAAAACATGTTTTAAACAAATGTTTAACTATGTTTTTTACAAAGCTGTTTTAAACATGTTTAAAACATTGTTTAAAACATTTGGTTAGGTACCGGATTGGTATGCGTTATAATGAGCAGGTATAATACAGGGTGTAACAGAAGGGTGTAGTCATATTTTAGGGGGTTGTTAGGGAGACCATTCTGAGCAACTTTTACTATGAAACTGATTTGATCAGAGCAACCTTATTTTTCATTGCTCCATACTTATGTTTTGGTCCGGGCGGTCAGCTGATTTGTATAGAGAAGAGAAAATTAAAGTTGCTCTGATCAAATCGGTTTCATAGTGAAAGTTGCTCAGAATGATGTCCCTATCAACCCCCTAAAATATGACTACACCTTTCTGTTACATCCTGTATAAGTTTAATAAATAAAAGAGCTATATTCAAATCTATCATAATCATTTTAATTAGAGTATTTACTTATAAAAGCAGGCAGGACCAATTTTCAGCTTTGGAATTCATCTCAGATTGAGTTAGTTTGCTTTACCCCATTCACCCAAACACAAAAACGCACCCACACATATACACTTTTCTCATTGCTTTCACTCAAGTAAGTATCGTCTGTCCGTACACACACACTGCCTCACTCAACCGCTTGCCCAGATATTTATTTTTGGGGAAATCCCCGCCATCGCCAGTGGAAATTCAATGCCACTGCATCTGCAATGCCAACGCATCCAGCGTTCAATAATTACAAAATTGAAAATTACGATAAGTTCCGTAGAATAAAAGAAAATAAACAGTGTTTTTTATGTGCGTGTTTAAAACAAGTTTTAAACAAATTGTTTTAAAACAAGTTTTGAACACATGTGTTTTTTTCTCTGTGTTTTAAACACTGTTTAAAACTCTTGTTTAAAACAATTGTTTAAAACAATGCCAACCCTGAGCATCACGCCTTTTCCCATACGGGATAACAAAGGCACAACTGTGCCCACTTTCAGCCAGTGCTTCAATACTCCATTTTGCGTGACATGGGGCTAGCCCGTCGCCGCAGCTATGGAGTAATGAAGGTTTCCTCACGATGTTTTCTAACACCGTTAGTGTGTCCGTATAACGTTCTTATGATAAATGACTTAACCTATTGGTACATTGTCAGCACCTGGATTCGAACCTGCACCTCCTGCGTTAGAGGCAGCATGAAACCCACTAGACAATGGCGCTTCTTCATAGAATAATAATTTATTGTATATCCGTTATAGTTTAATTTCTCAATTATTATCAAAAACTATAAATCACCAAAAAAATAACGCGCCATGAGACTGAAATGGTTTAAAATGGTCTTAACTTGCTTTGCTATATTTTGTGCATCGATTAACAAAAAACCCTGTAATGCAAATTGTTAGTGGGACAAAAAAAAAACAAGGCCACCTTATTTGTGGCAAACTACTCAAAGGAGAAAATACGATCGGACATAAAGTACATATGACATAAACAGGTTCGGGGCAAAATGCGAATGTGTCAAAAGGCGAACTAGTACAAAATAGGTTTGGGTCACCCATCTAACAAACGCAGCGGATTTTGGAGGAGATAACATAGTATAAATAAGTGATAACGGGGGAAAATCTATACCTAAAGTCTTTTATTAATCTGTGCCTGAAAACTCCTGAAAAAAATAAAAATAATAAAAATATCCACAACACCGCGTGTGACTTTGCCTACAACAAATATGCAGGCGTTCATAATTTGTTTGTATAGAGATACAAATTCAAGTTGAAATAAAAAATAACCAGCATATAGACCACCCAAAATACAACCAAAAGGTAGTACATATTTCTTGTATAATTTGTACCTATTTTTTCGATCTCGGTATTTCAAAAGAGTCAAAACATAGCGTGGTCGTGCTAGAAAGTGACCTACCCAGCACGACCACGAGAACTTCAAAGCGAAGGGAGTACTATTTATAAATTAATCAGTACAATTAAGTACACATTTATTTATGAATATGTACCGCAAAGAAATTGAAAAAACAGGCCATGGTCGTGCCAGGGAGAACCACATCTACAAACAGCACCAGCACCAGTAGCATATCGAGGAAAGTACGTTACAGAGCTATACGATATAAATATTATATATAACTCTGTCCGTCACCCTCTCGCGACAAAACCCGCGCCACGGCTTGCCACTGGTTCTCAAGAAGAAGATTTCGTGTATAGTCACATCACACGTGCCTATCTCCGCAGGGTCTCTACTGGTACCCGCAATGGATGGGCGTCGCCCCCAACCATCCGTACTCGGCTATGAACGAATCGCCACCACCTTACCACCAGAGCGACTATGCCTACCCGCACCAACTAGAGGACGGGATCGATAACGAGGAGCCAATATAACTTCTGTACACGACTTGCGCGTTTTAATTTCTTACAATATAGATATAGGTCAGTCATATGTTACATTCGAAATAGGAATAATTGCGGTAAACTAACTCATTCATCTCAGGTTTGTGTTGTGTTGTATTAGTGCAGTCATATCGTACAAATAATAAAATCGGTTAAGTGCGGGTCGGTATCGCACACGAAGGGTACCGTACCATCGTACAACAAATCAAAAGCACTCAAAACAATAAAATAATAAACAAAAAGAAAATTTAAAAAGTTTATGCCTTCACGAGATTTGAACCGACGACCTCCGGATTGAGAGTCTACATCATACCGGCTAAACACAACCATGTGGGTTGACGCGAAATATGCTATCATATTTAAATGTGTAGTATATGTGTCTATGACATGGTTGCTATGACAATAAATAAACAGTTTCAGTCAAGATCTCCATTTTGAAATGCGTAAGTGTATCTAAACACGTCTCTTGTATCGGGGCCCCCTTTAATTTGCGATATCTCTCGTATTTCAGTATTTGTGGTTGGTGCGGCAACAGATATACACATTCTGTGAAAATTTCAGCTTTCTTGCTATTACGGTTCGTGCAGACGGACCCGGTGACAGACAGGACGGACGGACGGACAGACGGACAGCGAAGTCTCAGTAATAGGGTCCCGTTTGGCACCCTTCGGGTACGGTACCCTAAAAAGAGAAAAAAAATGTTGGTTTTTCAGCAACTACTCAGCGCGCGAGAATTTCAGACTGCTGCAAATCCGGATTAATACTATCCAGGTGAACCCAAACAACACACTAAAAGAGCAAGTTTACCGCAATTATTCTTATTTCAGCTTTTTTATTTGTACGATATGACTGCACTAATACAACACAACACAAACCTGAGATGAATGAAAGTCTTTGTTTACTTATACTTACTCCATGATAGATCAGAGGACAGCCAGGGGACTGCCATGCCACTACACTGACCAACTAGAGGACACGAAAGATTAGGAAGAAGGAATATAACGTCTATCAGATACACTATGTTTATAGGATTTATTATAACAAATATCTATCACTTGCAAAGATACAATTAAATAATGCTTTCTACTCGACCGCTACCATTTGGCGCATGACAGCTAATCAATTCAAGCCGAACAGAATCCTATTTGTATTTAATCTATGCCAAATAGCATGCCTGTCATGCGCCTTAACTTACTAGTAGAGTAGTACTAATAGGTACTACACGTAACATAGAATACATAAACTTAAATATGTATTTATTGTCCATAATTTGTTGCCGTATCTTTCAACATTGTGCCTTATAAGCGGTTGAATTTCAGCAGCATCCCATTGTCCACCGTCCAATCAGCCCCAGTGACTCCCCGCGCCCTATCGCTCGCCAGAAACACAATCACGTCAGCCAACTCCTCCGCATCACTAATCCTCTGAAGCGGAGTCGACTTAGCAACGTTATCCATCAACTCGTTACTCCTACCTCTAATTAACACAGCATCCGTCCTCACAGGCCCTGGGCTTACCACGTTGACGCGGATGCCTTTAGGAGCTAGCTCATTGGCGATGCATCTCGAAAAGTGATCCAAACCTGCTTTAGCGGCGCAGTACGCCCATAACGAGTTGATGTTTTGTTTCGCAGCAATACTGGATACGTTGACCACGCAGCCTTTTGTCTTGGCGAGGTGTGGTACAGCAAGATTTGTTAAGTAAACGGCTGCACGTAGATTCAAAGCTATGGAACCATCGAAATGGGTTATGTTGGTATCTATACCAAAGGGCTGGGATGTCGCCGCTCCAGCGTTGTTAACCAACACATCCAGCTTTTCGAACTTGTTAATCGTTGAATCCATGATACGTTTGACATCTTCGTCCTTCGTCAATTCAGCGTTGACGACAAGCGGTTTGTTTCCGTTGTTTGAGCAGTTTTTGGCAACGTTGTCGAGTTTAATCTGGTTTCTGCCGACCATGACCACGTGAGCACCTTGAATGGTCATCTCTAGAGCCGTAGCTGCGCCGATACCTGAGCTAGCTCCCGTCACGATCGCGACCATGCCTTTGATGCTCATTGTAAACAAGGTTCAGGGTACTTGTAGATGCAAGAGGTTCTAATATAGAGATAAGCTCGCTTTGTACACTTTATTTTTGTCTCTCAAAGCAGTCGCTTCTTCTGTCTGGTAAAAACTAGGTGGTATGTGTTGACGACTCAAAATATATAGCTTTGGCGCAGATTTTTTGTTTGTGTTACCATATAAAGCACAGTCGAGAAATTATAGCGATTATAGCATAATTATACCTTGATGAGGTAGTGAGCTGCGGTCTCTACAATAACGCAACAACAATAAACCAATCAGACGCTACTTGAACCATTTAGTGTAAGAGGCCTAATGATGATGATGATGATAGACCATTAAGACACTCGGAAGTCCCAAAAGTACCTCGGATTCGTAATTTCGAAATAATGATTATTGATAATCACAAGGCGAGGGCCCTCTCTTGAAGGATGATTTTTGAAAACATACTTAGGGGTTCAGAATTTTAAGAAAATCTCAAGAAAACACGACATACAACATGATAAATATATTTGTTTTCAGAGTCATTGAGTGCGTATAAATCTATAACTGCACAAGTAAACACTTATTTTATTGCGTAATTTATTTATTGTACTGACATGAACAACAGATATCTTATTATGTAAAAATATGTGCAAACGAGCCTATTTTATCTTAATTTTTCGAAATTAAAATTGTTACATTGAGTTCACCTTGCGACTCACACAACCTTATAAGTAATTCTCCAAAAACCTCTTCTCTATCACACTCCCTCGCGGCATTATGAAGAACGCAGGAGTTCCTGCCTTCAGCTCAAAGTACTTGGTCAACAACAAGTCTCCTAGTTTCTTCGTCGGGTCAATGACATGGGGCATCTTGTCATAACCCTCAAAGTAGACATTTACAGTACCCATATTGTATTTACCATCATTATCCCATGGGGCAGGGAATAACTGTGCTAACTGGTTCGATAGCGCGACATTTTCCGGGCAAGCTTTTACGAAGTCGGTCATTTGGTACTCTGGGTATAAAAATAGAACTGGCCATTTTAGAATATCTTTCTCAATGTGGACTATTGCTTCCTGGGCGCCGGGCAAGCAAGGTTCTAACATTGATAGATCGATGTCATCTTCATCCTCGCAATTTGAAACCCTGATCCCTCTTTCTATGATTGCTTTTACAACATTCTCTTTCTGTTCATTCTTTTTAGAGTCCACCTTTTCTTTTTTTCTTCGGTCTCTTTCATGGATCTGTTTCTTCTTTTTTGCCGCGGTGACTAGGTCTATAATTTCTTTGTTGTCTGGTGTTGATTCTAGGAGTTTGTTGCAATGGTTTATGCAAATATCAAACTTAGCTGCTTCCAATGCTGATTTGGCGGCTCTGAGTCTTGCTTTAGTGTGGTTGGGGTTGAATGTTAGGGCCTTCTCGCTGTCAAATAGTGAAGATCTGTAGTTTTTCAAGTGCCATTGTGCAGCAGCCCTGTTGTTGTATAAACTCGCCTCCATCTCTGCATCTCCGCAATGAACCCTGATGCCTTCTGTGTACCTGTAAATAAAAATATAATCATACAATCATCAAACTTACTAATAGATATAAGTCGGATAACAACTAACTACAGCAACCACTACCGACAAGAATGTAACGTAAATATCAAATCTTACCAAAACATGTTCAGTCATTCCTTCGTTCTTGTTCATACTGGGTGTAACAGAAGGGTGTAGTCATATTTTAGGGGGTTGTTAGGGAAGACCATTCTGAGCAACTTTTACTATTAAACTGCTCTGATCAGGTCGCGATCGGTTTAATATATTCCCTGTATACCCAAAGCCTAACCAGCTTTGGGTCCCATCCCAACCCAAGACAGCAGAATCAGGCTTTGAATCCCAGAAAACACATCAATCTTGAGACATTCAAGATTTTCCTGTATTGTCTCTTTTTCTGGCCAGAAGTATGACTATACAGTATGTCCGGAAACTGAATGAAAAGTGAGTACCAGGAGATAAGCCTGTGTGTAAGTATAGTAGGTACACAAGTTCTAGCAAAATCATCGACGGAAGGATTTTTTATAAAATTTAAAAACTCAACACTGACGACCTCTGCCTACCATGCGAGAGGTCCCGGGTTCGAATCCCGGCTGGGGACAAAAACGAACCCTTGGTCTTGGATGTTTACATGTTTGTGATGTCGCTGTTCCTGGTTCCCACGACACAGGGTATCCTAGTCTGGGGCCAGAAGCAATGTATGTGCCTGTATATATATGGTTTTTTTTAGGGTTCCGTTAGAGAAATTCAATTCATTTTAAAGTTGTAGAAAAAAAGGAAGACCTGCAACGATGGCCGTGAAAAAAAGACGTTTATGAACCTAATACAGTGTCAGTAAAAGTTTTCAATCCGGAAATTTTTAAGAAAAAGATGCACCTTTTTGTTTGAAAATGTTTTGGTGGGATAGCTTATTTAACATAGAGGTAACATTCTTTCATTTTTAAAACGAAACAAAACTGCTTTATTTTTTTAAACATGTTTGTATCACACGGGAATCAAACCAGCAGCAAAAACTCGCTATTTTTTTGCAATCGATGCAGTCAATGGCAAAGATTTCTCCAAAGCCAAAACCTCTGGATCGAATAAAAAGACTACTAGACCAGACCTATGACGTCTAGAAGTACATGATAGGATTTTACAAACTACAACTTACAAACCCGTAGGGGATGAAACGGGATCCAAAGTTTGACACAACATAACATAACATAGCGTCACGCCTTCTCCCATACGGGGTGGCAGAGGCACCACTGTACCCACTTTCAGCCAGTGATTCAATACTCCATTTCGCGTGACAGGGAGCTAGCCCATCGCCGCAGCTATGGAGTAATGAAGGTTTCCTCACGATGTGTTCCATCACCATTAGTGTCTGTTAACGCAATTAAGATAAATGACTTATGTTATTGGTTGGTACATGGTCAGCACCGGGATTCAAACCTGCACCTCCTGCGTGAGAGGCAAGCATGAAACCCACCAGAGCCCGCTGTACACAAGCATACCACAAGCCTGGCACAAACTTGAATACGACGCATTTGGTATTCTACTAAATCTCACAAGCGCCAGCGGACAGTAGAATACGAAGTAGGCTGGCGTCACGCCGGCGGCGTCTCGCTGGCGCTTGTGAGATTTAGTAGAATACCAAATGCGTCGTATTCAAGTTTGTGCCAGGCTTGTGGTATGCTTGTGTACAGTAGAATTCGGGCCCAGTGGTCCCACCCATATGGTCCAAAATTTAAAACTATGGGCATACAGGCAGGCATTTTCTATGAAGTGGTCCTCCACTAACATAACATAATAATATAACACCCTGTATGGCTTATAATGAAAAGATTAAAAAGTCAAAAAAGGCCTCTCTTTCGTCTAATATTTTTTAGGATCATGTGTGATTCAACTCTTTGGAGGAGGAACTCAGACTAATAAAATTGATTCCTCCGAGAGGAGGAATGAATATCTGCCTCTTTGTATTGAAAATATGTACAAGGGAATTTATTTTCAGAATAATTATTTAGGGTTATTTTACTGGGGATGTTCTTTTTTAGGGTACCGTACCCGAAGGGTGCCAAACGGGACCCTATTACTGAGACTTCGCTGTCCGTCTGTCCGTCCGTCCGTCCTGTCTGTCACCGGGTCCATCTTCACGAACCGTAATAGCTAGAAAGCTGAAATTTTCACAGAATGTGTATATCTGTTGCCGCACCAACCACAAATACTGAAATACGAGAGATATTGCAAATTAAAGGGGGCCCCGATACAAGAGACGTGTTTAGATACACTTACGCATTTCAAAATGGAGATCTTGACTGAAACTGTTTATTTATTGTCATAGCAACCACGTCATAGACACCTATACTACACATTTAAATATGATAGCATATTTCGCGTCAACCCACATGGTTGTGGTTAGCCGGTGCGGTATGATGTAGACTCTCAATCCGGAGGTCGTCGGTTCAAATCTCGTGAAGGCATAAACTTTTTAAATTTTCTTTTTGTTTATTTTTTATTGTTTTGAGTGCTTTTGATTTGTTGTACGATGGTACGGTACCCTTCGTGTGCGATACCGACCCGCACTTAACCGATTTTTTTTAAGTTTTTAAGTACCCGAAGGACAAACGCTGTCCATCCGTCCGTCTGTCTGGATTCTCTCAATTTTCGATAACGATTTTAGTGGGGATGGATTCAAAGAGCAACACGGCCTCTTTCGATGGGTTTTACTAGGAATTTCGATGAAAAGGTGTCAGTGTCCTAGCGGTACCTACTTGCACATCGTAAAGTTAGGTTAGGCATCATCTGGTCGAGAGAGACAAGTATCTGGATTCTATGTGATAATGATAAATTGATTCGAACGCTTCCCGCGTTGTAAACGGTGTAATGTATCGTTCATTAAACTGTGTAATGTAGTAGTCAAGAAGCAGTTTCGAAGGCCCTAAAGGGGCAGCTCGAAAACTTCTAATAGTTGATTTGGCTACTAAAGCGAAACCCTACCATCTGCCTGAGTCAGCGTTCAGCGTTGTATAGTCTGGTGATACGGTGGTGTAATAAATACCAATTATCTACACTTTTTCTTGAGGACGCATCAGTTCAAATACTCATCAAAGTTCCGCAAGTCAACCTAAACCTAGACACTATACCTTCTACGTTCTCTAAGGGTGTATGTACTGTACAGTTCCAAAATAATCGCAGTAAAAATGTGAACAAAAAGTGTAACTACGCATACGAAGACGCGGGCTTATATAAAACATTTATGAATTAAAAACCACAAAGATAACATTGTCATTGATACAAACACTATGAAAAACAAAGTACCAACACAAACATCCAGTCTTATAATTACCTGCTACTACGGAACCCTTCATGGGCGAGTCTGACTCGCACTTGGCCACTTTTTCTAATATTATGTTTGTTTACTGTCAATTCAGTGAAAACAAATTATTTATCAAAGGACCAAGTGATATAGATAAAAAAAAATTGCCAGATATTTAGGCAGTCTTGCTTTTTCCACTTTTGACTTGAGGGGAAACTCTGTATTTAAAAAAATCTTTATTTATTCAAGTCTGTACTTACCCCAAAATCGCCAGTCTGTAGTTCTTATGCTTAAAGTTGAAATTCCCATCCTCCTTATAGTTGCAGGCCAGCTCAAGCTTGGTGTTCTCTTCAGGGTCATACTTCAGGTTCGCCAGACCCTCAGCTAGCGGAGACATGCCATCTTCAGGGACTGTCTTCATGAAGAATGGATGCTTGTCTATTTCTTCCTGGAAGAGTATGTTACGGATATACAGAGTATAACATAACCCACAACCTTTCCAAACAGATAAGTAGATCATTCTCTTAGCCGCGATTAGCAAAATATGAGTTGTTTAGAGCTAAACCAATAACGGGTTGGTTGTCCTAGGTTTGCTGGAAAAGTGTCTGTATTATGTTTTCTGTGCAATAAAGTATAATGTAATGTTATGGTTACCTACTCGTTTCCGCCCCCACGACACTCTGACCATGTTCTTGGCTCCTAAGTGCCCCGCGTGGAGGGATAACGACCCATGGGTACAAGAGAAACACATACATGGTAATATATTTTTTCAATTGTTCCCCCGAATAGAGAAGAACGGAACGGAACCAACCTCCCATTTGTCTTCAGACCAGCCGTCAGTATACCGCTTCCGCTCCAGGCTATTGATGAACTCGTCCAGCTCCCGGTCCATTTTCTGCATCAGCGCGAGACGCTCCGCCTCTGTCATCGCAGCTTTCTTCTCTGGTTGCGTTTCTTCCGACATTTTTATGCAACTTTTTCTGGCTTAGACAAAGTTATTATGAGGTTAGGTTAAGTTTACAAATTAGAGGTAGGTAGATAGAGGAGTTTAGGTGGAAATCCATTAGTTTATATGGTACTTACAATGGCAGGTATAAAAATGCAGCAACTTTAAACACCAATTTGTATAGAAAGAAAACAATGAACGAGCGATGCCTTCATCAAGCAACAAACGAAACAACAAAACAATGTGAATTTTCACATTACAGTGAGTGAGTAGTGTGAGTGTTCAGTGTAGTGACGTATTGACTATTGACTATCCGATTCTATCCTATCCAACCCCCTGTTCCGAGTCACACCAAAATCGATTACGACGTCTACGAAGCCGCCGAGTCAGTTTTGGCCTGAGGTTTTGGCGATACAAAACGATGGCATCATCGTAGCCGCTGTAATCGATTATGGCGCTGACGGCGATGTCACGGAACGCGACCCAAATCCAACAAGGATGTTCTCTGACAGCTTGTCACTGTGACTTTACTAGGCATGGGGATAATGTCGATACAAATTATCGATATTCTAACTAATGTTTTTAATGTTTCTGAATGTTTCAAGCAAATCAAACAAAAGGATGTTGTAACATGTTTTTATTCTTGTTAAATCGATTCACAGCCCAAATCACCATCATCGAAGTCTGATTCGGACTCGCTGGAGCAGTCTTGTAGATTCATAATCAGTTCCTGCGTGGATTGGTCGAATGGTACGATTAGTCGTACGTACGATCGTAGTATTTCTATTTCATTTACCTTGTTGTTTGCAATCTATTTTATTTACATTACATCATCAATATTCTATTATGTGTTTCGAGTGAAGATCGATAACTTGTCTTACGATAAGTGTAGCACGTCACTATTTGCTAATAAAGTATGTAAATTGCCTCTATACATTTTACCGTCGAAAAATATAATACTTTATAGGCGTGTTTTGACACTGACTTCTGTCAGAGATCATCCTATTCTATTCTATTTTAGTTTTGGCACTTTGTTGCCTATCGACAAATTCTGCCAGTGTCAGGTGTAAGGCTTGACATGGGTCAGACAAGCCGAGAGGTTAACAGGTTTAGGGAAATATATCCTTGCGTATATTCTATGATAGCGAAGGCGAAAGATACTAGAGTTTCACATTATTGACACGAATGAACTTCATCGTAACTTCAATGAGTTCCGGTTCACGGAGAAGGTAAGCCAGGAAGATGTTTGATAGGGTATAATCCCGCGATAATCTTTAGATATAGTCTGTGATGTTTGGTGTTACCATAAAAACAAAACGTTTTTTCTACCATACTTTCTGCTAATATTACTATCAAAGTATATCGCTTATTAAGCGATTTTTAGACAGCAAAACATAGTTCTGAAAGCTGCCAACAGATGGCTTTGTATCGACATGGGCATTACGTAGTGTATTATAATTATTATCTTTGGGCATGGGGATGGTTTTATATTATGTAGTTCATCCTTAATTTGATTATAAAAAGGTGTATTATGAATAGCTGGTGGCCTGTACGGAGGATGACAGCCTGCGATGGGTTGAGTATCGAGTATTTATGTACATTGATAGAAAAAAAACCTATTTTTTTTACTATTATTTATTTGTATGAATATAGGTTAACAGCTTTTCTTACAGATAAAATGTCACACAGAGTTTCACCATATTCTGCCATGTAGACATATATTTTTTTAATACTTAGGTCATTAAATAAATTAGCAAAATTGACATATTATTGATGGTTGATACTTTTGGAGAAATCAAGGCTGAGCAATGTTGGACGGTTTTGCAGGTTACTTTGTTTAAGCACAAATTACCAGGATACTATTGAGTGCAGGGCGCTATGTTTTATAATGTAGAGTGTTTTGGTTATGTAGTAATTAGTGGTTTTGTTTGTTTTGCGATACAGCGTATATTTTTCAAAATATCTTAAAATAACGAAAAAAGCGGGCAATGTTGGCCGGTTTGACGGTACCTACCCAAATAAGTCATCTGTATTTATTCAATTCGATTGACCAACAAAATAAAAAAAACACCATGTATCGAAAATTCATTTAGAGTGTAACAATGTTGCAAAAGTTGTTGTTTTGTAAAAGTTAGTGGCCCCATCGTTATATTTTTTGGATTTCTTGCCAAAAGGCGATTTTCTGACAGCTAAGAATAGTTCTGAAAGCTGCCAACAGAACAGGCTTTGTATCGACATGGGGTTGGTTTTTATATCGTTCCGTTATGGATTAGTGATGGGCAACTCGCTCCAATTTGCAACTCGGTTAACTCTGTTTGAAAAACAAGGCAACTTAATTAGTGGTTTTGTTTGTTTTGCGATACAGCGTATATTTTTCAAAATATCTTAAAATAACGAAAAAAAGCGGGCAATGTTGGCCGGTTTGACGGTACCTACCCAAATAAGTCATCTGTATTTATTCAATTCGATTGACCAACAAAATAAAAAAAAACACCATGTATCGAAAATTCATTTAGAGTGTAACAATGTTGCAAAAGTTGTTGTTTTGTAAAAGTTAGTGGCCCCATCGTTATATTTTTTGGATTTCTTGCCAAAAGGCGATTTTCTGACAGCTAAGAATAGTTCTGAAAGCTGCCAACAGAACAGGCTTTGTATCGACATGGGGTTGGTTTTTATATCGTTCCGTTATGGATTAGTGATGGGCAACTCGCTCCAATTTGCAACTCGGTTAACTTTGTTTGAAAAACAAGGCAACTCGGTTTGTAAACCAAGTTAGGGGCCAAACCGGCAAAGACATATAAAAGAGAGCGAAAACCGAATCGCCCTATGCAACTTTACGAAGTGTCGTATTTTTCGTCGGTGAAATGTATAGCGACAAAATATACTTTATAGCTTTATAGGCAAATAGTGACGTGCTACACTTATCCTAAGACAAGTTATCGATCTTGACTCGAACATATAATAGAATATTGATGATATTGTGTAAATAAAATAGATTGCAAACAACAAGTAAATGAAATAGAATTACTACGATCGTATGTACGACTAATCGTACGATTCGACTAATCGTACGATTCGACTAATCTACCCAGGTACTGATTATAAATCTACAAGACTGCTCCTGAAAGTCCGAATCAGACTTTGATGATGGTGATTTGGGCTGTGAATTGATTTAACAAGAATAACAATATGTTACAACAACCTTTTGTTTGATTTGCTTGAAACATTCAGAAACTTTAGTTAGAATATCGATAATTTGTATCGACAGTAATACCATGCCTAGTAAAGTCACAGTGGTGACAAATTGACAATCTATCCTATCAGAGATCACCTATGTTGGTTAAGTTTAAATCTAATACATTGTAATCTGCATTTTATTGCTTTTTATCAATACCTACGGATTAAAATATCGCTGATTACAATTAGACAAAGTCACAGTACCGTCTCCGCTCTCCAGTCTCCACTAATGTCCCGCGTGTGAAACAGCGAAGCAAGCAATGTTGTCGCGCTACCTTGTGTCCCAAGTCAAGCAGAACTCTTACTTCCTCTGCGGGCTAGCCATCGGGCTATGGGTGGCTTTAGTCATGGTACCCCTGGACGAAGACCTCGCTGCGTGTGCTAGCGTCGCCAGCTCATCTCCGACCAGTGATGAGTATGAACCACAAAGGGAAGAGCGCCCAGTGTCTAACCTCGCACAAATATCAGGGTCTCGAAGCGTTCAACGACCCCGCTACTACAGTACAGAGTTGGGCATGCGAGGTTCTCTTTTAGCTGCCGTGATGACGTCACAGGAAGCGTTAGACACTCGTGCGCAAGCTATAAACCACACTGCCGCCCAATTGCAGCCTGGTTTACGGTTTTTCATCACTGCAAGTTCGTTAGAAGCATCCCCAGGAAGAGCTAATGTAGTTGGCTTCACGGATGCCAGGGAAATGTTGAAGCCTTTTCATGCATTGAAGTATCTAGCGGATAATTACTTGGAGGAGTATAATTTCTTCTTTCTGGTCTCGGATACGGCGTTTGTAAATGCACCGAGGTTGAAGGAGCTGGTTTCGAAGTTGAGTGTCAGTCAGGATGTGTATATGGGGTTAGCAGCTGATGATGACAGCCACTATTGTTCATTAGGTAAGTCTTGAAGTCTTATATTCAAGCTTGGTCAAGCCAACTTACAAACTTACTTATTTACTTCCGGTTGTGCTACATTCCTATGTGAGTCTTGGCATCCTCTACAATCTGTTTCCAGTTCACTCTGTCTGCCATCTTTCCATCGCTACATTTAAAACATAGTTTATGCACTTACTAAGTATACAAATATGCAATGTACCAAACTACATCACATTACACCTGATAGTGAAGACTGAAGTTCTGTTATATGTAGTACAAAGAAGAAATCACAAAACTTTACCTCTACCAAAAGTTGTAACCAAACTCATCATCACTCTATTCCAGAGGGAGGCATCCTAATCTCCAACTCGGTGCTCCGAGCGGTCCACTCCTCGCTGGACTGGTGCGTGAGGAACTCCTACTCTCCGCATCACCACGAGAACCTCGGCCGCTGTGTCTTACATGCCTCGCAGACTGCCTGCACTAACTCCTTACAGGTATTGAAATACATTTAGCAATGGGACATCTATATATATATAAAAATGAATTGCTGTTCGTTAGTCTCACTAAAACTCGAGAACGGCTGAACGGATTTATCTTATCTTTGTCTTGAAATGTTCGTGGAGGTCTAGGGAAGGTTTAAAAGGCGAGAAAAAATCGAATAATTTCCGGGAAAACCCTAAAAACAGCCCTTTTCTATTTCCCATACAAACGTTTTCTAGAGTCAATCGTTTTCTAGAGTCAATTTGAACTTTATTGCTATTCAATAAAGTTCATATTAAATTATAATCACTCACTGTTGTCTGAGCAATTTAGGTGTGTTCGTAACGTCAAAGAGCCAATTTGCAATTTATTACCGCTGCATAAAGTTCAAAGTTGTACTAAAATATACATATATACAGAGTGTAACGGAAGGAGGTGAATTTGCTCATGAAACTCAACAAGTTTCCCCAAAGAACATAGGTCGAAATATGAAAAAAAAATTTGGCCCTCCCATAGTAAAACAATCAGCTGGTAGTCAGTTTTGAAATTAATTTATACAAAAGTTTAGGTCTTTTATTTATCGATTGAGGCAGTACGAAGTCTGCCGAGTCAGCTAGTTATATATATATATATATTATATTCCCCATTGCTAGCGATATATTATTCCAAAAAGTGGAATAATAGCCTTGTGGCCTGTCAAGTCAAAATAGATACTTTTTATGATCTGTCAAAACGAAATAATAATAATAAAATTCTATGAAATAACAACAGAATGACGTCATGTAAAAGTGCCATCAAATGCTGGCTTTTTGTGCACAAAATTGACTTTATAAAATATATCTGCCGGAAATATACAATTCTGAGAATGTCAAGCCATTTTGTACATAATGCTCCAACTTAAGACTTGTTCCTAGATTTATTGGATTGCCAAGCCTATTCCGGGTGATTGCCCATCTATACTCATTGCTCAATAAAACTCACTCAAAGTATCTAAGTTATATGTAATGTTGTATACCTGTTGTATAGACCTTAATAAATAATAATAATAATAAAAGCGGCAAAAACGACACTCTCAACCTTTGTACGGCTTACCCATATTGTTGATGTTTCCAGGGGCAGACATACTCATCGGCGCAGCTGCACAACTCGTCACTAGCGGCCGAGCACGCAGAGTCGTTGGCTGAGGCGGTGACCGTACGACCCGTGAATGACGTCACTCAGTACTACCAACTGCATTCTTATATTTCCAGAGTGAGCGGTTGTTACGTTTAAATAAGTGGGAATGAATCTGAGGGCGTGTGTTGTCTTTAACCATACACAAAATAAAAGGCCCGTTTTGACAGTTCACGCCCATGAAGTTTTAACGCGTTGGTAATAGAAGCGGTTCTCCTAGGTGCAACTTGTACGCTTTGCTTGTACGCAACAGTTGGCTTTTATTACCTACGCATTAGGGGTTAAAACTTCATGGGCGTGAACTGTCAAAACGGGCCTATTATTTTGTACGTGTTTTTAAGGGTTCCGTACCCGAAGGGTGTCAAACGGGACCTTATTATTGCTTTGCTGTCCGTCCGTCCGTCCGTCTGTCTGTCTGTCTGTCACCAGGCCGTATCTCATGAACCGTGATAGCAAGACAGTTGAAATGTTCACAGATGATGTATTTCTGTTGCCGCTATAACAACAAAGAAATGTAATATTAAGGGGGGCTCCCATACAACTAACGTGATTATTTGCGGTTTTAGATAATGGTACGGAACCCTTCGTGCGCGAGTCCGACTCGGACTTGGCCGGTTATTTTTTTAGTTTTAGTTTTTGTATTTGTATTTGTTTATTAGTATCCAACAGCATATATTTACTTAATCTATCGCAGAGTTAATATTTTACTTAGTATTAATGCCAATTACAGGATATCTTAATATAATCTTTTTAATTTATGCGGTAGTGGAGAACGAAAGAGTATGCGAAAGGTTTTTATTTTTTTCCTTATACCCCCGGACTGCCCACATCCGCGCGCGCGACGTGAAATTCATGGGACGGTGGACAGGGACAGAGCTATGCGGCTAGCAATAGCAGCTTCGCCCCTGCCCACCGCACCATGCCCCGCCGCCGCACCACGGCTGAGCGCAATCCGGAACTAAGTTTAATAATAGGTAAATAAAATTGTACTGCACCAACTGTGTTACTTACTCTTAACATGTAATATTATATGGTAAATAATCGGAAATATTTCAGTAGTACATTGGTTAAACATCAGTTTCTTTTTCCAGTTCTAGTTAATTTTAAAGTTTAATACACATCACACACATTTGAACACAAACAAAGGAGGGAAGATACATATGCTGATAAATTGGTCTACCCCTAGTTCAGGGCAGTTTGCCTAGTTGACTTATTCTAATTAACAACACACTTCTATTACATTACTTCTATTACACATTCTGGGTAAGCAACCGCAGGTACATCACCACCCGTAGTAAAGTACTTTCGTTGATCTACTGGCAATGAAAAGAAACAGCAGCAGGGTATTTATCGATCGTTAAATACGAATTCAGTTGATCTGTTAACAATGCACTACCCACCCAGCCACGCACCCACCACGACACCATACGCCACAAGCTTACCCGCGCACCCGCGCGCACAGGATTAGCACCGAGCTGAGTGCACACTCGTCAGAACCCCAGCCACAACCAATGCAGGCCGATAGAATGCTACCACCGCGGTCTCAGTGTGAGTACTTAGGTTACTCTCACACTCAGTGAGTACAAGAGTAAACCAAGCACAAGAGAAGGAAACCCTCCTCGTGCATCCAGGCCACCCTGCAGAGGCCAACCCTCCACTACCCGCACCCCGATTGTGCAATACAGTATAAATGTCAATGAAGAAAAATATCCCCAGTTTTGGATGTCATGTTTGTGATGTCGCTGTTTCTGGTTCACACGACACGGTATCCTAGTGTGGGGCCAGAAGCATGCGTAAATGTTATGTTATGTTGTCTTACAGGTACATCTACAACACTCTCATTCTGAGATCGCCCGCCTGACATCCGATATAGACCGGGCGCGTCGCCGGCCGCCGCCCGGCTACCGCAACGTGACGTGGCCGCGCGGCATGCGAGACGACCCGGGACTAGCGCCGCCCGTGCCGCCCTCTAGGTGAGTCACTTTACAGCTGACTATCACCTACAGTTACAGTTACAGATGTGTTTGCGATGGCTACGGTCGCGTGCGGCAGGTGGAAACGGGTGTAAGCATAGGAACGGAAAGACTAGACCTCGTTGAAGAAACAATTTTCCTTGGACTAATAGACTCGAAACTTCAATGGGGTCCACATAGTCTCTCACGAAGACTTAGCTCAGCTGCTTATGCGGTCAGGCAAATCAGAAACATCACAGATGTCGGAACTGCCAGATTGGTTTACTTAAGTTATTTCCATAGTATTATGTCTTACGGAATACTGCTTTGGGGGGAGAGCGGCAGATAGAACAATATTTGTCTTACAAAAAAGGGCCATTCGGGCTATTTATCAACTAGATGCTAGGCAATCACTAAGGGACAAATTCAGAAGTATCAATATACTTACTGTTACCTGTCAATACATTTATGAAAATATCATGTACACCAGAAAAAACATAAGTTTATTTAAGGCTTTAGGTCATAATCATAGTATTAGCACTTGAAATAGAAAGAAGATTGCTATGCCCGCGATCAGAGACAGTAAGGTTGCTCATTCTTTTATGGGAGTGTGTGTTAGTTTTTATAATAAAATACCTAATGAAGCGACGGACCTACCAGAAAGAAGATTAAAGAAGTCTTATTACAGTGTAAAATAATATTTAGATGACAAAACTGCGTGGTCTTCATCATCTCAGCGCGCAGAAATCCTAAGAGGGGCGATGGACTGAGTCAGTACGTCTCTCTTCGGTGCATTTCCTTAGACTTAAGTAGAAATACATAACTTTGTATTTTTAAGGCCCTGACATATTTTAAAAGAGGTACCTACGGGGGAGTTTCTTGCCCTTCTTTGCTCCATCCCTAAGCCCACAACTTCCGAACGGGCGGTAGTATACAAAAAATATTTATATTATATTGACGTTGACTAAGCAATCTGTATGATTTTATGGTCAATAAAAATTTTGAACTTTGAACTTTGTTCGAAAGTATTATAAATAGGTATAATACACATGCCATCCCGGTCGCTCAGTGTCTTTTACGTGACGGGAATTGTAGACACCGCAATGGGTCACGTAGTCTATGCGATTACTGTAGCCGGGGCCTCACCATGTTCACGCACTTCCTTAGTGCTGGTCGGTGCGCCAAACTTACTAATGCTAGCCACTGCGCCAAAATGTGCATGCACATTTTTAGGGTTCCGTTAGAGAAACACGGAACAGGATAGTTTTCTCAAGTCTGTGTCTGTTTGTCTGTCTGTCCGTCCGTATGTCACGGCAACTTTATTCCAAAACTATTGGGACTACACAGTTGAAACTTGGTATTTAGATTTTCTGTGATATTCTGTGAACTGCTTTACGATTTTTATACAAAAATTGAAAATTAAATATTAAGGGGGGGCTCTTCATACATGGAATTGAAACAAAAAAAAAATCATCAAAACTGTACGTGTGGGGTGTTTATAGATAGATAGGTCTTTAAAAATGATGTTGAGCATTTATTGCCAAGCCATAATGTTGAAAAAGTGTGTGATTTAAAATCCTTCAGTCCAATTAGGTTTAAAATCAACAAATGTTATATTTTCCGCAGGTTCGACCACCTTCGCTGGACGCTATTCAACTCCACGCATGCGTTCTTCCCGGACGATCATCACGCTGTGATGCCGCTAGCCGGCGCTAGCAAGCGAGCCATTGATGTAAGTTAGTTGTGTCTTTTACAGCCTCCGGATCAATTCACGTGATACTCGTTGCTATAACCTGTCAATACATTTATCAAAATATCGTGTACACACCAGAAAAAACATAGGTTTACTTAAGACTTTAGGTCATAATCATAGTATTAGCACTAGAATTAGAAATAAGATTGCTATGCCCGCGTTCAGACTCAGTAAGGTTGCTAATTCTTATATGGGAGTGTGTGATAGTTTTTATAATAAAATACCTAACGAAGCAACGGAAAGAGGTTCAAAAACTGTCAAAAACGGTCTATCCCGCGGGGTGATTCGGCATTATTTGAAAGCATATCAATTTATGTCTTATTTATATAGGGATACGTTTGAATGTTCATTGGTAAAAACTTAAAACCCTTTGCCATGCCGTCCCAGTGTGCGTTGGCCGTTAGATGTCTGTAAAGCTGCCTCGATTACTTTGTCCCCTTACCTGCATAAATAGAGTTTTCTTTTTAACAGCTAAACGCAACGCAATTAAGACGCTCTGCCACCCCGCATGGGGAAAGGCGTGACACCACAGACACCATAATATTATACTAATACAGATAGACCACCTAGAACAAAATATGTCACCGGCGTAAACTGATATGCTACGGAAGCTTCTTTAGTTCGAGGCCATTATCGCTTGGTGCAGCACCATAGAAAAATTGCAAATTTCCAGAGATGGCGCTAAGAAATATAGGATTTATTCTAAGATTAGTGCCACCTAGAAGTATGTTAACTGAAACCATGGCAGTTAAAGTACAAATCTTATTCCTCACGCCATCTCTTTACGAAGGGTCACTAATTCTAATTTGTCCCTGTGGCGACACTAAGTTTGTTTTAGTTACGTGTCATTGCTCATAATAGGCTTGTGGCCTGTCAAGTCAAAATAGATACTTTTTATGAACTGTCAAAACGGAACTTTTGTTCCTGAGTTCTATGAATAACAACAGAATAACGTCATGTAAAAGTACCATCAAATGCTGTCTTTTTTTGCACAAAATTGACTTTACAAAATATATCTGCTGGAAATATACAATTCTGAGAATGTTAAGCCATTTTGTACTTAAGACTTGTTCCTAGATTTATTGGATTACCTTGGCCACATGCCTATTATCTCTGTATCTCTCGCCTATCTCTTTTAGTGATAAGATATTATAGGCTAATAATAATAATAATGCAGATATTAGAAATATACTTAGAATACGTAATTTTTGCCTCTACGTTGGACCACTGATCTAATCCCTCTCTCATATATCCTCCCCCCAGCTGGTCCTACGAACTGCGTCAGCCTGGCTGCGTGGCGTCGGCGCAGATCCCGACAACGGTGACGTCAGCGGTGACGTCACATTAGTGGAGGGTGCCTGGCGCTGGACGCCGGCCACCTCGTTGACTTATCGACTGCTCATGAGGGACTCGGCCGCTGGGGTAAGATTATCTGAGATCATCAATGATTTGCACGAAACAATTTTGAAATTGAAAAGTTTTCTCTTATACAATTTATTGGCGAGAATTTAATAGGATTGTCTTTTGTAGGTATCTTGTAGGTATCTCTAGGTATCTTCCCTCCTTTGTTTGTGTTCAAATGTGTGTGATATATATTAAACTTTAAAATTAACAAGAACTAGAAAAAGAAACGGATATTTAGCCAATGTACTACTGATATACTATTTTTGTTTCTTTACCTTATTTATATTACATGTGGTACAATACAAATTACCTATTATTAAATTTAGTTCCGGATTGCGCTCAGCCGTGGGCTTGCGGCGGCGAGGCATGGTGCGGGGGGCAGGGGCGAATCTGCTATTGCTAGCCGCATAGCTCTGTCCCTGTCCCCCGTGCCACGAATCTCAAATCGCGCGCGCGGATGTGGGCAGTCCGGGGGTTTAAGGAAAAATTTCTTCTGCATACTTTTGCGTTCTCAACGACCGCATAAATTAAAAAGATTATATTAGGCTATCCTGTAATTGGCATTAATACAAAGTAATACCACAGATACTATAATATTATACTAATACAGATAAACCACCTGTTAGTGTATATGTAAAGTTTATTTAGTTTGTTAATTAGTAAATGTTAGCATATTTTTGTGGTTTATTTATTTAGTCGTATGGCTTAATTATAAGTACAGTCGTTTCATATTATTTAATTACAAGTTGTAATTTTTGTGGTACACTTGGGTCTACCCCTTCCCAGTAATCCTCCTTTCTTATCCCAACTTGGTTTGCTGGAAGAGATCTCTTACTAGAGATAAGCTCGCCTTGTATTACAGTTTTCGATTCGAAGCTCGATTTTTAGTATTACAGTTTTTTTTTAAATGTCTGTGTGCAATAAAGAAATTATGAATTATGAACAAAATATGACACCGGCGTAAACTGAGATGCTACGGAAGCTTCTTTAGTACGAGGCTATTATCGCTTGGTGCAGCACCTTTTTTAAAATTGCAATTACCACGAGATGGCGCTAAGATATATAGAATTTATTCTAAGATTGGCGCCACCTAGAAGTATGTTAACTGAAACCATGGCGTTTAAAGTACAAATCTTACCCCTCACGCCATCTCTTTTTTACGAAGGGTTACTAATTCTAATTTGTATGGGATGAGCACCCTGTGGTAATACATTAACTCTGCGATAGATTAAGTAAAATATAATGCTGTTGGATACTAATAAACAAATACTAATAAATACTAATGCTAAAGATATGCTTAAATTTCAAAATTGTTTCGTGCAACTAAGGGTATAGCCTGAAACAAGAAGAAGAGATCTCGTTTTCCTTCTGGTTGCACCTTGCCTAATTGGGCGGGACCATTGTGCAATGTGCATGTCCTCAGCATCAAATGTTTTACAAAGTAGCTAGTCACACCGCCAAACTTTTTACAAAGTAGCTAGTCACAGCGCCAAACTTTTTACAAAGTAGCTAGTCACTGCGCCAAGCTTTCTAGAAAATAGCTAATAACTGCGCCAAACTTTTTACAAAAAGCTAGTCACTGCGCCAAACATACTGTTAATATTAGTGGGTTTGGCGTCAGATCCAGTCACTGCCCTATAGTCAAGACAAGTAGGTATTCATTATGAAGAACTTTATAAGTTACACACGACAAATTCTTAAGGCGTCAAAATTATCCACAGTCTCATTGTATTTTAATAATACTTGCTGTTTGTGCTCGTATTTCAGCATAAAAACAGATATTTCTTAGGTCTTTCTTTTTGAAGATCAACATTCCGGTCAAGCAAAATGTATGGGAATGTATGGCATCCCTTTATACTGGAATACAAAATTTAAAAAGCCTATGAACGCACTCTAGTTGAATAAATACGAAACCAATTGAGAGGCCAATCGTCAACCGGCCATCATAGCGTGCATGGGTATTGACTGCACATTTGGTGACTGCCATGTGAATATTTGTTAGGTGATAAATGTGTTCCCATGCTGTGCCGATATTTTATGTGTTAAGACGGCGCCCTAGGCAAGAACAGCCTTTAGCAAAACACAAATCGCTCGGAATGACGAGTATTATTGTTGTACGTTTTTTCACTAGCTTGTTTATCACGAGTGTCAGCGTGACTTTGCTTTCCCATAAACGTTATTTTATTAATTTTGCTCGATAGAAAAGTCTCCTGAAGTTGCCGGAAAATCTGTCTGTCACAATGTTTTATTTTACAATTTTGCACCGCATCTGAATTTGTGTTCTTGAATCATTGTAAAAATGGCATAGTATGTTCCTCAGTTAGACTTGCTGAGCTTGGCTTTAACCTTTTTTTTATTTAATTTCCTCTACAAATAAGTTAAGGATGAAATTCTAAGTTCTGATTGCCTATGGCCCGCCCTTAAATGTGTTCCCAGCGCGTGCGCCAACTCGAGCTAGTGAAACCGCTCGGCTCGGCCCGGCTCGTCCCGGTGCGATACGTCACCGAGTCCGCGAGCGTCGTGCTGGTGCTGCCGGTCACCGGGGGCGCCGGCGGCGGGGCGGGGAGCGCCGTGCCTGGCGGGGCGTGGGGCGTGTTCAGGCGCGTTGTCGCGACGGATAAGAACGCTGAGATGATTGTGGTGAGTTCTGCCGTGCGTGTTTTATTTTTAACCGACTTCACAAAAGGAGGTTTACAATTCGTCGGGATATTTTTTTATGTGTTTTTTTTTAATAAGTATTTTCTACGTTTTTAAAGACGACTAAAATTGCTACAATTTACTACCAGAACCAACTCTGTAGGGTTATTAATTATTATTTACTGAGATACAGCTCTTGAAAATTTGTATTTTTTTCTTCAGGTTTTCCTGCGTCCGGAGGGCGTAGAGTCTGCGCCGTCTCTCGACGCCGCGCGAGCCGCCGTCGCGGCACTGAAGGACGCCAGTATAAGGACCGTCGACGCGACCCTAGCCCCCGGACAGGTAATATCATGAAACATTTGCGTAAACAGGCACACGATGGATAGATTGTTTTGTTTATTGATTGATTGATTGATTGATTTATAAAGTCTATTCGCGTTAAGAAAATAGTGAAAGCAGTGAAAAAAAAGACCGTATTTGTATGATGTGTCACTATTTTCTTAACGCGAACAGACTATATGCATAGGGTGCTCATCCCATACAAATTAGAATTAGTAGGTAACCCTTCGTAAAAAAGGGATGGCGTGAGGAGTAAGATTTGTAGATACTTTAAACGCTATGGTTTCAGTTAACATACTTCCAGGTGGCGCTAATCTTAGAATAAATCCTTTATATCTTAGCGCCATCTTGTGGTATTTGCAATTTTTCGATGGTGCTGCTCCAAGCGATAATGGCCTCGGACTAAAGAAGCTTCCGTAGCATCTCAGTTTACGCCGGTGTCATATTTTGTTCTAGGTGGTCTATCTGTACTAGTATAATATTATAGTATCTGTGCTATAGTTTGTATTAGTTTGTTAATTGATTTATAGATTGATTGAAAGATTGATCGATAGATTTATTAATTGTTTAATAAATTAATAGATAAATTGATTGATCGACAGATTGATAGATAAATATATTGATAGATACATAGATTGATAGATAAATAGATTATTTGATTGACAGATTTATTGATATTCAAGACATAGATTGATTGATAGATAAATAGATTGTTTGATTGACAGATTGATTGATAGATGAAACGGTTTAATGATTGACATATTGATAGATAAACTGACAAATAATTTAAATATATTGATAGGTAAATAGATTGGTTGATTGTGTCGACAGCCGCCCGGCAACGCCGCGCTGCGCGCCGCCACGCCGCTCGTCAGTCGCGACGCGCTGCTGCTGCTCGTGGCTGACGATGTGGAGTTCAACGCTGAGCTGCTCAACCGGGTGGGTAGGCAGTCTCCCCGCCGAGGGGCGCTAGACTCTCTGCTCGTAGGTGACGATGTGGGGTTCAACGAGGAGCTGCTCAACCGGGTGGGTAGGCAGTCTCCCCGCCGAGGGGCGCACGACTCTCTGCTCGTAGGTGACGATGTGGGGTTCAACGAGGAGCTGCTCAACCGGGTGGGTAGGCAGTCTCCCCGCCGAGGGGCGCACGACTCTCTGCTCGTGGCTGACCATGTGGAGTTCAACGCTGAGCTGCTCAACCGGGTGGGTAGGCAGTCTCCCCGCCGAGGGGCGCACGACTCTCTGCTCGTAGGTGACGATGTGGGGTTCAACGAGGAGCTGCTCAACCGGGTGGGTAGGCAGTCTCCCCGCCGAGGGGCGCACGACTCTCTGCTCGTGGCTGACCATGTGGAGTTCAACGCTGAGCTGCTCAACCGGGTGGGTAGGCAGTCTCCCCGCCGAGGGGCGCATGACTCTCTGCTCGTGGCTGACCATGTGGAGTTCAACGCTGAGCTGCTCAACCGGGTGGGTAGGCAGTCTCCCCGCCGAGGCAGGCCTCCGTCACTGAATGTACTTGCGCGCTATAATTACCTACCGCCCGCCCGAGCTCTCGGTCAGCCCGGCTATGGCCCGGCGCCCAAGTCAGTATGGTAACCATACTATGGTTGTCGCAAGCCAAGCGCACGCACGTTTTGAACTGTGTTCGTATCGTACGAGTATCTGCGATCGAAGAGGCAGCCCTGCGATTAGTGTGAGATCGCGCGGTGCGAGGCGATCACAACTGTACGCTTGAGCATTTAGGTACATTTTCAACCGACTTCAAAATAATTGAAACAAAAAGTAAACTTTAGAAAAAACCGACTTCCACAAACCCTATTTGATTAGATTGAGTTTAATACTAACTGTAACCCCTTATCCCCCCCTCCCTTGGGGAATTAATTTTGTCAAATGCTATATCAGTGCTACCCCACGCGACTAAGGAACCCCTGTACAAAGTTTCATGGCTCTAGGTCCACCGGTTTAGGCTATGCGTTGCCTGCCCGTCAGCCACGCATTGTATTTGTACCTAGTATTGAGCAGATCTGGTGGCCATATGTGGTATTCATCAGCAGTTCCGCATCACAATATTATGCTTACCATGTGCATTTGCACGAGTTATTATGAAAAACACAAAAATCACTATAGGTCTGCCTATAATATTTGAAGAGTTCTCTCGATTTCTCCAGGATCCCATCATCAGATCCTGACCTGGTGTCAATGGGACCACCCTTGAGGTATTACCTATACGCCGAAAAAAGATTTGTTCAAATCGGTTCATAATTGGCGGAGCAATCGCGTAACAAACATAGAAAAAAAAAAAAAAAAAAAAAAAAAAACATACGGGTCGAATTGAGAACCTCCTCCTTTTTTTGAAGTCGGTTGAAAAAGGAGGAGGTTCTCAATTCGACCCGTATGTTTTTTTTTTTTTTTTTTTTTTTTTTTCTATGTTCGCGATTGCTCCGCCAATTATGAACCGATTTGAACAAATCTTTTTTCGGCGTATAGGTAATACCTCAAGGGTGGTCCCATTGACACCAGGTCAGGATCTGATGATGGGATCCTGGAGAAATCGAGAGAACTCTTCAAATATTATAGGCAGACCTATAGTGATTTTTGTGTTTTTCATAATAACTCGTGCAAATGCACATGGTAAGCATAATATTGTGATGCGGAACTGCTGATGAAGACCACATATGGCCACCAGATCTGCTCAATACTAGGTACAAATACAATGCGTGGCTGACGGGCAGGCAACGCATAGCCTAAACCGGTGGACCTAGAGCCATGAAACTTTGTACAGGGGTTCCTTAGTCGCGTGGGGTAGCACTGATATAGCATTTGACAAAATTAATTCCCCAAGGGAGGGGGGGATAAGGGGTTACAGTTAGTATTAAACTCAATCTAATCAAATAGGGTTTGTGGAAGTCGGTTTTTTCTAAAGTTTACTTTTTGTTTCAATTATAGCATGCAGCGGTTGCTGACGCGACGGAGTAGGCTATTATAGCAGTAGGTATTGGAAATTTCCTACTGAGTGAAGTATCTGTTACGTAGTAAATATTTAGTAATCTGTGGCCGAGGGTCGCACGACTCTACTCGTGGCTGACGATGTGGAGTTCACCGAGGAGCTGCTCAACCGGGTGGGTAGGCAGCCTCCTCGCCGAGGGGCGCTAGACTCTCTGCTCGTGGCTGACGATGTGGAGTTCATCGAGGAGCTGCCGGAGCTGCTGGAGCGTGCCGCTGGTGTTATGTTATGTAGGTAACATTAACAAAAACAGAATAATCGGTCAAGTGCGAGTCGGAATCGCACAAGAGGGGTTCCTTACCATCGTACAACAAAACTTAACTCAAAACAATATAACAAAAAGAAAATTAAAAAAGATTATGTCCTTACGAGGATTTGAACTCACGACCTACGGAGCCTACATCATACCCGCTGAGCTACCTCAACGATGTAGGTGGTCGTGAAACATACCATCATATTGAAATGCTTGGGTGTATCAAAACAAGTCTCTTGTATGGGAACCCCCTTTAATCTGTAATATCTCTCGTATTTCAGTATTTGTTGTTGTTGCGGCAACAGATAATACACATTCTGTGCAACTTTCTAGCTATTATTCGTGCTCTAGGACCCGCTAACGGACAGACAGACAGACGGACAGCGTAGTAATAGGGTCCCGTTTGGCACCCTTCGGGTACGGTTCCCTAAGAATCAAAATTGACGATGATGATGGTGATGACGTTCTCCGACCGGGTTCGGTCACGGCGACTGTTCCGGCTGGTGAAGGCGTCGTTCATGTGCCCTCGTATGGCTCACGTAGCCTATTTTATTGGTGAAAGTGCGATTGCACTGGCTACATGTCAGCACGCCATTCTGGTAGTGGTACTGTATTTCAGCAGGTGTTCTGCCTCGCATTTCATTTCGCTTGGCATTAAGAGTAGCTCTTCGTTGGGCCAATATGTCGCCAATTCGCCGTGTCTTCCGCGAAGAAATTAAAATTAATAATAAATGTTATAACAAACAAACAGGTCCGCATGAACACAATTCCGGGCGCGCAGTGGTACCTACCGGTACCGTTCGCCCGGTTCGCGCAGTACAACCACCCGGGCTTCCGGGACGCGGCCGGGAATAAGCCGCAAGTGAACACGGGACGGTTCGACCCGGGCACCGACGTGTTCTCCGTGTATCGGGGCGATTTGGAGAAAGGTGAGTAATGGAGACTACAGTCTATTCGTGATAAGAATGCAGCGAGTCATCAGTGCAACTGCAGGGTAAAGGTGTATTCACCGTGGTGTTTAACGCGTTACAAAAATTGCTAGTTTTAAAACAGGTTACGACTTCGACGTAAGTTCAAGTTTCAAGTTCAAAATTTTTATTGACCATAAAATCATACATATTACTTAGTCAACGTCAATATAATATTAATATTTTTGTATACTACCGCCCGTTCGGAAGTTGTGGGCTTAGGGATGGAGCAAAGATATGAATAGAATAGAATATGAACAGGTTACGTTACGTTTCACGAAAATCACGTAACGACCCACACCTAATTGGCAAACGTGATTTGGTTAAGTAGTAGCACAGATACTGTAATATTAATACTAATAGATAGATTACATAGAACAAAATATGACACCAGCGTAAACTGAGATGCTACGGAAGCTTCTTTAGTTCGAGGCCATTATCTCTTGGTGCAGCACCATCGAAAAATTGCAAATACCACGAGATGGCGCTAAGATATATAAGATTTATTCTAATATTAGCGTCACCTAGAAGTATGTTAACTGAAACCATGGCGTTTAAAGTACAAATCTTACTCCTACCTAACGCCATCTCTTTTTTACTAATTATAATTTGTATGGGATGAGCACCCGCTGCTAGTAGTAATAGGTGATTATTTTACGAGCGTTCTATGGAGTGCCCAAGGTGTGGTCATACGTTCGCCTCCCTACAGCGCTGTCGTCTATCTCCGCTTCGCTCGCCTCCACAACACCGGCCGCGCGCCTGCTCGCTCGCTCGTCACTGCGCTGCGTGCGCGCACCCGAGCCGGCGCTACTGCGCGCGCCGCCGACCAGATACTGTGACGCCGACGATGGTACGTTTTGTATCGAGGGGCATAAGCTATTCTTGCATTCGTTCATTAGTTACTGCCGTTTCTGGGCCTGTAGGTTTAGCCTTAGCACGGTGTGAACTCAACGCTCCTAACGCGACTGAAGTTCGCACTTGGCAGGTTTATTAGGGTACCGTACCCGAAGGGTACCAAACGGGACCCTATTACTAAAGGCGTATGCAAACCGGAACGGCATGGCAAGTTTTTACCAATGGACATTCAAACGTATCCATATAGAAATAAGACAATTTGCTATGGTTTAAAATAATGCCGCAGCTATAGAGGGGCCATAAAGTGTTCTATACCCGTCTCTTTCCGCCTTCAGGTCCCTCGCAGCTGTCCTGCTTGCACTCGCTGCGTGATCGCAACTTCACCGGCGTGAACCTAGGCGCGAGACACTCGCTGGCCAAACTGAAGTTAGAAACGGATGACTCCAGAACACTTTAACGACACTTCGACCTTATGGCATTGTAATAAAGTCCAAAGCCAATTAATAATACTGCATGCAACATCTCCACAGTGGGTAATTTTATAATAATTGGGGATTTTTTTAAAACAACTTCAGTAGTTCCAAATTCGTCACTAGATGTCGTAGGCGAGACATGGGGTTGGCTTTTATATCGTTCATCCTTAATTTGATTATAAAAAGGTGTTTAATTCACAGCTGGCAGTCACTTTTCCTTACCAAGTGCTTTTCTTTTTGCGAGAAAATGGCGTAGTTTTTCTGGAAATCGAAAATTGTATGGGCCACGCTGAGTAGTTGGCTCGCACACCCGAATTAGTTGAGGAGAAGTGTGGTGGTTGTGAGCACCAAGTAGGGACGAGTAGTTGATTGTTCTACGTTTATTTGGTAACTAAATAATACTATGTACAGTGAGATATAACTTAAACTAATAAGTGCAATCTAAGCTATAAAAAGTAGGTGAATGACGCACACGGAATATGTACGTGTTAAAAGACCGTACAAAAATTAAAATGGTAAAATTTTGGTGAACGAAACGTAATTTGCTACGAAAATATAATAGACGCCAAACAACTTGAACAAATGACCTTGCATGCGCAGAAACCGATACTGGGCACCGCGGTATGGGGTGCGGGTCGCGGCGTGCGGAAGGAGCATCGCATCGAGCGCGCCTAGCCACGCTATTGGTAGATCAGTCAACCATCGTTTCCCGCTTAGAGTTCACGTCTCGTCGCTGCCCAATACACTTGCGTGCAGTGAAATCACGGATAAAAAATGCCTCGACGTCCGAACGTAGTTTTAAAAAGGCAAGCCAGAAAGATATATATGATGAGTTTTCTGTTGATTGAGATATTATTATGTTTTATAGGTGTACGTGGAAAAACGTAATTTTAGGGAATTTCAATCGTAGGTGTCCCATAAAAAATCTTGTCTTTTGTTAAATCAATATTCTTTGTTAATAGACACCAATAAAGACGACAAATGTCGCTAAATAATTTACAGTTTTATTTTGATAGTCATATCCACAGACCATTAAATCTGTATAGTTCGCAGCAAATGTACCTACTTCGCGTGTCTCAAACAGTTATTGTGCACCTGTTACCGCTCAGTCCCTCATGCAAATGGTACCAAGATGTTTGGCGTCATTTATAACAAGCCTAACAAAACGTCAAAAGTATCATACACATGCAAAATTATGACGTGCACAATGACTTTTTGTAAAAACCTAAAGTAAAATAAGATAAGCTCGCCTTTGTACACGATTTTTCTATAAGATATCTGTTTGTCATCATGTGAGTACAATAAAGAAATTACGAAATTACGTAAAAACTAACCTCAAAATACGGTTTTTGAAAATTCATTAAACACAACCCCTGGTTTGCGATAACTTAAACTTTAGGGGAGAGGTCCCGCTCCACTCCCCCTACTCCGACCCTTTCCCCCCCAAAAATAAGGAGTTCGTGATCTAAACCAAACCCTATTTGGAACTACTTTTAGCTGTCAGAAAATGGCCTATTACATTTCAATTATAATTGTTATGTGCCCATGGCGGCCATTTACACTGACGAGGAGGCTATATACACTATACAGGGCTAAAGGGAATTGCAGACCGGAAGCTAAGCTAACTTAGTTTAGCTTATAGCTCAGGCATAGTATAAATAAGAAATAGTAAGTTCACTAGGCCCCCATTCGCATGATAACTACCTAGTCATATTATATTTATTTATTTATTAAGGTCTATACAACAGGTATACAACATTACATATAACTTAGATATTTTCGGATTAATTCTAGTTTTTTTCTCTTGCTCAAACGGCTAGGGTTGTCGCTTAGCGCCGCGGGTTGGACCGCGCCGGACGTGCGTGTCTCGTAGCACGCGAAGGACGCGAGATTCGGCAATGTGTGTGTGTGCCGGCGCGTGCTTATACGGAATGCAATGTAGCTGTGTGTGTGCGGCTGTTCTCGCTGATTTGTTTGAAGTGAACCTGGCGTGGCTCAGGTACTCGGACTGCTTGAAGCATTCAGTGGTGGTTTACTATTATCCTAAGATACGAAGAGAAATCGACCTTCACCCATCTGTTTCTGCTATGAAACTTGTTTTTATCAAAATTTGTATGCTACGTATGATTAATTAAACATTTAAAAATAAAACCGGCCAAGTGCGAGTCAGACTCGCGCACGAAGGGTTCCGTACCATTATCTATATAATTGGAACAAAAAGTAAACTTTAGAAAAAACCGACATCCACAAACCCTATTTGATTAGATTGAGTTTAATACAAACTGTAACCCCTTATCCCCCCCCCCCCAGGGGAATTAATTTTGTCAAATCCCATATCAGTGCTACCCCACGCTACTAAGGAACCCCTGTACAAAGTTTCATGGCTCTAGGTCCATCGGTTTAGGCTATGCGTTGCCTGCCCGTCAGCCACGCATTGTATTTGTACCTAGTATTGAGCGATCTGGTGGCCATATGTGGTCTTCATCAGCAGTTCCGCATCACAATATTATGCTTACCATGTGCATTTGCACGAGTTATTATGAAAAACACAAAAATCACTATAGGTCTAATCGGTCTAATTTTCCAAATCGGTCCATCCGTTTAGGCGCTATCGAGGCACATACATAAAAAAATAAATAAAAAAAAACAAACATCCGGACGAATTGTAAACCTCCTCCTTTGGGAAGTCGGTTAAAAAAACCGCAAAAAAACACGTTAATTGTATGGGAGCCCCCTTTATATTAAATTTATTTTGTTTTTAGTATTTGTTGTTATAGCGGGAACAGAAATACGTCATCTGTGAAAATATCAACTGTCTAGCTACCACGGTTCATGAGATACGGCCTGGTGACAGACAGACGGACGGACGGATATCTTGAGATTTTAAGGTACTTTCCCTCCAGGGCCCATTCGTTTGTTCCACCCTGTATATGTGTGATCTGTAACTGTATTTTTCATGAAATACCCAAAAAGTTTTGTTCAAATTATCATCTTATGTCAGAATAACTTTGTAGCTAGTTAAAAAATAACATTTGAATTGATTCAAAGCTTGCCGCGCTTTTAGGGCCTTTAGTACCTACTAAACGCCGCCGTAAGCAGCACTGTCTACAACCTACTCCTACTGGAAAACGTGAGACACCCATCTACAATTTCCGTACAATGAGGTTCACTCACTCATTATGTCAATGTCATGCAGACTGCAAAACATCATTTCAACGCACCAAAGAGTATTTAATTAAAACATCACTGGCAGCCAAACTTGAAGTGGCCAAAAGGAAAAAATTAATTTCTGAGCTCTGAGATTTGTATGAAAACAAAAGTAATTAAAAACTATTAATTTTATAATTATTTTCTAAAAGTTCTACAGAATAAATAGAGACGTCGTAATTCATCAATTAATATTTAAAGTCTTTGTAGAAGTCCGGGGACGACATTGCCATATCATTTAAATTTAGTTTCATTAAAAGAAGGCTTACCTACCAAAACAAAATGGCCTTGGTATAAACTTTTCAAGCGTGTTGTGAAGACGTATCTTGTACCGAGACCACTTTCAATTTGTAATATCTCTCGTATTTCAGTATTTGTGGTTGGTGCGGCAACAGATATACACATTCTGTGAAAATTTCAGCTTTCTAGCTATTACGGTTCGTGCAGGCGGACCCGGTGACAGACGGACGGACGGACGGACGGACGGACGGACGGACGGACGGACAGACGGACAGCGAAGTCTCAGTAATAGGGTCCCGTTTGGCACCCTTCGGGTACGGAACCCTAATAAAAGGCCTTTTATATCGAGAACGCGTGGGGGTTAGAACTTCATGGGAGTGAACTGTCAAAACGGGCCTTTTATTTTGTATAGACTTTAGTCAGAAAGTTTAAGCCCATGAATGTGCCCCACCGAGGGGCACAATAAATTAATACTACCAAAATGAAAACGAACTACGTCATTCATTAGGTACTAGAAATGCACTGTCGACTCAAACGGGCACTCACAGTCATGATGAGACAGGCTCTTGAGTCGCACTTCAGGTTATTCAGCATCTGATAATGCATTCGGCCTACAACAACATGAGCTGAAGGTGATTTGTCACGGTCACGGCTACCCCATGAACGGTCGTGAATTCGTGATGCAACGAAACAGAACGACAAATGAGTTTAGTTAAGACGGCGAATCATGCCAAAACAACCTTTTCAAAGTTCCAAAGTATTTATTATTTACCCGAACAAATGATGTACCATACAGTCTAATGTTATGCTTATGTATGACCCACACACTAGGTATAACCTGTATCGTGGAGGTCTACATAATAGTAGATTGTTTACCAAGGGAGTAAAGAACTATTTTTAGGGCGAGAGTGTTTTTTGAATCCTGAGCGACCGAGGGATTCTAGAGTTGAGTCCCGAGTGTAACGAGGGACTCAAAAGTAGAATCCTGAGGGAGCGAGGGATTTAAAGTACATCACTCGAGCCAAAAATAGTTTTTACTCCTGAGGTGGACACTCTACTTTTCATCACCCTCTATGAGAAAAGTAGTAAGTAAACAATAAAATAACATACATGTACCTATACAGGGTGTAACAGAAAGGGGTGTACAAGCGGAAAGAGGGACATCATTCTGAACAACTTTTACTATGGGATCGACTTGATCAGAGCAACTTTATTTTTAACTCAGTACATTTCGGGCCTAGCGCTCAGCTGATCTGTATGGTAGAGTGAAAAATAAAGTTGCTCTGATCAAGTCGGTCCAATTGTGAAAGTTGTTCAAAATGATGTCCCTAACAACCTTCTTTCGGCTTGTACACCCCTTTCTGTTAGACCCTATATTTATTTACATAATTGTCGTGATATGTTGTGTGTAATGGTTTGTTGGAAAAAATCTCTTGTTATCTGTTATAATATAAGTTTTCTGTATGTCATTCTTGTGTTAGTACAATAAAGAAATTACGAATTACGAATATGTCCTCCACATAGTTTAAGCTTGTTTAGTATTGGCTAAATCTTGAAAATTGGTTCAAAAAGCATTTTCAGATAACCACTAGTTTTTACATACCTATATTCCTCGTGATTTTATTGGTAACAGATCTTGTATTTGTCATTCGCGTTTGTTGTTATCATCTGGAGTTAGACACTCACTTTCACTCATATTCTTTACTCATATCCGCAAACGAAATTGAAATAATTACAGCATTCAGATTTGGCGCGCTTTGTTTACAAATTTTCCACAACTTTTTTAATTATTTGGTCCGTGTTCCGATATCAATTATGTCAGGTTGTTCCTCTGTTGTCACCAATCGGTGTCAATCGATTCGGTCGATCGGATTATCTAATCTGTGTCGAGTACGCATTTTAGAACAATTTTTTTTTATTGGCTGCGTTTAGAATCGATCTCTCTTTTAATTGGGTCTGTCAGCCTGAGTGGTAGTGAAACTGATTAGTGACAGCATTTTTTTTCCTTTGTACTGGCAACAAAATTAAAAAGTTACTTTTAGTCCCTAGGGACTAAATGACCTACTTTAGTCCCTGTTTGCCGGGACTAAAGTAGATCTTTTTGAATAGATGTGATGAAAAGAAATTTCAGTGTTGTGTTGCCAAGAGTTTGAGACAACAGCATTTTTTTTAATTATAATTATTTGTACATCTCAAGTTACGCGCCTTCATAACTCCATAGTTGCGGCGATGGACTAAGCCCCTGTCACGCAAAAAGAAGCATTGATTAGGTAGAGGCGCAGAGGTCACCCCGTATTGGAGACAGACATGAGCGTAAGTACCTATGTATGTCGCCGCCATGTCGTCGATATGGCCAAACGTGAAATATCATAAAACGATTACTTAAATATTTTAGGGCAAACACTGCGGTATAGACTAAAGGGGAAGAACGCAGCGAAGCGGCCGAGTAGTCTTCGTGTTAGTTTGACATGTATAACACAAAAAACATCACGTAGTGAATAACAATGCTTTTCAAAAAATATGTTTTCATTAAATCCAGCCATATGATATGGCCAGAAATGGCTTGGCCATATCATGAAATGACTAAAATAGACGATATGGCTACGACATGAATACAATAACATAAAACAAAACAAGGAAGCGTTTTCCCATGTGGGGTGGCAGAGACATAATTCTACCCACATTTAGGCAATTTTTCAAAATAAGAGTAGGTACTAAAACAGTATACATATAGCTAAGATGTTTTTTTATAACAATTGAATTAGTCTTATTAAGGTACACTTACTTTCCTCTAAAATAAAGCTGAAGGTGAAATTCTAAATTCGGCTACCAAGGTGCCCAGCCTTAAATGCCTTCTTGTACAGCAAGACCACGTTGTTTGTGCTGCTCGCTGAAACGCGACAAGCGTACCCCGTAATAACGTCGCCAATCGAGATGCAAAGTTAATGTGGTCGAGTTGACACGTGTAAATAGTGTTGTTTAGGTATTATTATGTCGGCGGCCGATCGTAGAATCGGGCACATCTTGATGTGCCGTCATGTGCCCCGCCATTTCATGATATGCCCAAGCATGATGTGGCGGGTTTTAACGAAAACATGTATTTTTAAAAGCATTTTTATTCAGCACTACGTGATGTTTTTTGTGTTATACTTACATGTCAAACGAACACGAAGACTATTCGGGGGCTTCGCTGCGCTCGCCCCCTTCAGTCTTCACCTGAGCCACCGCAGTGCGTTTGCCTTAGGAGATTTAATCGTTTCATGATATTTAACGTTTGGGCACATCATGATGTGCCCTATTCTACGATCGGCCCCCGACATAGATAACATTTCACGGATGCCCTGATACTGCGCATTTCAGAGTATGCCACGTAGCGAATTGCTATATACTTTTGACAGCACCTAAGGTCGACTGTTTAGACTGCGAGTTAGGCCGGGACTCCACCAAAGCGGAGATGTGGAATATTTGTATGCGAGATGGAAACAGCTCACATCTCCGCTTCCATCGCGCCATACAAATATTCCACATCTCCGCAAATCTCCGCTTTGGTAGAGTCCCGGCCTTATACTGGAATAAACCTTGAGAACTCCAATCAAAGTTTCAACACACTACCATCCACCCCCCATTTTTGAATAAACCTTGAGACCTTGAGAACTCCAATCAAAGTTTCAACTCACTACCATCCACCCCCCATTTTTGAATAAACCTTGAGACCTTGAGAACTCCAATCAAAGTTTCAACACACTACCATCCACCCCCATTTTTGAATAAACCTTGAGAACTCCAATCAAAGTTTCAACACACTACCATCCACCCCCCATTTTTGAATAAACCTTGAGACCTTGAGAACTCCAATCAAAGTTTCCACTCACTACCATCCACCCCCCATTTTTGAATAAACCTTGAGACCTTGAGAACTCCAATCAAAGTTTCAACACACTACCATCCACCCCCCATTTTTGAATAAACCTTGAGACCTTGAGAACTCCAATCAAAGTTTCAACACACTACCATCCACCCCCCATTTTTGAATAAACCTTGAGACCTTGAGAACTCCAATCAAAGTTTCAACACACTACCATCCACCTCCCATTTTTGAATAAACCTTGAGACCTTGAGAACTCCAATCAAAGTTTCAACTCACTACCATCCACCCCCCATTTTTGAATAAACCTTGAGACCTTGAGAACTCCAATCAAAGTTTCAACTCACTACCATCCACCCCCCATTTTTGAATAAACCTTGAGACCTTGAGAACTCCAATCAAAGTTTCAACTCACTACCATCCACCCCCCATTTTTGAATAAACCTTGAGACCTTGAGAACTCCAATCAAAGTTTCAACTCACTACCATCCACCCCCATTTTTGAATCAACCTTGAGACCTTGAGAACTCCAATCAAAGTTTCAACACACTACCATCCACCCCCCATTTTTGAATAAACCTTGAGACCTTGAGAACTCCAATCAAAGTTTCAACACACTACCATCCACCCCCCATTTTTGAATAAACCTTGAGACCTTGAGAACTCCAATCAAAGTTTCAACTCACTACCATCCACCCCCCATTTTTGAATAAACCTTGAGACCTTGAGAACTCCAATCAAAGTGTCAACTCACTACCATCCACCCCCCATTTTTGATAAGAAGGTGGAAGAGGGAGGGTTTAAAAGTGGTCAAAATTGTTGGCACTAAATGAACAGCCCTTGATAAATTTACAAGCTCACCGCCTGACCTGATAATACATTCTGGAGCCTCCTAATGCTGATTGCAGTTAATTTTATTTCTACATAGCCTTACTCCAAGCTATTGACCTAGATTAGCCCAGATTACCCACCCTGATTCATTTAGCCCGAAAAGATATCTAGCGTAATAAATTAACCAAAGCATTTGGCTTATCAACTGACGTGTGTATGTACCTATTATTTATTTACTTACTTTAAAAACAATTAGCGCAAGGCTTTATCTGGCAGTCGCTTACGATAACTACAGGAAAACTACGGAAAGAAGCGGGAAATTTTGAAAACATTCTTCGTGGGTGCCCAAAGTTTTGTTTTGTGCAATTTTGATGAAAAAGTAAATTTATTGCATTGGGGTTTTAAATGGTTTTAGTGTTATTATTAGTTCAGAAGCGACGTTTTGGTGGTGTTATGTTATACTAATACAAGTTATGTGTATGTACATCGTGTAAGACATTTATGTACCTATGTGTAAGTGTTTTACACAGGCAGTGAAAATAATTTTAACGCACGACTGTTACTAGATAATAAACTAGTGACATTGGGATTACAGTGCTTCAGGGGAAAGGTATGTACACTCATAAAATAAATAAAACTTATTAATAATTAAACCAAGTCGTAGATTACCACAGGGCCCGAATTCTACTAAGTTCACAAGCATACGACGACAAGCCTGGCACAAACCTCAATACGAGATATTTGGTATTCTACTAAAACCGGAATCCAATTCACGAGCGCCAGCGTGAAGCCAGCGTACTTCGTATTCTACTGTCCAAAACGTATTCACGCTGGCGCCAGTTTGATGCCAGCGTACTTCGTTCTACTGTCCAAAACGTACTTACGCTGCCGCCAGTTTTGGACAGTAGAATACGAAGTACGCTGGCCGGTTTTAGTCGAATACCAAATACCTCGTATTGAAGTTAGATAGATAGATAATCCATTTATTCACTGTAAGAATACACACAAATACAACTAGTGGCTCTGTGAGCTGTAGACCTCGCGTGTATGTCGGTGGGAAAGCTGAACTGCTAACACACATAAAAAAATAACCCAAATAATTTTCTTTCAATAACACATACAAACTTATGAATGTACCTGGTTACGTACATGCAGTATGAAAGTACGCACGCACCAATAACTTTGTAAACTACATTTCGCGATCTTTAATACAACCTATTGACTTTTTACTAAAATTATATAGTCTGTTTCACTCTCATGGTCTTTACGAATCCAACGACACCTCATTTGTTAATATCCATCAAGCCGTTTGGGTTGTAGCGATTTTTTTACATTTTAAAACCCCATATCTCCGCCATTTTGAAAAAAATCTAAAAACTGGCTCGAGTAAAAAATTCTATTAATTTTTCCAACCTGCTCACAAAATTTCACGAGAATCGGTTCATAAATGCGACCTGTAGATGAGAACAACCGGACATACGAAAGCATTTTTGCCCAAACCTGAAACGGAGACGCTTCGCTCGCTTCGCTCGCTCGGTCAATAAAGATCCTTACAAAACTTAAAAAAAATATAGAAAGAAACTATATGTGCATATTCCACAGTGAATAGGCCCTGGCTGAGCATGTGTTGCAGATAACTGCAACGCTGGTAATTCTGCCAGGACCCATTTTACAGTGCGAGTGGAAGCTTCAGCTCAACTTCAGTAATTTTCAACCGACTTCAAAAAAAGGAGGAGGTTCTCAATTCGACCCGTATGTTTTTTTTTTTTTTGTTTTTTTTTCTATGTTTGTTACGCGATTGCTCCGCCAATTATGAACCGATTTGAACAAATCTTTTTTCGGCGTATAGGTAATATCTCAAGGGTGGTCCCATTGACACCAGGTCAGGATCTGATGATGGGATCCTGGAGAAATCGAGAGAACTCTTCAAATATTATAGGCAGACCTATAGTGATTTTTGTGTTTTTCATAATAACTCGTGCAAATGCACATGGTAAGCATAATATTGTGATGCGGAACTGCTGATGAAGACCACATATGGCCACCAGATCTGCTCAATACTAGGTACAAATACAATGCGTGGCTGACGGGCAGGCAACGCATAGCCTAAACCGGTGGACCTAGAGCCATGAAACTTTGTACAGGGGTTCCTTAGTCGCGTGGGGTAGCACTGATATAGCATTTGACAAAATTAATTCCCCAAGGGAGGGGGGGATAAGGGGTTACAGTTAGTATTAAACTCAATCTAATCAAATAGGGTTTGTGGAAGTCGGTTTTTTCTAAAGTTTACTTTTTGTTTCAATTATAAATTATCCTATCTTACACATCGCCTCTTGAGATAAGCTTGCATATTGTACGACTATTTTCAATTTATCTATGTAATTTATCTATGTAAGTTTGTGCCAGGCTTGTCGTATGCTTGTAAACAGTAGAATTCGGGCCCAGTGGTTGGGTTCACCACACTCAAGTAAGTTGTGGCTTCTCTGTCGTCTTCAAAGATCACACTGGGATGTACCTAGTAGTGTTAGTGGACGTGGACGGATTTATTGCTTTGTATTGATTTATATGGGCGCAGAAATGCCGATCCAGTGCACGCACTACCATAGAAATCAGTACAAAGCAATAAATCCGTCCGCTCCGTACGCTCCGATTCCGACGCAGTAGACGCGCAACTTTATCATGCGAATGAAGTGGACGGGTATACCATTGGCATTGGGGGACGACTAAGAAACGTATTGTACGTGACATTCCCTGCGATTTGGGAGGCGACACGAACTATACTAACTAAACTAATTAAAATGGTGTCTTTGAAAATGGAATCTGTGGCCACCACGCAAGAACTGTCGGATTTAAAGGTTGTCCGTTTAGTGCCTTTAGTTCCTCTAGTATAGTGGTTTTGACACCTCCCAAATAGCTCCCATTGCCTGCGATTTGGGAGAAGAGACGAACTATACTAACTAAACAAATTGTCAACTGCTGCTAACTGTTGAACTGTGGTTTGAACTGAAGCTGAACTGTAAATTGCATCTGGCCCCTTCTATGAGAACCAAAGACAGCGAAGTAAGTCCTTACTGCATACTTATCTTCCTCCTCGTAATTCGAACCCATGACATTTCGTTAGCGAGTGAGAATATCACCCGTTACGGTACGCCGCAGAGGTCATCAGTATTGTATGAACTGCTAGGTTTAGATGTTAATAGTTTAATCGGTAAGTAAGTAAAGTAAATAGTAAGCTTAATCGGTAAGTATTACCATGTATTACTTATTATTAATGTTTACGCTACAGAGGTTTCAGTATGTTTAAATGTTTCAGCATAATGGCGAGGGTGTATTTAGTGGTTGCAGCCATCTTTGCCAGTTTAGCAGACGCTCAGGATGCAAACTGCGACTTTAGTCAAAATGCAAGTACCTAAGTATAAGCACAGGGTGCTCGTTCCATACAAATTAGAATTAGAAACTCACTTGGTAAAAAAGAGATGGCGTGAGAAGTATCTTACCTACTCCTCACGCCATCTCTTTTTTACCGCCAGCGTGAAGCCAGCGTACTTCGTATTCTACTGTCCAAAACGTACTTACGCTGGCGCCAGTTTGACGCAAGCAAACGTCGTTCTACTGTCCAAACTGTACTTACGCTGGTGCCCCAATTTGACGCCAGCGTAAGTAAGTTTTGGACAGTAGAATACGAAGTACGCTGGCTTCACGCTGGCGCTTGTGCATTGGATTCCGGTTTTAGTAGAATACCAAATACCTCGCATTGAAGTTTGTGCCAGGCTTGTACATGCTTGTGAACTTAGTAGAATTCGGGCCCTGAAGTCCGAATGCTTTACTTCTGCACCCCCAGGTCCAGGTCGGTCAGACATACTACATCTACAGCCCCCGCTACCCAGCTAACTACACAGCCGGCGTGCAATGTCGGTGGGTATCCGTCTGTCCTACTGGATACAACTGCAGGATCGACTGTTCCGAGATCAATATACCGCAGGTGAGACAACGCAGGTGTTAGTAGGCAGTCAGAGCGTAAAATATGGAAAAGGGGAAAAGAGGCTTTTACCCAACTGTGGGAAGAACCTGGCCATACCTGGCTTTATAGTAATAATAAGAATGCTCTTTGTAAAGGACAAATAAAAGTAGGAGGATAGTTTTATACATTATAATGACGCCATTTTCAGTCGCCAGGCTGCTCAGTAGACCGTCTACTGGTCTCTACGAGCGGTGACCAGCAGTTAGCTGGTGCTGACACCTACTGCGGGCTCGGGACACTAACTGCTACGTCAACTAACCAGAGGCTGAGTATGGGTGAGATACCATAACATAACATACATAAACTAGGTCAAACATTTCGCCCAGATCGCTGCCGGGCGGGAGGGTGCCCAAAACGCTGGCACCGTTACCTCGCTGTATCGCAATGCTAATGCTAATAATTAATATTTTAATTAATATTTTTGTATACTACCGCCCGTTCGGAAGTTGTGGGCTTAGGGATGGAGCAAAAAAGGGCAAGAAACTACCCCGTACCCCCGAATCGTATGACAGGGCTATAGCGTTGTCTCAAAATTCCGGTTTCGGCTTGTCGACCGCGCCGGCTGCAGTTCGCCCTGGGTCCTGATGCTGCTCTGAGAAACGCACTTAAATTGGATCGCTATCGCATCGTTAACACCCAAAATGGCGACGCTTTGCTTGCAATCTATTTACGATCTATTTGCGATTCTTTAGGAGCATACCAAATGACGCCATTTTGGGCGTTTACGATGCGATAGTGATCCAATATAAGTGCGTTTCTCAGAGCAGCATCGGGCCCCTGTTTCCTGGCACTACAAGATCGTTGGAAGGAAGACTGTATTAAAATAGATAGATAAATCATAATTTCAACAGGTCTAATATCTTCAAGAGGTACCAGCGGCGGCCGGTTCATGTGCAGTCTTCGAGCTCAAACCTCGTCTGCCTCAGGTTGCAGCTGTGGGTACAAGAAGACGGTAAGTTGTCTGCACTTTTGCACCGTATTCATTTTCACTGCGGTAAAATCCGGCCATATTCCTCATACGTTCACGTTTCCGATCGGTGCACGTTAACCGGAGTGAAGTTAGCAGCCTAAAGCCAGCAGCCTAAGATAAACCAACCAAATTAAGAAGTTTCGTTTTTTTAAAAACGAAACTTCTTAATTTGGTTGGTTTATCTTAGGCTGCTGGCTTTAGGCTGCTAACTTCACTCCGGTTGCACGTCACCCGTCCGTCCGTCTGCTTCCCAATCAGTCTTCCGATTGCACAAGCATTACTGTCACGCAAAGTGGAGTATTGAATCTGGCTCTATTTCTTCTTCTTGGAGTGCCTCCCCTCCCCTCTCCTCAGTTATTTAGGTACCTCAGGGTGGTAAGGACCACGGTTTTACAAAGTGAAATAAAATCATTACTTTACGACCCCTTTTATTATGAAACCGATTTGATCAGAGCAACCTGATTTTTCACTTCCCAGTACTATTTGGCCTGGGTGGATCAGCTGATTTGTATGGAGAAGTGAAAAAAGAAGTTGCTCTGATCAAATCGGTTTTATAACGAAAGTTGCTCAGAATGATGTCCCTAACAAAGTAAAGTGAAGTAAAGTAAATAAATATTTATTGTACTAACAATTTACATTTAAGTAAAAACTTTAATATGGGCATTGTGCATAACTGCATACTCTAACTTATAAACTGAGTAGTTTCTCATTTTGCGTTAATTCATTTACACCTTGTAAATGATTACAATCAAAGCTGTGATCATTACTAAACCCAAATCTGGGGGCGCGGTAGCGCCCCCAAGCCAAGTCGAGCAAAAAGCAAAACATACGGGCGCAGCAGTAACATCCTTTACAGGAAGCCATTCAGAGCATATTTGACCTACCTGTTACTCCGTTGTGGATAAAGATAGAAACCTGAATTCCCGGCGGCTAAAAGACACCATGTCATAAGACATATTCTCAAAATTTCAATAAATTTGAACCAGTAGAGTTGAAGGTACAGCAATTCAAAGTTCCTCAATTTTGACACTCACTGACTCACTGATTCACGATCATGAAAACTCTAAAGGTTACTTCTAGCGAACCCACAAGCTTAAAATTGCCAAGTCATTCTAATTATTATTGAAGAAATGTCTTATATTGATCCGATCACTATAAATGTTATTAGTTAACTAATTAGGTAGGTACTTAACTGTATACGATAATAAAGTTGTTGGAAAGATTCTACCATACACAGATACTGGTTAAATTAACCGACTTGGTTTAAAATTAGATCTCACAACTTTTTACGGTAGAATAAACTGCGCAGGCTGCGAGACTGGCGTTTTTGTATATGCATATGCATGTTTTTGTTGCGATAAATATAGTTTCTAAAGCTATAACGACGATAACTTAGATTGTTTTGAATTTTTAAAAACCTCTGTTTTGGGCTTTGCTAAAAATGTTAGGTTTAATAAGGCCCGTACCTCAAATATATTGAGATATGAACATCGTAACTATTCATAAACTTGGTTACAGCAAGCAGGAACAAAAGGATCAATTAATTTGTTTGAAAAAAATAGAAGCTTTTAAAATACAGTTTTGTGTAACAAATCAGTCCAGATATTTTTCTAGGTGTTAAGTGTGTACATTTTAATATTTACTTCATAATATTATTATTTATGCTAGAATATAGTAAATATTGTCCAGGTTTCTGATTTATTAGGTTCAAAGTACTTTATTAGGCCTTCCTAAACTACGTGGGCCTACCTACACAAATTGATCCTTTTTGAAATAAACAGATAAAAAATCGCACATATCTATGTAAATAAACAATCGATGTATAAATAAGTAAAGACTTACGTTTTCTGTGAGCAAAAATTAGCAATTTGAGTGACCGCGAACAAACTGCCCAACAACCGGGCGTCATTGGCAAGATAGCGCCCCACCGCACGCTCCCGCTATTGGCAAGATAGCGCCCAACCGCACGCTCCCGCTATTGGCAAGATAGCGCCCCACCGCACGCTCCCGCTATTGGCGTTCCTGTGTTCCATTTAGTCTGTTTCACACATACTATGAAGCTGGCGCGAATCAAATGAGTTCTAATGGGTTTTCTGCATTTGGGCCTTGCAACACGGTGGGCCTTATCACCCGGTAGGACCTACCTTATCTGCCGACCCGGGACAGCGTGAACCTAAGTTATGTTGTTTATCCCGAATACCAAAGTACATTATCTATAACACGAAAATGATCTTCCAGAACCGCATAGTAGGAGGACAAGAATCCGGCGTAAACGAGTTTCCAATGATGGCCGCCATATGGGACAGACGCATCGACGAGGTCCGTTGCGGGGCAGTGATCATATATAACCACTATCTGATCACAGCCGCTCATTGCCTGCGTGGTCAGGTCTATAGCAACTTTCAGATTGTGGTCGGGAAGCATAATATTCGGTCTCGTAAGTATTTTCCCTGTTTTTAGGGTTCCTTACCCGAGGGATGCATAAAAAGGACACTTCAGTAAACCTCCGCTGTCCGTTGCGTCTGTCCGTCTGTCGGCGGGCAGTATCTCAAGAACCGTAATATATCACAAAATGTGTATATTCGTTGCTTGCTACAGCAACAAATAATAAACTGCACGCCATTTGAAAACTGAAGGGGATCCCAGACGTACCTACCTTATTTTGCCAGTCTTTCGGTTTTCTTGTAGACGTGATATGATACTAGAGGCATTAAATTGATCTAATTTCAGAGGACAGTCCACCAGCACAGCGATTCGGAATGAGGGATGTCCTGATACACCCAAGTTATAATCCGTAAGTTTATTATGTTACTGAGATTGCGTGGCGGGCTTAATTCCCGACACCATTGGTTTACTTAGGTAGTACATACATACAGTACGGGGCCTTTGTTTTGGCACGTCGTCGTCGGGACGGGACCCGAGGTGCTATGAGTATGATACTCGACGTTTGACTTAGCGAGAGAGAGAGAGAGAGAGAGAGAGAGAGAGAGAGAGAGAGAGAGCGCGAGACGAGACCCGAAGTGCCAAAACAAGTCTCGTACTCATTGAACTACTAATTCCCGTACTGTAGTATTTTTTAAGAGACGTTTTGCAAGACGGTCCTCTGGCATCCGTCGCACATGGCCACACCAACGCATTTGACGTCTCGACTATATCGCTACTGCATCGCAACTACATATATCGCTAATTTACCGCGACTATATGGCTAGGTACCTACTGCCCGGTTTTTACTGAGTATCGATATCAGAACATGTTATTTTTTTCATATGACAACACAGATTTTTACGCCAAGGAAGATTTTTGAATCTTGGGCGGATTTGGCGAATCACGTCATGATGAAATCCTTTTCAATAATAAAACCTTTTATTTTCATTAACAAAACCTCCATATTAACTTTGCCTTTGTAAGTAATTAACTAAGAAAGTAATTAACAACAATGTTCCTACATAGCTATAAATACTAAACTATGTTCCGTATGGCCTCTAGCTCCTGACACACCCTAGTTTGGAGTTACAGCCACAATTATAATTAGGAAATAAGAAACAACACAATAAAAATATATTTCATTTCATTTATAGACCGAAATAATATGTTGATAAATTGATCTTGGGAACTATCATTATTATTAGTAATTATCTAGTGGTTGGGCAGTTTTGGGCCTAAAATGGGCGTTCCCCTTTACGGGCGGCGGGGAACGAGGTGAGAGCTGTGATTGGTCAGCCGCTGCGAAACTGTTTGGCGGCCCGTCATCGTACAAAGGTTGCGTATGCGAACGTTGAATACAACAAACGTTTGGCGAGCCGCATTCTCCCGCAGGCGCGGTCAATTGGATATATAGTCTCTGATTAGAACAACCTGGGCCCTAATGCTGCTCTGAGAATTTCACTTATATTTCATTACTATTTCATTACTATTCCATTGCAAACACCCAATCAAGGAGGATAATAATTTAGGAGAATACCAAATGACGCCATTTTGGGTGTTTGCAATGGAATAGTAATGAAATATAAGTGAAATTCTCAGAGCAGCATTAGAACAACCTGTTTCTCTGCAATCCTGTAAGTATAGAAAAAGACGCTAATATTACTTTGATGTCAAATCATTGTATTTCAGCAATACCTTCGATTATGACATCGCACTGATCCTGACCGACCGCACCATAGAGTTCAGCGACCGAGTCGGCCCTGCTTGTTTGCCGTTCAAGTTCTCTTCGAGCACCCTCGCGGGCGCCAAAGTTACTGTTTTGGGTGAGTAATGGTAATAATACACCAATACCATCGATATGTCTGTGACCAATACGGTACTTTATTGCCCATCTAAGAATAAATCTAAGAATGCATGTCCGAGGTAGATACCCAAAACGCTAAACGAGAATTATATTATTATTATTATATATACTATATTGCACACAAATCAATACATTATGACAATTAAAAATGGAAATGACATGTACAAAGGCGAGCTTATCTCTATTGAGAGATTTCTTCCAGCAAACCCAGGATGGAAAGGATAAATAAATCAACAATAGGTAGATCCAAGTGTACAACATCAAATACTTAAGTAAAAAAAATATATATATAAAAAAATAATAATAATATAAACTACATACAAATACGTACATATATACCAGAATTAATGGACATAAATAGGAAATAAAACATACATAAATACAAATAATCGTCGAGAATCGTCGATATTAATCCATAAAAATGCAATGTTTTTATAATTCAAGTTGAAAAGTCGTGTTTTCTACTCAGTTCGTCATTTGACTAAATTATCATTCGCGATTTTGATTCCGACTTGACGTGAGTGCCTCGATCAGTTCCCCGAACGCATTAGTGCCGCGTAGTCTGAGTCTCAGTCGAATTTTTCCCCACTAGCGTTTCGTTCGTGTTTGTCACCATTTGGGTTCACAGACGTTTTCTTCCCTAATCGATTTTTTCCCCAATCTTTTCTTTTACTATAAGGAATTTTCTCTAGTCCTCCTTTTCTAGTCTAATCTATTACCTATATCTTTTAGGGTTCCATACCCGATGGGCTCCAAATGGGACACTATTATCCGATGTCCGTCTGTCCGTCTGACCTTTTGAGATTTTGCCTGGTGTCAGCAGTAGCACATACAAATAATAATAATTATAATATAAAAGGGTGTTAGTTATATGTAGGTCATTGTAGGTAGAATGTTCACTTATTTATTAATGTCAAAACTCCAGGCTGGGGCACATTGTTTGCCGGCGGCCCGACGTCCGACACCCTGCAGAAGGTAGACCTGGATGTGATTAGCCAGGCTTCCTGCCGGCAGCGGGTGCCTTCGGTGACTAACAGACAGATGTGCACCTTCACGCGGGGGAAGGACGCTTGTCAGGTACACGGATATAAAAGCTGGAGAGCCACCAATTTCCGCCTAGCTGTAATGGCCATATTTCATCAGGGCGACACTATGGCCGCGCAACCAACAATTTTTTTACAGTTTTATTCGTGATAAGAATGCAGTGAAATTTAAATTTAAATCTGTTAACACACTCACAGGACAGGACACAACCTTTGCGTTCGAAAGTTTGCCTTCAACTGGTCACTGTGAACTTGGCTTGATAATTGGAAACGATTAGATTGGTTACGGGGCGTGGCTAGGCCGCCGGACAGGGTTGACTTTACTGCATCCTTCATTCTACAGCAATCTCTGTACGGTCTCCACGATACAGGTTAGACCTAGTGTGGAGACCACAGTAATCTACCTACCTCAATCTATGTATATACTGTATTGTACGTGAACTTTGTATATTATCTGCAACTGGCTGACTGACTTTTGTATCTGTAGGTATTTGTATTCTTATCTTATCACGAATAGACTATCGTCGCAACAACCCAGCTAATGCATTTTGTTGGTGGCGCTACAGTGGTTGCGCGACTGGTGTTTTAATGAAAAATGATTTTTGTACTTACAATAATAAAACAAAAATTAGCTGTTCAGGAGAAATGTAAACTACGGCCTTTACATCCGCCTTTAAAGAGAATATTAAATAAACTGAAGTCCAACATATGAAGACTACAGGGTGGTCCAAAAAGTGACGTCCAACATTTTTTTTAGATTCTGCCTGGATGTATCCAAAAATATTATCGTATAAAATTACCTTAGCCACGTTCGATACCGATAAATTCATACACGAAATTCAATCTCCAACATTCCATATTGGAAATGAACAAAAATAAAGGTCGCTGCCAACCCACGTCAAACGAACGTCTGCAGCGTGACAAACGCTAGCGTCTGCAGCGCGACAAACGCTAGTGATAGCTTCGTGACTAAACGCGCTGCAAACGCTGTCATTTGAAGGGCTTCCGCTGCAGCAGCGCGTCGGCTGTCTCGCGACTAAAACGCCTACCTATAATATGTGAAAGGGCTCTAAGTTATATGTGTCGTCGGCATAGAAGGTGCCCAAACGTGAAATATCATGAAACGATGAAATCTCTTACGGCGAACACTGTGGCAGCTTAGGTGAAGACTAAAGGGGGCGAGCGCAGCGTTCGGAGCGCAGCGCAGCCCCCGAATAGTCTTCGTGTTCGTTTGACATGTTAACACAAAAAACATCACGTAGTGCTGAATAAAAATGCTTTTATAAAGACATGTTTTCGTTATAACCAGTAATGGCTTGGCCATATCATGAAATGGTGAGGCACATCATGAAAGCGTCTACAAACTGCGCCCTGCTGCCCGGCGGGTTAACTCCCGGGTTAGGCCGGCGGCATTAGAGTGAGGCAGCCAGGCAGGAACGACCTTTGCCGGCCGCGGCACCTGCGGCATTCTGCGTCTTGTAGTCACTACAAGCGGCACAACCGGCCCCGGCACGGCACGGTATCGCAAAACAAGCCCGGCGGCCTTACCGGGCGGCGCGGCGGGCGCAGTCTGTAGAGGCCTTGGTGTGCCCGATTCTACGATCGGCTGTCGACATATGCATCATTCAAGAAACTTCTTTATCGCGATTCAATCTCATTGGATTATTAGAAGGGGTGACATTACATGCTATGGCGGTGTAGGTTAATATTTCGGGGGTAGCTGACGCAGCCTCTTTTTACTTCCCTCCCTAATATAATAACAGTTAACAATTTGACATCCATGTGAAATTTCACGGCTGGATTGCGCCACCTCTCGTATCTTAGGTATATTATACGTCATACGTATGATTACTAACCTCATCGATACTTTTGGGACCCGCATATTGGGATTTGAAACCGGATTGCCTGCGTAATGCCCGCGAAATGTAACCACAAAACTCTCAAATAAATTATAAGTAATATTTATCCAACAGTTCGACAGCGGCGGCCCACTGCTATACACGGACGCCACAACCGGTCTATTATTCCATGCGGGCATCATCAGCAATGGCCAGTTCTGTGCCGCCGGCGACCCAGGGATCAACACCAGAGTCACCGAGCTCTTGAACTGGATCACCACTAGTACACCCGACGCTAACTACTGTAGGAAATAAAGCATCAATCTTTTATCTTTTGGTTTGTGTTTTAACGTTTAGGTAATTTCGTATATTTCTTTATTGTACTCAAATTGTACTACACAAGATAGGCACGTCGTACTAACTTTTATACGTTATACACTAGAAAAACAAGGTTTGGTTGATGGCCGCGTGAATTTTTTTTTTGTATTGGCTTTTAACGAATTTTAATAGCTTATAAAAACAAAACCATAGAGCGAACAGGTTAAGTGTGTTAGTAAAAAATACTAGGATTTGTGTGTTCTATCCGAATACCTATTACATTTTTTCTGGCCGGCACTTTCACTTGCTTTCACTTTTGGCCCAAAATGAATGATCTCTTTTTAACCGACTTCCCAAAGGAGGAGGTTTACAATTCGTCCGGATGTTTTTTTTTTTTTTTATGTATGTTCCCCGATAGCGCCTAAACGGGTGGACCAATTTGGAAAATTATTTTTTTGTTTGAAAGGGTTTACCTTCCCATTGGTCCCATTGACACCAAGTCAGGATCTGATGATGGGATCCTGGAGAAATCGAGGGAACTCTTCAAATATTATAGGCAGACCTATAGTGATTTTTGTGTTTTTCATAATAACTCGTGCAAATGCACATGGTAAGCATAATATTGTGATGCGGAACTGCTGATGAAGACCACATATGGCCACCAGATCTGCTCAATACTAGGTACAAATACAATGCGTGGCTGACGGGCAGGCAACGCATAGCCTAAACCTACCTAGACCTAGAGCCATGAAACTTTGTACAGGGGTTCCTTAGTAGCGTAGGGTAGCACTGATATGGGATTTGACAAAATTAATTCCCCAAGGGGGGGGGGGGGGATAAGGGGTTACAGTTTGTATTAAACTCAATCTAATCAAATAAGGTTTGTGGAAGTCGGTTTTTTCTAAAGTTTACTTTTTGTTTCAATTATAATAAAACTCCAACCTTCAATCATAGCCAAAGATTGTAATACACTACATACTACGTAATGATAACAGCCATCAAACGTCTCAGCCCGGATTTTACCAACGAAAGAGTAACTTTTACTCGAGAGTATCTTCAACTTTTTCATAGACACTAGTGACACCTACAGATCAACTCATTTTGAACTGTCATTTGTCATACAAGTTATCCCCGGGATAGTTATTGGGGAGGCAGTCGCTCACGTCCAAAGGAATTACTTGGAACCCATAGCCCTTCACGTCCTCCCCGGGTAGTGCTAACGAGCGACAAATCATCATCATCATCATAGTCATCAAATCATCTCAAGACATTATAATATTCCAGGTTCTCAAATGAAAACCTGACCACTTGACACTGGCAAAATTAACCCCAAAAGAGGTTAGGACGCTATTAATAAAAAGAAGAAGAAGAAGAAGGGATCGGTATAACTTTTTGTTGGTAAAATCCAGCCTTAGCAAGGCTAAGTAATGTCAGTTAAAGTTTGAGCCGACTTATAGGCATAGTGACCGAATCCTCCCCGTAGCACTTTGCGCAAGAGAGAGATCGCAAGAGATTATATCGGTCCATAATTATCTACACTATTTTTAAGACCTTAATGTTATTATGGCGTGCAATAAACAAATATGAATATGAATATGAGAAGAAAAGAGACGAAACTAATGGCTAGTTTACACGGTGCGAGCTATCGTGCGAGCCAGCCTGCCGAGTAGCTGCACTGCAGTAACTCGCACTGTTTGGACGTAACATACCAGTAACTCGCACGTGCGAGTTGGTCAGTAGCTCGGATGCGAGTTACTTCAACATTTTTTGTTTTCACTCGCTGCTCGCCCGGCAGCAACTCGCACATGACAGCGGCTCGGCCGTCGCTCGCATCGTTTGGACGCGTTCGGCAGTAGCTCGCCAGTGTTCACTCGACATCGCGACTCGCCTCGGACTGGGCAGTAGCTGGTGTCGTGTAGACAGCAAAGGCGAGCCGAGCTACTGGCGTGCGAATAGACAAACCGAGAAGCTGTCTACTGGCCAGGCAGCAGCTCGCACTGTGTAAACAGGCCTTAATGGCTAGTTCACACGGTGCGAGCTAGCGTGCGAGCCAGCCTGCCGAGTAGCTGCACTGCAGTAACTTGCACTGTTTGGACGTAACATACCTGTAACTCGCACGTGCGAGTTGGTCAGTAGCTCGGATGCGAGTTACTTCAACATTTTTTGTTTTCACTCGCTGCTCGCCCGGCAGCAACACGCACATGACAGTGGCTCGGCCGTCGCTCGCATCGTTTGGACGCGTTCGGCAGTAGCTCGCCAGTGCCAGCCGAAGTTCACTCGACATCGCGACTCGCCTCGGACTGGGCAGTAGCTGGTGTCGTGTAGACAGCAAAGGCGAGCCGAGCTACTGGCGTGCGAATAGACAAACCGAGTAGCTGTCTACTGGCCAGGCAGCAGCTCGCACTGTGTAAACAGGCCTTAATGCCGGGACATAGAGGTTACTTTAAAGACAAGAGAGAGAAGGAAAAATGATAATTAGAACATAGATAATTCATTATTAGCTATCACGCACGTGAGTTATAAAAAGTTGGCAAGAGTTCAAGTTCAAGTTCAATTTTTTATTGACAATAAGATCATACATATTAGTTAGTCAACGTCAATCCACGACGACGTGTTCTAAGATAATGATAGTTTCAATAATCGTTTTGGCTGAAATTTACAAGTAAGTACAGGGAAAATCTGAAAGCTGCATTTTTTCTTCTGCAAAATTATGTAGGTAATTTGGTTTACATGGATGACATCATACTTGTTATTTTATGTAGAAACCTAATTATAGTACCAGTTACGACGTAACAATCTTCGACAGTGATCCAGTCTGTCGCAACTTAGAACAAAAAAATCGCTGTATGAAACGGGGCAGCCATTCAATGGTGGCTCAAGGCATCTCACTCTCAAATCGTTTGTTCTCGCTCACACAGTCTTTCTTTCATTTTCTTTCTGTGTTTTGGTTGGCTGGCTGGCTGCATCTTCGTTATTTTTATTTGTGTTGACCGATGGTTGTGTTGTAATTGTGATTGTCTTACGTCTCCAAAGTAATTTACTGCAAACGTAGTGATTACTTTCTCTGTGCAGTGATCGGAACCCTTGGTCCGCGAGTCCTCGCACTTTACCATTTAGTTTCGTTCGGTTTTGTTTTGTTTATTCCATTCCACAGAGAAAGTACAATGTAATCACTACGTTCTATCATTTGACATTTGATGATAGTTTATTTTTTCCATGTACCATTTATTTACTTATTTTTTCACATCGTTTCTAAATTATTTCTCCCTAATTCGATACTTATAATGGCCCTAGTAGTAAACTTCGTTCTGTTGCTATTAGTTCTTGTTACCACCATCGGCCAGAAGACTGAACAGTACTATCACTATCTTGACTACAACGCGGAGCCAGCATTCTATGGATCAACAAAAAACTCAGGTATTGTAACCAATGAGGGACATTGAAGGGTCGGGCATCTGAAGTAAAAGCATATTACGTTTTCAATAACTCAAATCCAAATTACGAAGATTTCGTTAAGGCTGTTTCAAAAACGCGCAAGGCTGGCGTTGGTCCCGGTTGTGATGTTACTGACTCCTTCGGGGGGGGGGGGGGGGGGGACAGCTGTTGGTCGGCGACGCGTAAATTAATTCGCGTCTTTCGTATTGTTTGCGTTTATTATTTATTTTCGAGTACATACAGTTATTTATTATCATTTTATTATTAAAGTGCCCTAAAACGGGGTGAATAGGGACGAAACTGAACTTTACGTAAGATTTTCTCTGTTTATTTCTATGAAAGGTATGTAGTTTATGATGTAGAAACTTGAGTCTAAACTAGTATTTTACGAAAAAGGAAAGAAATTCAAATATCGTTGGGCTTTACATAATTCTTAAAAATGTACGCCATCCCTTTTCTTACTGATATAGGGGTGAATAGGGACCAGCATGGGACAATTGGGAAAAACCATCAGGGTTGTCACAAATATCTATTTATTAAAAAAATAAACACAGTTTAGCCCTATCATAGATCGACCTATTTGGGTCTTAGCCGATTAAGCTTCCGCCCCCTTATCGACACTCTGACCACTGACGTCATCAAGCAAATGGCGACAGCTCGCGCCCGTTTTTGGAAACTAAAATCCCTGTAACTTCGTAATTTATTTTCTTATTGCGATTATTTCTTTTTAGAATATTTGTTTTTGGTTTCATGGTGAAACAGTATACTAGGCTCAAAACGCCAAGGAGATTCATTAGTAAAATAAATACTTAAATAAAAATGGAGAGACATCAAACCTCAGATCAATGAAAATCCTTTAGTCCTAGCGGTTCACAAAATTTAGCTGCAAATGGTGTTAAAGCTATGAAAATTGGCACGATTGATCTTTAGGCCAAATAAACTAGTGGCTCTGTGAGCTGTAGACCTCGCCAGCTTGTTGGTGGAAACGGTAGGTACCTACCAAAATTGTTTATTTGGGACATCAACAGCAGAGGAGCATATTAAAATTATAAAACACATTAATTACAAATAAAATCAATACTTTATACCTGGTTACGTACATGGACTCATAGAGTATGAAAGTAAGAAAGAATGCAATAGAATCGAAGGGAAAAGCAGAGTGTATAACTAACCAAAATGTGACTTATGAAAGTACCTAGTTACGTACATGGAGTTGGAGTATGAAAGTAGCCGCACCAATAACTTTGTAAACTACATTTTGCGATTTGAAATACAATCTATTGACTTTTCACTAAAATAATATGGTCTGTGTCACTCTCACGATCTCCACAAATCTAACGACACCTCATTTGTTAAAATCCGTCAAGCCAATTGGGCTATATCGTTTTTTTTTTACATTTTCTAACCCCATAACTCCGCCATTTTGAAAAAAATCTAAAAACTGGCTCGAGTAAAATTTTTTATTTATTTTTCCAACCTGCTCACAAAATTTCACAAGAATCGGTTCATAAATGCGACCTGTAGAGGAGAACAACCGGACAGACATACGAAAGTATTTTTGCCCAAACCTGAAACGGAGACGCTTCGCTCGCTCGGTCAATTAATTTGACCCGTAGCACGAAAAAAAAGGAGGCGAGTTATGACGTCATCTGTTTTTACTTTATACTTTACTTTATACTTTATTGCACACAAAAAATACATTATGATAATTAAAAATGGAAATGACATGTACAAAGGCGAGCTTATCTCTATCAAGAGATTTCTTCCAGCAAACCCAGGAAGGAAAGGATAAATAAATCAACAATAGGTAGATCCAAGTGTACAACATCAAATACTTAAGTAAAAAAATATATAATATAAAAAAATAATAATAATATAAACTACATACAAATACGTACATATATACCAGAATTAACACTATCCCGGACAGGGATGCTATAGCATCCGTTTTTGAGTTCGTGTTTGGACACGGATGCCATAGCATCCGCAGAAAGTTTGACTTTTTCGGGCAAAGATGCCTGAGCATCTGTTTGCTGATAGTAAAATGTAGTAGCGGCATGTTTGGTGTCACTGTTACCAGTTTCACAGGTTGATTACTGTCCTCTAGGGTGGATTTTCGACGCTTAGAAAAATAAAATCATACCTCCACCCCGTACCCCCCTCACACGCACACAAATGCTATAGCATCCGTTTTTACATACTTTTTTTTGTTAGTGTCGCGGCGCGTGCGCCCGGTGTTAGACGTGTGACTGGTGGGTTTTTCGAGAGTATTTGCCGTCAAGATGCCTCCTAAAAAGATCTCAATCAAACCAGAGACGCTGCAAAATAGCATGAGCAGGCTGTTTGACGAGTTATCTGATTCAGACAACTTTTCTGCCGTAGAGGATTTGGAGGAATCTGAAAGATCAGGCGACGAACATGAGGAACAAGATACTAGTCGAGGTATGACACAATCTTCCAATTCTTCAGTACATGACCCATTGAGTGACGCTGATGGAGAATTTGGGTCCGATCAGAACTACAATCCCGACGAAGATGAAGCGAGTTCCGATTCTGATCGGACAAGACTGACATCGACATCCAGCCTTTTACACCAGCCACCAGTCAGACTCCTTCACAACCAGCTCCTTATTACAATAGACCTTCAGGAGAAACCGAAATACAAATTATGATAGAAATAGCCCCAGATGGTCCACCGCATGTTCCTGTAGAACCGATGACAGCTGATCAGCATCAGATCATAACTCCGTCTCAGGAGAATGTATTACCCGGGTTGACTACAACTAATACTGTAAGTAGCTCTTCGTTTGATCAAATGGGAAACGAAAACAACAACCAACACTGGAATAACCGGCCGATTTTGGTAGGCAGTTCACCAACCAATGTGGATGTAGATTGGGAAGCAACAATTAAACCTATCGCGGATTTTGACTTCAACACTGCTAATGAAGGGCCATCAGTAACTTTGAATGAAAATACAACGCCAGTAAATGTTCTGGATTTCTTATTTACAAAAGAGATGGTAGTTGACATTGTGAAATGTACTAATGATTACGGGGCTGCGCTCTGCAATGCTAATAGGCCACACACAAGAGGTTATCGAGCACAATCCTTCAAGCCAACAACCGCAGAAGAACTAAAGAAGTTCCTTGGACTATGTCTACTACAAGGTCAACTTGGTTCCCCAGCCATTCGGAACTTGTTTTCCAACATAGATCCTCTATATTACCATCCTCTGTTTCCTTTCACAATGTCAGGCAGGAGATTTGAACAGCTGCTGAGATGCCTTTGCATTTCTGAGTTGCATAGCATTCGCATGCCATAGCATTTCCGTCCCACTTTAGCTATCAATTAGTACCGCAATAGGACGCAACTGCTATAGCATTCGCATACCATAGCATCTCCGTCCCACTTTAGCTATCAATTAGTACCGCAATAGGACGCAACTGCTATAGCATTCGAATGCAAGAGCATCTGCTGACACTATCCAATGTGCTCCTTATACCGCAATAGGACACAGATGCTACAGCATGCTGAAAATTCCCATACAAAAAAAAGTGTCCAAGTAGGGTGCGGAAGTGTCCGCGAAAGTGTTGGATATAAATAGGAAATAAAACATACATAAATACAAATACTTAAATTTAATATGGAAGAGAAAGGTAGTGTTCTTTCAACCGACTTTTAAATATTCTTAGTATGGAATAAAAAAAAAAGTTTTCTGAAATCTTTTTTGAAAATGATTTTGACTTTAATTTGTAACAAGTGACTGAAATGTAATGATGTGATATATTTTTAGAACCGGCTCAAAAAGCCCTTTCATTTGACACCACACAACGATAGGTTTCAGAAAACTTAAAAAAAAAACATACAAAAAACAGATGACGTCATAACTCACCTCCTTTTTTTTCCCTGCTACGGGTTAAATTATTTTCTATGGTCTAAAGATCAATCGTGCTGATTTTCATAATAGCTTTAACACCATTTGCAGCTATTTCATGAAATTTAACTTAAACAATAATTTAACTTTATTTTTTATTTTTTTATTATCTAAATAGAATTCAATACGCGTGTTTTGACACCCTAAACATTCCCGTAGTCCTAAAATTTACAACTATAATTGACGATTATGTATTCAAATCTGATAAGTATATCCGTAAATTCGACTAAGTGTTGTGAGTTTTTGAGTTAGGTATATGTTTATGGTTCTGCGGTCCTGCAGTGTCCTGCACTGCATCGTTCCGTACTCAGTCTTTCCGTTTAATTTACCTCGCTCGAATGTTGTAAAGTATTATGCTTACCTCGGGGTGTAAGTAGCTATTTCACCCTCGAACTATATTCGCCCTCGCTCGCTTCGCTTGCTCTGGCGTCTAAATATCTCGGGTAGACTCGATTCCTTAGACTCGCACGGGCTCCAAATTGGACCTTCGTCCGAAATAGATCTCTTTCACCCCTTGTGTAACAAACTACTATTTTTCGTATCAAAGGGAATCTCCAATATAGTAGTATCAAAGCATTTCGTCCCCTCGTGTTGACAGGCAAAACGATGGATAGATAGGTTATTGAAAACGGCCGTAAGTTGGTAGATCTGAATAGGTAGCAGGAAAAATTACGCGTCGAAAAGTATTCGAATTGAAATGTCAGTGGCTCTTAAGTACAATGTCTTAAGGTTTATTTCATCGGAACTAGAACACTGGCAAATATTCCTTGACCCACTGTACTTTCAAATTGAGGAAACAATCAAACACATTTTGGCAAGGCTGTGACCTCATTACACTTTGTATACATCTTCGTTCTCAAATCTTCAGCTTCAGAAAAACAAGACGATAAAAACGAAAAAAATGTTGCACTCTACAATACTGGAGAACATGCCGACAGCGTGAAAACGACGAAATATGTTAGCCTGATAGAAACCACCATCGGAGACAAGACTGAGACCACCGAAACATTGGAGACCGTGCCGTATGTAGTAAAGATATTATCATATTTTGATATAGCAGATAAACCACTTCAAGAAGAAGCTTTGAATTTGGTTATGTTTGCCTCGTTTTGACGATTGGTGACCACTTCTGGTTTTGACCACTTCTGGATGACCATTTCTTGTTTTGACCACTCCAGATCCTGATTATGACCACTTCTGGTTTTAACCACTTCTGGATTAGACCACTTCTTGTTTTGACCACTTCTATGTTTTGACCACTTCTGGATTTGACCACTTCTTGTTTTGACCACTACACTGGATTTTACCCCATAATGACAACTTTCCCAAAATGTCCACATTCTCACAATTTTTATATTCTCTTGAAGTCTACATTACCATAAGGCCGTCGAGAGCAGCCATACTTTTAGGTACCTACGGACCACTTCCCAAAACGTCCACTTCCCAAAACGACAACATTTTTAAATAACTAAAAACAACAACTCGGAAACAACTCACACCAGACCACTTGTTTGTATAAAGATATGACAGCTCTCGACAAGATAGATGTTCATTTCGGATTAAAAACTGTCATATCTCGGAAACTACTCACCCCAGCCCCAGCCCCAGACCACTGGTTTGTATGGGGATATGACATCTCTCGATGAGATCTTCATTTCAGATGACAGCTGTCAAAAACACTGACACCTGTACATCTACTTTATTGTTATCAACTCAGTACATTTAGAGCCTAGCGCTCAGCTGATCTGGGCCCTAATGCTGCTCTGAGAATTTCACTTATATTTCATTACTATTTCATTACTATTCCATTGCAAACACACATCTATACAAACGAAGGGGAGATAACAATGTTCTTTCACTAAGACATCCTAATAATTTATTGTACCCACAATCTAGACTAACGCTAAAAACAAAAAATGCGTTTGTAATGTCAATAAAAATATATAACAAATTACCAGAAAATATGAAGACCATAGATAATGAAACCACATTTAACCAACGATTAAAACACTTCCTAGTGGGCAAGTGCTATTATTCAATGAACGAATATCTGGATGAAAATCAATAATACTTACTTACTGTCACTACATTTTCTATTTCTATTTTTATTTCTTTAATATTCTAGCATCCAAATACAAATTAGGCCTAACATATGGCATATAATTAATGTTATTTAAAAGTGTATAATATCTTGTTACTGTAGTTAATGTGTAAATTACTTAATAGAGTATAATAATTTGGTTATAATACTTAAGTACTTATATTAGATAGAATATTGCTTGTGCCCAACAGGGTCCATAATTATCTACACTATTTTTAAGACCTTAATGTTATTATGGCGTGCAATAAACAAATATGAATATGAATACAATATGAATACAATATATTTAATAAGGACTACCCGACATTGAATAAAATGACACTTTGTGAAGCTGACGAAGGTATTCCAACGTTTAAACGCACCATACTTCATTAAATACTGCATGAGCTAGGATTTGACTTTAATAAACAGGACAGTAGAAAATTATTAATGGAAAGAGAAGACATTGTTTTATGGCGGCGTAAATATCTCAGGCAAATGAAAGAACACAGAAAAGCAAATAAAATAATAGACTTGACGAAACGTGGGTAAACGCAGGGAATGTCAAATCGAAGGCGTGGTCGGATACAACTATAAAAGACAAGAGACATGCTTTTCAAGACTGGTTACCTGCCGGTCCGCGAGTTCCTACTGGAAAAGGTAAAAGGTTAATTATTTTGCACATTGGAAGCGACAAAGGATTTGTGGAAGGAGGTCTACTAGTTTTTGAATCAAGAAGATTATCATGAAGAGATGAACGGTGACAGGTTCCTTGAGTGGTTCAAAAATATAACGTCTAAACTAGAACCAGGGAGCACTGTTGTTCATGGACAACGCTCCTTATCATTCCGACAAACTCGAGAAATACTGACGACCGGTTGGAACAAACAACAAATAATAGACTGGCTGCAAAGCAAAGGGATAGCCATGGACATGAGTTATTTGAAAAAAGAATTATTGAAGAAAGCCGCCGAAATAGCCCCACAATATGATAAATATTTAACCCCTTCGATTCTTCTCCTGGCCGAAAAAGAAAAATATTTGACATAAAAATTAGGAGAATAAACTGGAGCCGCCTGCTGTATGTGAGTACACCACTCCAAGCGCACACCACAACACTAAACGACCGACCTATCGTCGACCGGGTCTATCCCCTAGTAGACGCTAAACCACCACTCCGTTAAACCAGCGACCGTTAGGGGATGCTCTGCCAGCAGCGTCCTGTAGGATCGTCGGCCGGGTCTACCCCCTGGTAGACGTTAAACCAGCGACCGTTAGGGGATGCTCTGCCAGCAGCGTCCTGTAGGATCGTCGGCCGGGTCTACCCCCTGGTAGACGTTAAACGTGCAAAACGTTAGGTGTGCTCTCCCAGCGCCCGCAAGCCCGCTTCTCCGTAGGATATAAAATAACCGAATCTTAGCAAACCGGTGCACCTGTGTATCTATTAGATTAGCAAACCGGCGCACCTGTGTATCTATAGATTAGCAAACCGGCGCACCTGTGTATCTATTAGATTAGCAAACCGGCGCACCTGTGTATCTATAGATTAGCAAACCGGCGCACCTGTGTATCTATTAGATTAGCAAACCGGCGCACCTGTGTATCTATAGATTAGCAAACCGGCGCACCTGTGTATCTATAGATTAGCAAACCGGCGCACCTGTGTATCTATTAGATTAGCAAACCGGCGCACCTGTGTATCTATAGATTAGCAAACCGGCGCACCTGTGTATCTATAGATTAGCAAACCGGCGCACCTGTGTATCTATTAGATTAGCAAACCGGCGCACCTGTGTATCTATAGATTAGCAAACCGGCGCACCTGTGTATCTATTAGATTCGCCGTCAGGGGTAAGCCTCTCGCGATAGCTTGTAAATTTCCGTACCGTTGTTAAAGAGTGTATAAATAAGTTATGCCGTAGATAAGGAGCGAGGTCCTGATCGCCCTATTGTGTTATGTTATAGGTAACCTGTGTTTTACCCTAAACGATCCCTAGACAGGATAGCTAGAGTAGATCCTTACATTGAGAGATAGCTAGGCTCATTGCAGGACGCAAAGGTCTACGTGTACCGGACAACCAGGCTGAGCTAGCCCAAAGGGTGTCCCGTCACATCATTAAAAATATTATTTGTTTGAATTTTAACACTACGGTGAATACACCGTTACCCTGCAGATGCACTGATGACTCACTGCATTCTTATCACGTATAGACTGTAGATCGTTTTCGACGATGTTTCGACCATGGAGATGATCTCGACAGCGCGAGATTCCCCCCCCCCCCCCTGTACCTTTGTTGCAGATGTTCACCCACTGATGCAGACGATTCAAACATAAATACCCTCCTTACGGCGCAGTTGAGCAGGACAAGTAGCTATTTAGACCTCCCTTCAACAACTGAGATCGCGTTGCGAAACCCTGATGGATGGACCATAGGTGCCCTGACCGTTCAGCATACCGAAATAAAACCTGCCAAGTTTACCGGAACGGCAAAGAAGGGCGCGTTGCGGAACGAAAACAATGGAAGCTGCGACAATGAAATAATAAGAAGAATAAATAAGGTAATATACATAGCTTTTTCAATATTACTGCAGAGCGCGTAGGTACCTACCCAAGGAAAGGCCTAATTGACTGAAATTACTATACAACGCGTAACTCTAAGTACGCAAAACCTTATAGACGCCAAGTGATTTTTATTACAAGAAAATTATTGTTGGAAGAAATTTTAAAAAAAAAGCTAAAATTCTAGAAGATATAAGCAGTTTTCGTTTTCCTAACAATTCTACATAATAGTTTCTCTTAGCTCTGCCGCCTTAAAAACCGCCCGCAGTACACCGCCCGCGACCGTTTTGTGGATCGCCGCCGCCGCCGGCCGGCACGCACCCCGCTCACCCCCGTCCATTTGTTCCCATCTAACGTTCATTGTGAGATCCTTAGTTTGAAAGAGATAACTAATGTAGCGCGCGCATTGAGATAATAAATACATGGAGGCGCTGTATTCTTCTATAGAATTTATACATGTAGTGTAAATAGGAGTTGAACTATTAAAATTATTCGTGTCTCTTTCTAACAAGTTGAATATTCCGTACAGTGAACGAGATGTCATTATTTCTGCATTTGTAAAATTTTGACAACAATGCAATGCGAAGTATAGGTAGGGTGCCAGAGCCGCCATGTTTAGCCGTGAAAATTGTGTTCTGTGGTCGTGAGTCGGTGGTACGTTGACTGTCAAGTGGTTACCTTGTGCTGAGTTTTTTGTGATTTGTGCGATTATAGAGAATATTTGGGACATAAATCTTGGTGTGGATGCTGAGGACACACAGCGAAGCATGAGCCGCTGTAGTATTCTGCAATGTGGTTTGCGGAAAAACAAAAATCAACCGCAATTGTCTTTTCATAGGTTAGTACTGGTTATTTACGAAATAGTTGTAAGATCAGCTAGATTTAAGCCTTACTACCCAGTTTTTCTATTATTATAAAGTGTCAGCAAGAATACAACAGTATACTTATCGCTGTATACGCCGTTATTTCGTAATTTTATATCCAAAATATTTGTCTGTGATATTTGTAAACAAATCGCATGTTGTGATAGTGATGTGCTGTGTCGATATTTTTTTTAAGTGCCATGGGCCCGCCCCGCTGTTGGTTCCGTACAGTGACTAGTGGAATAGTTATTTATCCAACAAGTGAGGAAAGTTCGTTTTTCCTATGAGTTTTGATTTTGAGTCTTGAGCGAACGAAGGATTGAAAAATAGAATCACGAGCGCAGCGAGTGATTATAAAATTCAATCCTGAGTAAGCGAAAGACTCAACAAAACGAATAGCAAATGAACTTGCTCACATGTTGCATACAAAACTTTTCACCACTCCCAGCAAGAAAGTATTCAGTCACCATAGGTAAATAAATTAAATAGTCACAAAGCAAATCAAAATAATTCTTTATTATTAAATAATAACCGGCCAAGTACGAATCGGACTCGCGCACGAAGGGTTCCGTGCCATTATCTATAAAAAACCGCAAAAATAATGTATGGGAGCCCCCCCTAAATATTAATTTAATTTTAATTTAATTATTTATTTTTTAAGTAAATAATATACTCAATATATTGTGAACATTTTAAGCGTCTACCTGCTACCATTATCAATATCGAGCAAAAATGAGCAAAAAAATCACGTTTGTTGTATGGGAGCCCCCCTTAATATTAAATTTCTTTTGATTTTTAGTATTTGTTGTTATAGCGGCAACAGAAATACATCATCTGTGAAAATTTCAACTGTCTAGCTACCACGGTTCATGAGATACAGCCTGGTGACAGACGGACGGACGGACAGACGGACAGCGAAGTCTCAGTAATAGGGTCCCGTTTGGCACCCTTCGGGTACGGAACCCTAAGAAGAGCTGTTATTCATGAAAATAATTTAAAAATGAAATGTAAAATTACTGCAATTTTTCAAGTTAAAAGTAATAAAACAACGATAAATGTACCCAATAAAAACATTAATCTTAACTTATAAGTATTTCTATTCTAAGTATAAAATTATTTACTTTTTAAAATATCTTTAAAACTTAACATCAAAATCAGGCAAGGTTAGTTTCTGAACGGGATCATTACTTTCCTCACTGTTCAAACAGTGAGGAAAAACTAACTTTCCTCACTGTTTTCGTAGAGGAAAGACACTTCTTTCGTGCGGGAGTGGTGAAAATTATTTTTTGACTATTAGGTCAATGTGTGGATAAGGGGGCAAAAAAGACTTAGAAAATTTCAACTAAAAAAAGACAGTTTTTTTTGCAAGAATATTATTTTTTGACTAAGTTTTTTACTTAGGAATGTTATGCTGCTCTTTGCCATCACTTTTAGTCATATACCTTTTCCTCGTGCACCTCACCGATTTCGAAATATAGGTCATAATTAGGTTTGTCATATCGATATCTCTGTAAATAATGGTCTTATGGAAAACAAGCATACGACATAAAATAATGGCCGCAAGGCACCCTACACGACGCGCAAGTGAAAACATCAATATGAAACGTGCCCCACCTACAACAATACCACCGCTTTCAACGACTAGAGAAATTTTTCAAAAATATTAGTTTGAATGTTCGTTACTCCGTAATCGTGTAGTGCTGCTCTTTGCCATCATAATAGTCCTAGGGTAAACATACACATGATGACATAAATATACCATTTTACTATATCCATAGAACCTTATTATGAAAAATATATTTTTGTTTCAGATTTCCCAGGAGAGAATCTTTGAAAAAGAAATGGATGCAGATGCAGTCAAAATTCAACAGCGCGGAGGGTCCTGAGTTCAAATCAAACCCACAGTGGCTTACTTTTGTATTTTTTTTTAATATATTTTAGTAGTAAGTGTTAGTTATTGAGGTTGCGTAATTCCTCGAGATTTAATTGTTAATTGTTAAGACGTCCCTTCTTTAGGGTGAGCCAAGAGCCCGCCTTTAGGTTTAATTATTTGAGATTTAGACTAATATAAACATAAAATTCAGAAACTTACAGCCTTGTATTCATTTTTCCAAACTTTGTTTGTACTACCCGTGCGAAAAAACTGGTTTACTCTGCTTCCCATTGACCGACCCGGCTGAAACCCGATCATCCTATTTAAGACATTCCTTTGCATCAAAGCCACACACACAAAGTTCTATTTAATGTACGAGAATAGATAAAATTATGTGTGAAACTGCACATAATTAGGTATTAAAACTCTCTTGCCATTATATTAAAAACCTCGCTTACGACTCGATTTTTAAAAACCCATTCGTATTTTGATACCCTTCATTATGCAACAGTTTCATAAACTACTATTATTAATTTTTAATTCAACATCAAACGTCAAGCTATTTAAAATCCTGTCCTAATAAAAATCCCCGAACCGCACTTGAGAAGTAAGTACCTTGCACACATATTTTCACGGTATGCGGTACCTAGTGATTTATCGATATCGATATTCTGGCCTAGGGGTTTCTCTTTACTAAAGGCAGCCATTTTATGCCTTATTTTAAGCCCCGCCTTACGGCACCCACATTTTGTAGGTATGCCCAGTCCATGTATTTAGAGGTCAATGAGCGCGCGCGCTTGCCTTGTGGCTTGTGGATTGATCTGCCGCTGCTTTCGTTCGACACACTTATAGTGCGACATAAAAGAGTAGAAAATAAATAATGGCAACATAAGTGACATATTAGAGCACTATTACGTGTTTTGATAGACAATCCAAATATGACATACTTAAAGAAAACACGCAGTAGTCTGTGAATGTTGCCATCATTTAATTTCTACTCTTTTAAGTCGCACTATATTTGAATATCTCGCTGGATCACGGTAATTAAATATATGAGTATGAGTATGAGTAATTGATAGAAGCGGCAATAAATAATAATATTAATAATGGATAAAATTAAAAAAGTAAATGATGTAAATAGTGATGGAATCGATTATACTCGTCATTCTGAACTATTTTCAGGTTTTGCGTACTTAAAGTTACACGTTGTATTTGTGTTAATCTCACGCAAAGAAAATATTACAATTTTGTGCAATGCTTTATTATAGTGTATCTGTCGTAGCCATATCGTTTAAACATCAACGTTTGACGATATGGCCACATCAATAATGTAGGGCATCCATGATCAAGATACATTAGCATCAAAAACAGCTGATTGTGTTCAGCGTGCTAAACTCATTTAAGTTCGACATAATGTCATACATTGAGACAGTTGCTTAATAAATTTAAGATGCCAAACGTTTATTAAGTGTTTTTGGTGCAAATGGAGATAAGGTTTAATAATAATGTTTTGCAATACCTAGTCATTAGTATTATACCTAGGTACCTCTTTACTGTTGCAGTGCTCTATGGACAGGGTCCATAAATTGTACATTAATTTAAGAACAAATGTGAATTTATGGAAGCAATAAACGTAACTTGGAACTTGAACTTAAAAAATAAAAAACCGGCCAAGTCCGAGTCGGACTCGCGCACTGAGGGTTCCGCACCATTATCTATAAAAAAATACTTTATTTTATTTTTTTATTTTATTTTATTAACAAAAATCCACAGCCATGCTTACATGTAATCTTAATAAAATAATCTTAAAATGAGGCCATACACCTATGTTTTTATTTTATTTAAGTTCTTCTGTTCTTCCTCTTCGAGACACCAGGGCCCGTATTCTACTGTACACAGCATACCACAAGCCTGGCACAAACTCGAATACGACGCATTTGGTATTCTACTAAATCTCACAAGCGCCAGCGAGACGCCGTCGGGCGCCAGCGGACAGTAGAATACGAAGTAGGCTGGCGTCACGATAAGGGGTTACAGTTTGTATTAAACTCAATCTAATCAAATAGGGTTTGTGGAAGTCGGTTTTTTCTAAAGTTTACTTTTTGTTCCAATTATTCGCGTAAAACTAAAAATAAACGAGTTATTCAATAAGTTCAAGTTCAAGTTACGTTTATTGCTTCCATAAATGCACATTTGTTCTTAAATTAATGTACAATTTATGGACCCTGTCCATAGGGCACTGCAACAGTATAGAGGTATAATACTAATGACTAGGTATTGTAAAATATTAATTATTGAGGTATGTTTATGTGTGTGTGTGTGTGTGTGTGTGTGAGGGTGTGTGAGGGTGTACGTGTGTACGTGTGAGGGTGTGTGTGAGGGTGTGTGTGTGTGTGTGTGTGTGTAAACAAAAATTGATCCTAAAATTCAAGATGGCGGGTGAAGCGAGGGAGTGCGAACCCCGAGTTCCGAAATGTAGACTGCCAGTGACCTGCAACGATTTCCGAAAGAAAATTGACACTTTTTTTTTTCGGTCAAATCCTAGAGAGGCTTTGATAAGCCACTAGACGTTATCGACAAGTGCAACCGGAACGGGACTTTTCATTTTACGCAGTGTGAAGCGAAAAGTTCTATGCCCAGCAATGAGCTGCTGAGGGCTGAGGATGATGTTGTTGACGATGAAGCGAATAATAGTAGCGATGTATCAAAAATACAATCGTGCTGGTGCGTTGATCAGAATGGCAAGGATTTACCTGGTCACGCCATTGTCATAAAAGAATTTGCGGAAGACTATTGCGAAGAAGGTAAAAAAAACATACACCCGTTTTAGTGTAGGCTAAATGATTGAATATCTGTGCCTAAAACTCATGAGGTAAACAAAATGCTTGGTTTGCTTTTCGTTTGCATAGGCTGTTTAAAAACAGAGCAGCATTTTGATTGATGAACTTTACGCAGTCTGAGGAATATGAATTATAATACCTATTTTATTATGTTTGTACCACAAACCGTCGAGCAAAGCTCGGTCACCAGATATTGAATTATTATGATACAACTTGCAAATACTGAAAGCAGTAACGTAGTATAGAAGTCAACTTTATACCTCCATGCGTTTCTGAGAAAAAGTCTTAACAGACGGTGAGACAGACAGAGAGACAGACAGAGAGACAGACAGACAGAAATTTACAGTTTTCGGACTTTTCCCTTTACTTGTGCTATAAGAACTTCCTTTGTTCCAAATTTCATGACCCTAGGCCAACCGGAAGTACCCTATGGTGACTGCATGCACCTACGAGATATCTGATGGTGACTGCATGCACCTATGAGATATCTGATGGTGACTGCATGCACCTACGTTAGCACGAGCAGCGCAATACCTACTGCTGCCTTGCTCGGAATGAGCGCGGCAGGCAGCACTGCTGCACAGCACCGCAGTGGAAGCACTGCTGCGGCAGCACTGCTACGTGCAGCGGAGTTCGGAATCAAACCTTAAGAGACCGGCGACCGCGTGAATTTCCTATACAAACGTAAAACCAAAATGATTTGAATTTGAGAACTAGTTCAAAGCATTTAGACTGTTAATCAGATTAATATAAGTAGTGTTTACGCAGGTTCCTGGTCGTATACCAAGGTTCTTATTCAAATTACTTAAAAATATTTTTAAATTGGTTGAAGAGGAAGAACCTGCGTAAACAGTGTATAAATCCGATTAACAGTCTAAATACGTTAAACTATTTCTCAAATTCAAATCATTTTTGTATTACGTTTGTATGGGAAATTCACGTTGGTTTTTTGATATACAGGGTGAAACAAACGAATGGCCCTGGAGGGAAAGTACCTACCTCAAATCCTTATGATAGCTTAAAGGAAACATGCTTTAGTTTTTTTGAAAGAAATAATACTGCATAGCTTGCATTGCTTGTCTCACCCGAGAGTCGGAAAAGCTAACCCAAGCTGATAAGGCACTAATAATAACCATGCTATTTTACGATTAATGAATACTTTACATCCTCTAGAATACGAAAGAACTATGTATCCACCACCACCGTGCGTGTGCAAGTCCTGTTGGACAACCAGATCTATCATCCGCTTTTTTATAATATTCCTAAGTGCCAGTTGTTGTGTAATAACTCTTATTTGCTGTTTTTTTAAGTTCCGTACCCAAAGGCTAACTGGCCTATTGTTATGGGAACGAGCTAACAAGCCTTTGTGTTCTATGTGTATGGGTGGAGTAGAATGACTTGTAGCGAAGTGAAGGGACAGCTAAGTTTTATGACGGGGGCGGATCCAGGATTGAATTTGGTGGGAGAGGGGGCATTTTGACTTGGCTCAGAAGGAGCTAGGGTAAAAGTCAGAAGTAAACAATAATACTTAGAGTAAGTTTAGAAAATACATTTATTGCTACCAAAATAATGTTAAGCGCCTTGTGCTGATTTTAGAAAACGGTCTCTATAATTCTATCCATATCACCGGGGACTCACAGGGCGGCGAGGGCCGCCCCGAAAATTGTTGAGCAGAACGACGACGTGTGGCGAAATGAAGAATCAGCTAGCTCTATGAGCGCCGGGGCTTTTAAATATACAGGATGTTCGGCAGAACGTTTTACATAGAAAAATAGGAGGTGTCATTGGGTGGGGTCATTTGCCACAGCCACGGGCCAACGTGGTTACATGTTGTATAGGTGGCTGGTAGGCAGTGGACCAGAATGGCGGAGGACAGATGCGAGAGGCGTGCTTTGGGAGAGGCCTATCCCCAACAGTGGGATGATACGGGCTGATGATGATGATGATTCAGTATACTTACTCTATCCATGCTTAGAAGCAACTTGACAGCTAACCTAAAACTTTTAAAATCCACTTTTTAAACATTGTTACCAAAACAATCGAAAAGAATCGAAATTGTTTATTCAGTTGAACTAACAGAAGAGTTGTCATCGCCATTATTGCTATTAGCACCTGAAGATATTTAATTTATAACCATATTTATGGTAACTGAAGAATTAAGAATAAAATGTTAAACATCTTTCGGATTCACAAATGTTTAAAGGGTGTATTCTTTTGATTAATCGATTTTTATGAGCAATATCCCCTTACTAATTTGAATTATACCTACCTACATTACTTATTTTTAAACATAAAAACTGTATAAGGAGTAGATAACACCACACACAAACCTCAGTGGTTTAAGTGGTGTCTTGATCACATGAAACTCTGTTTGTAATTAGATGCCAGTAAATAAATAGGTAAATAATAAAAAAAAACAGGCTAAGATTGACTTCTGTTAGGTTGCCTGTTATATTAGATCACTATAGTGATACACCCAATTTTCCGAACAAATATCGCAAGTGTTGTTCGTACATTCGCACGCTCGTCACGCACCCACTTTTTAGCCGCTGCTGCGCTGACTCTACTCAATGCCTGTGTTGCTTAGCAGCCAGATTTAGATGTTTTTAATTTGCCAGGTTTTTTAAAATTGTATTCTTGTTTTTAAATAATCGTATGTGAGTTATATAAATGTATAAGGTATTTAGTTGTTTGTATTTTTAATTATTTTATCTACCTGTACATGTGTTCGGCATGTCGGCGGCCGATCGTAGAATTGGGCAAACACTGCGGTAGCTTAGGTGAAGACTAAAGGGGGCGAGCGCAGCGCAGCCCCCGAATAATCTTCGTGTTCGTTTGACAGGTATTACACAAAAAACATCACGTAATGCTGAGTAAAAATGCTTTTAAAAAGACATGTTTTCGTTAATACCCCACATCATGATGTGCCCAGTAATTGCTTGGGCATGTCATGAAATGGCGGGGTACACGACGGCACATCATGATGTGCCGTGCGTGCCCGATTCTAGGATCGGCCGCCGACATATACAGGGTGGAACACACGAATGGGCCCTGGAGAGAAAGTCGCTTGAGTGCGACCGGGATAGCGCACTATCCCCGAACGTCCCATTTCACTTAAATAAAACATTCTAAAAAGTCTCACCCGGTTCGGTTTTTCGCCCCTCCTCAAGTTAGCACAAGCTTTATTTGTTCTGAAAATTGGGTTTAGCACTACTGAATAGTCACAAACAACATACCTACTTAAGTTTCGTGGAATTCCGAATTTTCTCGAGTTGTTGCGAATTGTTTCCGAATTGCTGCGATACGATTTTGTGCGGAGGAATAATAAGGCATAAATTCCAATGAAGTTCTTGCGATGCATTCGTGCGAGTTCGTAGATATTTGCGATGCGAATTCGTGGTTTTGTGTGGGAGCCCTAAGGGCCCCAAAACCACGATGCAATGAGATACGATGCCGCATCGCAGGAACTTACGATTACGACGCGAATTGCTGCGATACTTTACTTTATACTTTATTGCACACAAATCAATACATTATGACAATTAAAAATGGAAATGACATGTACAAAGGCGAGCTTATCTCTATCGAGAGATTTCTTCCAGCAAACCCCATACGATTTTGTGCGGCAAAAGTTTGGTTAGGGTACCATACCTTCAGCGGTATTGGACGTATAATGTTCATCGCTTGTGTTCCGAAGTACGGGGCGTTCCTCAATTAAAGATATGAAATTGTTCTTTAACCCATTAACGCCCGCTGTACACGTTTGTGTACACTTGATATTTATTTTTTAAAGTAGGCATCGATATTCATAATTGAATAAATTGTGCATGATTACGAACGCAGCGGTCTATAGTTATGAAAAAAAATAAAAAATGGAGGGTAGGACGAGAAAAAAACACATTATTTCACTTCGTGTCAAGGATTCCAGTAAAGACAATTGAGGTAAGGATTATTTTGTCTTAGTTATTAGAAATATTTACCGATTTTGATATTTTTTTCATTACATTGCAACATTGAACTGTATAGTACCTTATGACATAATCAATATAATTATCTGCTCTGATAAACGTATGCTAGGGTCAGTTTTGTTGTACTGTACACAAGCAGGTACAATGGGCGCATCTGTATAATATCCACGATAATTTTTCAGGCAATAACGAAGATTAAAAATGGCAAATAAACGCGTTTTTATGAGCTGTAACAACTACGCCAGGCTTGAGGAAGCCGTTGAGGCAATAATGGCTGACGAGGATGATGATGTGGAGTATGACATGGTGTTAGTTCCACCTAATCCTGCTATTGTGAGTGATGAAGAAGAAGGGAATGAAGAGGACTTGAATTCCGCAACACTTCCAAGGGATGTACCAAGTACCATGGAGGTGATAGCTCGCCATCCAAATCATGATTTATCGGACTGGGATGATAGTGATGACAAACCGCTAGCTAATTATGAAAGACCTCCCAAGCGACCAAAAAAAAGCGATTCCGATGCACCAGTGTGGAAAAAAATATTACATATTTACAGTACAACCCATGAAGTTACTGATGTTGTTCAGAGCAGGCTAAAAACTGTTGTGGATGCTTTGCAAGATCATAATCCCGTAATTTTGTTCGAAAATATATTTGATGGCGATTCAGACGAACTATCGCACGGGCGTACGTAAAGCCTACAAAAACTAAAAGCCGTCCGACATCTTCATCATCATCATCTGGACAGGACCGGAAAAATAATGGCCACAACCCGGAGCGAATAAAGAATCCACTACGATGTGTTATTTGTCATCAACGCAGTTGATGGCGTTGCAAGAAATGCAAGATGACGCTGTGTATGGAGCAGCCATGCTTTGGAGACTTTCATAACTGATCCGCCCATTGTACACAAGCGTGTACACACCTGAAACTTCAAATTTTACAGGAAATCATTCCATTTTTCTTGATAAACCCATTATTTAGTGTATTTCTTCACTGTTTCTGGATATAAAAACATTATTTCAAGTATAGTTTTATTTTGGGCGTTAATGGGTTAAGCGGGCGCCGCCGGCGTCTTTCTCTTAAGACGTCTCAGAACGGAATGACGAAATGTCACCAAGTATGACGTAACATCGCAGGAATGCGCGATGCGAATTAGATCGGAAGTTCTTGCGGTGCATTCGTGCGAGTTCGTAGATATTTGTGACGCGATGCGAATTCGTGGTTTCGTGTGGGAGCCCGTCTCTGCCGACGGGGGTATTCGAAGCGTCATGAATAATAATAAAAATACCTAAATGTAGGAAATTAAAATGGTATAGGGGCTTATTTCTAACAAGAGACGTAACAAAACAACATTAACATTTTGTGTTATGGTTATTTATAAAAGTAAAAATCTTTTATAAATAATCAAAATGCATTTAGATTAAGTAAGTAATTTAATTTAATTTAATTTAGTTTAGCTTAGTTTAAAAAGGGTTGGGTTTGAAAAACAGCGTTGTGTGCTGCCATCACACCATACAATATATGCTGAAACCAAACCTTTTTGACACATAATTAATTTCATTATTGTTTCATGTATAGTTCTCTGATGTGTGTCAAATAAATGCTTTTTCTTTCTATAAATCATAATTGTGTGTCCCTTCTGAGATGAGCGAATAATAGTTCCAATTTACCTACTTTTGGGGAAAATTCTTACCCCACAAGCAACATTTTTTATGCGTTTGTTTTGTGGACGAGTCGGCGACTGTAGCGAATGATGTCTACGACTCTACGCATACACAAATCCACTTTTTGCCCCACTTTGGGAGCCGAGCGAGCGGTTGAAGGAACTCATTCTACGCGTTATTATTCTAAGGTTCAACCGTAATTTGATAAAAAAAAGATGTTTCATGGATAGCAGCTGGCAGTCACTTTTCATATCAAAGAAAGGCTGTTCTTATGCGAGGAAATGCGTAGTTTTACTGGAAATCGAAAATCAAAATTGAAAAATTTTGACGAACGAAACGTAATTTATTGACAATATTATTGACAAATATGCAAAGCTTGTGTATGGTCTCTTCTACGTAAAGAAGAAGAAAATATTATGTGCACTTCTGAAAACACAGCATCGCTTGTGAAGAAGCAGTGTATACTCACCTTTACATTGTTCATATTGATAGTGTAAAATGGGCTTAAACCGTCTATACTTCCCTTTTTACCTCATCTCTTGCCTATGGTCCTGTCACCGCAAGGCGCCGGTGGCGCTGTCAATGTCATTGCGTGTTTTCTCGCCGCCTTGTTCGTGCATTTTTTGTTGAAAATTGTTCAAAACAAAGTTTTAGACAGTGATTTGTGCACTAAAGTGTTTAGCTTTTAGCTCAGGTGTGCATAAATGAACGAAAATGGAAATATGTCGGACAAAAATGGGTCGGAAGCGAGTTCCAGCTCTTCATCCGACTTGTGTAATCCTGACAAAAGCGAGCGTCCCTCCTTCAAGAGAATGAACAAGGGGAGGACCCTCGGATAAAAGTCCTCATCATTCAGGTATACTTATACTATCACAATACTTATAGCCTCGGCGGCTCGAAATATCAAAATCAAGAGTAGAGAATCTTTCCTAATTCCTCCACAGGCTTGCAATTCAGACTTGGACTTAGGCCAAGCATCAATAACCATTGTTTCTACTCAGCTTACAAAGCCAGCCCTTCCGGAGAGGGTGACAATGCTCAAGTCCCTACAGAACTTTAGCTTACCAACATGGAACTCAACTAGATAAGCTAAAACAGTACAATCCTTCACTGCCTCGAGGGACAACTGTGTTAAAAATTAATGATGAGCTGTGCTAGTTCAATAAAGCCAAGGATTACCTCGGAGGTACAGTAGGTTATGGCTTTTCTGTCAAAGGCCCCTTGCTAGGGAGCAATGAACTCATAGTTCTATAGCTTTACTTCAAATAGTCAATAGTGACTAGGTTTTCAGGTCTCCGGAGGACCAGAAAGCACCAGCATTACTAGCAAAACAACCCCTGCAGCCGGAAAGGGCTCTAAGCAGTATTCCCCCATCGGAAGACTCTTTGTTTGAAAGTACAAAAATTCTCTTATACAGAATTTTGGCGGACCACAATAGTGGTCCTGTTACCTGATACCATATCAGAACCAAAATTTTAATCTCAACCGACTTTCAATAATCCAAATAATGATTAGGCCAGGCCTAATGTTAAGGGTAAGATATCATTTCGGCCCTTTAATCAAAACATGTCTAAATGCAAAATTTGGCTCCAAGAGGGTGTTCAGGGGGAGGGGGGAAGCTAAAATATTACTTAGATATTTGGAAACAACTGTAAGCAACACCCTTCATTTTCAAAGCAATAGCAGGATGTTGTATACCCTTCATACAAAGACAACCCCTGAAATTCCCAAAACCAGTTATTTTGCAAAACTACATGAAAGTAAAGGATCTTGGTATTCTAGAAAAACTGACTACTTTGACCCCCGGTTTCTTGTCCCTGATGTTTCTTTCAAAGTAAAAGCAATAGTCAACTTGAAGAAGTTTAACAGGTTTATTCAGGTGAAATATTTTCATCTTATAATTCAGAGAGCACTGTCCTGGATTTTCCCTAACCAAATAACTGGCTTATAAAGGCCTATCTTACTTTCATCTCGCCATCGCAACTTCTCACTGACAATTCCTGAGACTGGTCTTACAATCAAGTGACGAGACAAGTGACTTCACTCCCATTCACTCCGTCGTCAGCCCCAAGACGGTTTTCCAAAGTGACGGGTTGGATCGCGGAGATCCTCCAGAAGAAGGGCATGAGAGTTCTGGTCTAGCTCGACAATTCCCTTCTGGCCCACCAGGACCATACCAAGTTAGCACTACAGGCTGCGGAAGCCATCAAGTTCTTGGAATTTCTGGGTTGATAGGTAGATTACAAAAAATCCAACATAGCTCCAGTAAGATCACCTGATTTCCTGGGCCTGGGAATATACTGGGACACAGACAAGAATGTGATGGCTCTTCAAGCTTGAGAACAAATATCAACCTCCAGGGTCATAGCGAAAATACTACAGAAGGATTTTGGCAGTCTCTGATAGACACAATGCCTACTATGACAGCTCATTTTGGCGTGTCTGGTGATCCCAAGGGGAACACCCTTCAATATCAGTACTTGCAGATCTCAGTTCGTCCAAAATTAACCAAGGAAAATTTTAACACTCCCATGGAGGGTTGTGACAGAGAGTAGTGGCGCGGAGCCCTAACCATGACTATTCAAATTCATCTGCCAAAGTTCAGTGCAGATTCCCCGTAGTCGGGGAAAAGTTTATCACTCCCGCGGAGGGTTGGGACAGACTTGGAGTGGTGGCGCGGAGCCCTATCCATTATAACTCAAATTCACTTGCTAGAGGTCACTTCATTTACCCTAAAATCAGGGAAAAGTTTATCGATCCCGCGGAGGGGTGTGACATTGGTGGTGCAGAGCCCTAACCATGACAACTCAAATTCACATGCCAAAGGTATCCCACTTTCTTACTACAGACGCCTCAGATCGGGTTTGGGGCGCAATGTTAAACAGAAAAGTGATGCCAGAGTCATGGTTCCCTCATCAGAGGCCATGCACTGTAACATGAAGGAACTTAGTTTCCTGTATGTCATTCTTGTGTGGCAGTGGTGTCTGCCCTCAATAGCCAGGCAGAAAGCCTCGGAGGCTCTCTTATACTGCTATAGACAGACAATAGTACTATAGTCGCTTATTACGTAGGGTTTTTAAATAATTCGCTAAATAGGCCTCTTAAATTTGACATCCCAACTATTAAATATCCTAGGCAGATCTAATAGATATAATGATGACCGCTCATTTCCTGCCAGGCACATATGTACTACTCCATAGCGGTCCGACTGCCGCGGAGACGTCTGGTGCCGGAGTGGCACCTACTACCCCAAGCAATCACGGAGATTTTTAGGCATTGGGGCGAATCAGACGTAGATCTATTCGTGTCAAAAGATTGGCTATTGTACCCGAATATGTAAGTCCAAAATTCTAGATTGTAGCGATTACTCTGCCAAATTCATAGACTCGTTTTCAAAAGACTAGAATCGCCGCTTAGGCTGGATATTTCCTCTACCAAACCTAATACCAAGAGTTCTCACATATCTCAACAGGTTGAGGTGAACATTCTGCTAGTAGCCCCAGATTGGGAACAGCCTTTTTTGGAGAGCGGACCTCCTGGCTTGTGCTCTAGACAAGTCCATGAATATAACCAACTTACAAAGGTTGTTTATTGGACCTAACAATGGGACTCCCACCTCCACAGATAGGAAAACTGAGCCTGACAGTCTCGAAAATTGAGGGGAGAGAAGCAGAGAACTGCATGGTCGCAAGCAGATAAAGAATTTTTAAAGTAGAGTTGGATACAGTCTATGATTATCACTTATATTATCATATCAGCCACCTGTTAGGAGGTTAAGCTGGTGTAAAAATGTGGCTCAATTCTTAGCAGGCACCTTCTTCAAGGAATGCTTGGCTAGAACAATGCCTGTGTAAAAATGAGCAGTAGCTACTTATTTTGCATTGAACGAGAGAAGATAATATCTTCAAACTTTATGGTAAAACAAAGATTGAAGACCATACATAATTCTAGATTCTCTGTTCAAAGCTCCTATCTGGGATGCTATCCTATAAGACAGCTAATTGAAGGGCTTTCAAGTTGTTCACAAGACGCAAAAAAAAAAAAAACCTCATTATTTTAGGCTGCAAGAAGCTGTGCTACTATTTTTCTGTCGGTGTCAGGTCGCAGAATTCATGATCTAACCCTGCTGAGAACATCTGCGTCAAAAATTTACATGTTAATGGTAAATAAATCGGCCTCCAGATTGTTTTTTGATCTAACGATAACGGATAACGGTTCTAGACGCCAATCTGGATGGAAATTAATTGCTAATAAAAATAAGAAGAATTAAGCCCAATAAAACGGATTGACAATTACTTTAACTAAGAATACAAATTCTCAAGAATTATGATCACATCTATTCATCACTACTAGGGGTACTCCAAAGCCTGCCTCCAGTACCATAATTGAAAGTTGGGTATGCTCATTCCTTAAGGAAGCCAGTACTTCTGTAAAGCATCTGCTTTACTTGGCTCAAGCGGATGAGCAGTTGCTCCACTAGCCGGGTTAAAAAATAAACCTGTGCAGGAGATATTTGATAGAGGTAACTGGTAAGCAGCGGAGACCTTAGGGAAACATTATTGCCGAGAGATTATACACAGGAACGCGACAATAAAAACAATTTATTTAAGAATTTTAAACAATATAAAATTACATTAAGTATTCAGCGAAGGTGCGATTTATTTGATCTCTATTACCCAGCTATACATGTTATGTACTGGATTTTATAGACTTTTCACATTTATAAAAAACTACCATATCTGTTGATTACTATGTGTCGCTAGATTACTAATGTTAGTTCCTACTATGCAAGAAAACTTTTTTGTTACTTGGTGTTCAAGTTGGTAGTTCTTAATTTCTTTATATTGTCTGAGACAGTAGAGAAACTATCTATCTTACTAAGAAATGGATACTTCAAGTATCTAAACTTTTGAAATTAAGTATTATTTATACTTAATTCCTCTCATCCCTTACTATTATCTCATCATTGCGTGTTCTTTATTCTAGTCACCAGCAGATAACAAACACGTCTTCACAAGCGATGCTGTGTTTTCAGAAGTGCACATAATATAACCGTTTTACATAACAATAAAACGATTATTATGTGCCGAAAGAAAACACAGCATCGCAAGAAGTTCTTCCTGGTGAAGACACAATGACATTGACAGCGCCACCGGCGCCTTGCGGTGACAGGACCATAGGCAAGAGATGAGGTAAAAAGGGAAGTATAGACGGTTTAAGCCCATTTTACACTATCAATATGAACAATGTAAAGGTGAGTATACACTGCTTCTTCACAAGCGATGCTGTGTTTTCTTTCGGCACATAATAATCGTTTTATTGTTATGTAAAACGGTTATATTTTGGTTTCAACGAAAGGAGGATGCAAACTCTATGGTTTCAACTTAAAGGCCGAACGCACGAGGCTTGCGACGACTTTGGTTGGATTGTAGCGAACGAAACGCAGCGAAACGTCAAAAAACAGCTGTGTTCCTAGAACGCTATTCGGCACAGCTTGTGATGGGATTCTACCCGGGAATAATTCCATTTTGGGAAAAAACGCGGAATTATTCCGGGAAACAATACGAAATGGGAATTTATGCGGGTAAAAACGATTTTCTTCGCTAAAATTGCAAAAAAGTACCGTTATAACGTTATGTCAACTTCCAATCAATATGCAGTCAATGTCACATTTGAAAATTTCAGATGGAAGCAGACATTCGCGTTCTTGAGAGTTTTTCGTTTTAGGGCTTGAAATTTTTGAGATTTGGTAAAACATAATCAATTTTTTATCACCGTTATTGGTAGACCAATTGTCTAGCCTCCACTCTGATGCAAAGTCACCGGGCTACCTGTGTTTAAGTATTGCTATAAAAAAAATGATAATTTACCTGCGCCAATCTCCCAAGATAGGTTTACCTTTTACAAGTAAGATACCCCGTTTGACGGTTGCTACTTATTTTTATCGATGACTAGCTGACCCGGCAGACTTCGTACTGCCTCAATTTAATATGAACTTTATTGAATAGCAATAAAGTTCAAATGGACTCTAGAAAACGTTTGTATGGGAAATAGAAAAGGGCTGTTTTTAGGGTTTTCCCGGAAATTATTCGATTTTTTCTCGCCTTTTAAACCTTCCCTGGACCTCCACGAACATTTCAAGACTAAGATAAGATAAATCCGTTCAGCCGTTCTCGAGTTTTAGTGAGACTAACGAACAGCAATTCATTTTTATATATATAGATGATGTCATTAGTTGTGATGGGATTTTACCCGGGAATAATTCCAAAATGGGATTTTTCGTAGGTAAAAACGTTTAGCTAAGCAGGTCTTGCATTTGACCCATTTCCCGTTGTCTGATTGAGCTAAAATTTTGCATACGCAAGTGCAATATATAAGTTGCACATGTAAGTTGGATGAGAATGCAATATTTTTCTAACTTGGGGCTGATCTGGTGATGGAGATGGAAGGTGGTCATAGGAACTCTGTCATAAAACGACGCAACTACACCGAGATTGAGCTCGTTTGACTCGTCTTAAGAAATACTATGGTCCAAGAGTATTTTTTGTAACATAGAGCTGATCTGATGCTGGAGCCCGAAGGCGGCCAAGGGAATGCGGTATTGATTGATTTTCGAGGGTAAAAACGTTTAAACTACGCAGGTTAAACTTTATGAAGGAATCACGTCTAGACAAAAAATACTACAACAATTCAATCACCATACATTTATTTTACATAATTAAAACAACTTAATGAATGTTTTAGTCACTATCACTATCTGTGTCAAAACTTTCTGCACCTATATCGAAAAATTCCACATCGTGGCTTTGTCCTTGCGATGTTGACGGCTGCAGATCATAATCTATAGTAGGACTTGTCATTTTACTTCTTGGGAGGGGCCTGGACATTGGTTCCTCTTCTTCTTCAGGTATTTGTTTTTTGTTCAGCAAATTCCAATTATACGATATGTATGCTATTTTTGCGGCTCTCTCAGTTGTCAATCGGTTTCGCTTTAAACTGTGGATGTGCCCATGTTTACTGAAAGACCGTTCAGTAGCTGCCGATGTACAGGGCGCTGTTAATATTCGCACAGCAACATTGCTCAGTGGTCTCGCTTTACAAATCCCTTTCCACCAGACTAGTGCGTCAATGTTTTCTAAATTACTCCACACGAAGGCTTTTCCCCAAAAGCCTTCTCTGGCTCTATAATTTGCCAAGTCTGCCATCACTTTAATATTTAACTGGCATCCAATGCCATGGATAAATTCCATGGCTGCAACTTCTTCGTCTTCCTGCAGTTCAACACCTTGGGTCTTAGGGTCCAACATATATGCGGCCAAATGTATGGGCTTAAGGCAGTTGTTTTTCCTCGCCTCCACTGCATTCAAAATTCGATTTTTATCTTCATTACCCACTATCCTGGTAGGATTGCAGAACTTAAACAACATTCTTGACTTAATATCCTTAAAAGCCATGTATGCGTTGTTAATGTTACTATCATTACCCTCCAGCTTAAATATATGCTCCGTGATAGATTCTAAAAGCGAGGAGCATTCTCTCACCATTTCCCGGAAGTTTTCATCCAGTAAATGGCTTTTTGTCACTCTTGACATCATGGAGGCACCTTCGTGAACTGCAAGGCATTGTAATGCTGCCTTACTGTTCAAAAGGCTTTTCAAGGCATAAAGGTAACTACCCCAACGCGTTTTGCATGGCAGTTTTAATTGCTCTCCTGATCCTTTTTCCTTTATTATATGTGAAAGCAGGTTGTTCAGGATTTGACTTTTCCGTACTGCTTTTATCGTGTCTACCGCAATCGAAATTAATGCTGTTATAGCTTCCAATTCTGAGTCTGAGAGGAGGATAGACAGTTGGTCTACCAATAACGGTGAGAAAAAAATGATTTTCTTTTACCAAAAGCTTCGAAATCTCAATAATTACAAGCCCCAAAAACGAAAAACTCTCAAGAACGCGAGTTTGTCTGCTTCCAGCTGAAATTTCCAAATGTGACATTGATCGAATATTGATTAGAAGTAGACATAACATTATAACGGTATTTTTTTTTTAATTCTAACGAAGCCAATCGTTTTTACCCGCATAAATTCCCATTTTGGGTTTTTTCCCGGGAATCAACCCATTTTGGAAAGATTCCGCGGAATGTTTCCGACGGAATTATTCCGCGACCCATCATTAGGCACAGCAGGGTCAAGTTGAGTCAAACAGCGACATCTTACGTTGAGTAGCGAAACTAAATTTGTAATTATCGGATGTGGTATTTGGTGCAGAGCGGGCGGAATAAAAAAGATGCTATCATAATGGTCAAATTATGATGTGGTCCGACGATTTCTAACACGGCGACCGCTTCAACTCGTCGTCTGTAGACGTCGCTCATGGGCTCGTATGTGGCTTGCCATATTATATTATCGTCATAAACTAAATTGCTATGATCGTCATCGTCAGTAACTGCGAGACGGTCGGTTGTATATTTGCTATCAAAATTATGGGTCAAAATAGCTATAAATAAATAAAATACCTGGCCGCAGTCACTTAGACGAACTAAATAACTAGATGTCTTATCGTAGAGAGAAGCAGGGCTCGACTTCTAAACATACAAAACGATCTTTTAAAATTTACAATATACTTTATTTTGTTAAAACATAAACAAAAATGGTTTAATACTCTCGGAGCGACTGTGTCGCCCCTCTGTAATACGGCAAGCTAAGGGCCCGTACACCGACATTTCGTCGCGCGATTTTTTCTCGCTTTCTCACGTCAGCAATTTTGTAGGGACACAAAAATGGAGCGACTGAAAGTCGTCTTGTACGTGACCTTACAGAACTTCAGAATAAATATTGTGCGTGTCGGTAGTAGTAGACATCGCAAACAATTGTATTTCAAGTTAGTTGCCATGGTATAGATGGGGAAAGAAAAAATCAACGACCTGGGTAATTTAACCATCAAAATTGGTTACTTTTGTCTAAGGCATTTTATGGCTGTTTCAAATTCGTGTCGTGGTGTTTCGGAGAATACAAAGGCACTATGGAGATATTATTATTTCGGATAAAACTTTTTTTGCCATTTTACCCAACTATATATAATGTACAATATTTATTCCATAGTTCTGGACGTCTTGAATACATAGATTTATTGCTTGTTGGTAGCTTTTGTACATATTATTAGTAACTATACGTAGAGTGACCATAAGAGAACACAATTTTACTTAGTTACATTTTAGCCGAATGAACAGCTGCTCAAGTTAATTGCGACTTATGCCATAATGGCTCTGTCATTTGCCTAGCGGGAGACTTAATGATATGTCTCTGAGTGTCAGTCGCGCTTAAGAGTGAGCAGTTGTGCATCCCGTCTTGTCTTTTACATCGCTAAAGTAAAATAAATGCTAAGAAATACAGTTAATTCGCTAATATCAGCCAAAAATAGATCAATTCATATCTGAGCTTAATTTACAATGTGACCGATTAATTTTATCTACGCACTGGCAAAGATCTCAAAATAAATGTTACATTTGTATAGGGTCGTTTGCTATAATTTTTTTTCACCCAAAAAGGAGTATTGAATGACTGGCTAAAAGTGGGCACAGTTGTGCCTCTGCCGCCCCTCATGGGAGAAGGAGAAGGCATGATGCTGTTTTTGTTTATGCCCATTAAAAAAAATATTGTAACATGGCATCAAATTGCAATTACCTAAGATCAAAGCTCTGTTAACCCAAATGTTACTACCGATCGTTAAAACGATCAATTTTCTTTCATAGGATTTGAAACTTATCTTAGTGTTAAAATTCAAAATCACGACCCAATTTTCAAAAATCCTGTAACATCTGGGTTAATCGATTTTACATTGCTGCCGTTGCCGATTAATAGTGCCAGTGTACAATCACCTTTATAAACCAACCTATCAAGTGGTGTTACAGTAAAGGAAGATTAATTTCCGTAGTTGCCATGCGAATCCTAAGGCGACACATCCACAGCGCAACTCTAATATTTCCGCAGGACCTTTTACATACAGAAACATACATTCTTGCTTTCTTTGCACGGGTCTTTGTCAAACAAACACCCAGTTTGCGAAACGAAAATTGACGTTGACAGCAGCGGGTCGATTCTCGCGCCTTCGATATACGGATATCGAGACCAATATTGACAGATTCCCATACGAAATCACTCGATATAGGTGTAGATATCGTATATCGAATGCGCGAGAATCATGCTCCTGGAGCCCAATCACGAAGAAAGATTCGATAAAAGAATTATCGAAAAGCCAAATGTCAGTTATTCAAGCTTTATGGACATAAAATATAATAGGCTTGTGGCCTGTCAAGTCAAAACAGATACTTTTTATGAGCTGTCAAAACGGAACTTTTGTTTCTGAGTTCTATGAAATAACAACATCATGTAAAAGTGCCATCAAATGCTGTCTTTTTTTTAACAAAATTGACTTTATAAAATATATCTGCTGGAAGTATACAATTTTGAGAAAGTCAAGCCATTTTGTACATAATGCTTCAACTTAAGATTTGTTCCTAGATTTATTGGATTACCTTGGCCACAAGCCTATTTCCTGCGTTCTCGAAAACGTTTTACGATCTCGAAAACGTTCGTGATCGAGGCTCTGTGGCATGATTCTCGCGCCTTCGATATACAGATATCGAGACCGAGACCTATATTGACAAATTCCCATACAAAATCACTCGATATAGGTGTAGGTATCGAATGCGCGAGAATCATGCCACCGGTCATCAGCCAATCACGTGCCGCTATGTTGAATGAATCATCCAAACCAAACCCCCATTCGCGTCAGGAGTGTCAAGACTCTCCAAACAAACTTTGACAGGGGTAAATACCAAGAAGTCAATTAATGTCTATGTTTATTGGGGATGAAAACTTATTGTCCCCTAATTTTAATGTCAAATATTTTCCTTTTCGGCCAAGACAGGGACACAAAGAGGCTTTTTACATTTGACCACTCTTTCTGTTTATTGACATGAGATGAGTTTGGGACAACTCTGATGGATGACTGTTCAGGATCACCAAGAATCACAACTTATATTTTTATTTTGTTTTAAACAACTCAGCAGTAATGTGCTGGTCGCAGTGTACACCGAGGTTAATGATCCACTTTAGTAATCTATCGTCCAAGGGCCTAATTCGGAGATACAAGGAAGTAGGGAGTGTATTACCTTTAACGGATGGACATTACAGCTCGCGCGATAAGAGTTTGGCTTTGACCTTCGGGTGGAGGGGATTACTGCGCATGGGAACGACTGGAGCGCCAATCAGAGCACCGCGTGCGCCTACACACCCGCCCCGCACCCCGCTAATTACCCGTTGATACCCAATTTCTGATTTTTTCGCAATAACGGTCAAAGCCAAACTCTTATCGCGTCTACTGTACGACAATATCCTCTTCAGTCAAGAGATTGTCATTCTACTGGCCGAAAAGGAAAAAAGAAAAAAAAATTAGGGGATATTAGGTTCTCATCCCCTTGCAATAGACATTAATTGACGTCTTGGTATTGGTATAATGCGTTTCATCAAATAGTTCCTTTGTCGAAGTCTTTATTGTCAAAGATTAAGAACGAAAATGCCTTGATCCAAAGGAACTATTCGATGAAACGCAGTCTACCCACTGTTAAAGTCACAAAGGACTCTTCTGTGGCATGATTCTCGCGCCTTCGACATACGGATATCGAGACCTATATTGACAGATTCCCATACGAAATCACTCGATATATGTAGGTGTAGATATCGTATATCGAAGGCGCGAGAATTGTGCCACTGTCCTCTAGCGAAGGGGCGTGATATTAGAACTGTATGGTATTACTTTATTGGGCAATAACTATGCTGTTAGATTAATTAATTAATTAATTTTGAAGTGACAGGCCATGCGAGACCGGGGGCCCTCTGCCCTAAGGTATTTGTTAAACGCCGGAAGGAGGGTAATATTTTATACTGCCATCAAAAGAGATACTTTTTACGAACTGACAAAACAGGGGCCTGATGCTGCTCTGAGAAACGCACTTATATTGGATCGCTATCGCATCGTAAACACCCAAAATGGCGTCATTTGGTATGCTCCTAAAGGATCGCAAATAGATCGTAAATAGATTCGTATACGCTTTGCTTGCAATCTATTTACGATCTATCATAGTGGATCATTTGCGATTCTTTAGGAGCATACCAAATGACGCCATTTTGGGTGTTTACGATGCGATAGCGATCCAATATAAGTGCGTTTCTCAGAGCAGCATCAGGCCCCTGTTTTGTTTAGTTCAGTTAACACCTTAGCCTTACGGCGCCGTTTGCAATAACCTATCTATCACCAATCTGCAGATAGATAGGGTTAAATTTGACATAAGTTCCATAGCGCAACTGTCAAATCTAACTATAGTAATGTGAAAACCATGGATAGATAGATTATTGCAATGGACGTCAGTGAATTGGACTTTGCGATACGCTTAACAAGGTCGTAAGTCACGCGCCCCTGTCAGGCTTCCACCAGTCACTTGGCAGCAAATGCGATTATATATTGTATGGTACAAGGCAACACTTCATTCATTACCTTAAAACGCTAACGCCCTGTTTTTAAAAAGCAAAACACAACATTTTGGGCCCTTGGTAGCGGTCAATACGCTATTGCTCTTCGTTTTACAGTAACTGATTGGGTCCCAGGTGTATCGTAACGGAACGGGAAGAGATAGGCCAGATGCCCCAGTCAACATGCAAAACGCAAATAACGTTTGCACAAAACGCTAAGAATATGTATGCGATTTGACATTTAGTCACGCTAAGGTAGGTAAATGTCAAATCGCATACATATTCTTAGCGTTTCGTGCAAACGTTATAGGCGATTTTCTGACAGCTAAAAATAGTTACGAAAGCTGCCGACAGATAGCCTTGTATAGACATGAATTGATATGACACAGTCTGTTGTCGTCACAGAGTAAGTACATTTATCCTATTGGTGGGATACCCTAAGGGAGAAGTTAGATTTTAATTGAATGTGTCTTTTGTTTGTTTTTGTAATACCTGAATAAATAAATAAATAAGTAATTTTTGACCGATCTTGAACGCAGCCCGTAGACTGTCTGCCGCTCAGGACAATAACTAAAGCTGTCTGCTGTGTTTTGTTTTGAGGCCGTGTGTGCCTACCATAGAGCAACACGACACGGCGCGGTGGCGTGTCAACCAACGTTCTTTTCTGTCATTACGTCCGTTAACCGTTTCGCGACTAAGTCAGTAATATTTGTATCGCGTTCCACATGTACAGTGCTGCATGGATGTTTTGGCACTTAGATGACACTGACTGGGGGGCGCCACTGCAACATTGATCGATTGAATTGATTGGATTGATCGCGTTAGTTCCGAGTAGTTCCGACCCTTGGCTACGTGCCAAAACATCCATGTAGCACTGTATGTTCATACACAAATTGTTCTTCGGCTGTTATTATTTAGACTGGCAACTTTTCTTCACTCATGTCTGGCCTACGGCATCTAGTGACGAATTTGGAACTACTGAAGTTGTTTTTTTTAAATTCTTTTTGGTTTTGCATGTTGACTAGGGTCTCTGATTAATTTCTTCCCGATGCCATGTTAACTAAATGCTTGTGCCCCTCTATGCGGAAATTAATGGGTTGCGCTGTGTGTGATATGTCGCTTATTCTCGATTCGTATGTGGAAGTTACAAAATATATCATGTTCTCACTCTCCTGTACCGTTTTATGCTAAATGTCTTAATGGTTACATAATACAGTAAAGTCCATTTGCACCAAAAACTTAATTACGATTACGGCGTCTTAATTCTATTTATTTAGCAGCTGTCAAAATGTACGTAATAAATGTCAAACTTAATTGCGATTAGCGCGCTTCACAATTAGGGTTTTTGGTGCAAACGGCTCTAACTTAACGTAATAAGTGCGACTAGTTAACCATGAGATAATGCTATCCTAGGGTTAACTTTGCAAACTATAAATATTTATTAAAACTAAAACGAAGATATTCAAGGGTAAACTCAAGTAGTAAAATCATTCCTATAACAGTTACACTCGCGTAACTTCGTGTTTGGCCGAATCGGGGCTAAGTTTTCCAAGTTTAGCGTTAATTCATGATCGAACTGGTGGCACTGAGAAGTATAATAGGCGCAGATATACATTTAGAGCAGAATACTACATACATTAAATAGACTTTACCTCTAGTTTGTATATTGCGAATACGAAACTTCGCTATTATATCTATTATATCTTCCTAAAGGTATTACAATTATTTCACTGAGATATAGATTGTATAGATAGATAAACTTTCCATTTTTATACAAAAATCACATTAACTAAAGCCGGGTCCACACTTGTGTGACGTGTGACTAATATAACGCTCGGTTTTAGAACCTTAAATACTGCCTTACTAATAGAAACTTTTGCAGGGGAGAAGGCCGTTACAGCCAATAGCTGTCCCGTTCCGCTGCCCATATACAGGGTGTAACGGAAGGGTGTAGTCATATTTTAGGGGATGGTTAGGGAGACCATTCTGAGCAACTTTCACTATGAAACCGATTTGATCAGGGCAACTTTATTTTTCATTGCTCCATACATTTTGGTCCGGGGGCGGTCAGCTGATTTGTATAGAGAAGTGTAAATTAAAGTTGCTCTGGTCAAATCAGTTCCATAGTGAAAGTTGCTCAGAATGATGTCCCTAACAACCCCCTAAAATATGACTACACCTTTCTGTTACTCCCTGTATACACCTTGCACAGTTTTTTTTTTATTAATAAGTAGAAGCACAAAGCAAACTGGTAAAATAAACTAATAATGAAATTAAACAATAATTCTATATACATACAGGAACATACACAGCTTCTGGCCCCACACTAGGATGCCCTGTGTCGTGGGAACCAGAAACAGCGACATCACATACATGTAGACATCCAAGACCTGGGGGTTATTATTTTTTGTTTTCTTTGTCCCCAGCCGGGAATCGAACCCGGGCGGGACCCCTCGCATGTCTTGTCTGTCCTTGGTATCGCACCTTGGATTACACAATGACACGTCACACTCGTCTAGATCCGCTTAAAAACGCATACAGTATCAAACAGTTACGTCTGGCTTCAAAGTAGCTTAAAAGTGTTATCATATCAATCAATAAATTTAGACAAAATGTATAAAAACACGATATATACAGAGATTTTATATACTATCAGAGTATCTAACTTAATACGGATGTATATGTATAAAGTAGAGGGAAATATTTTGAAATGCACATCGAAAGAAACAAAATCAACTTACATTATATTATTGTATACTTGATCTTCCCAATCTAACATATTATGTATTATTTACGAAGAATTTTAACCATTTTTCTCGACAATTCCACGACAAAAGAACACGAAACCATGTCGTTACATCAGAAACAATAAATTACAATAAAATACTTTCACGAACGTAAAGTAAATGTCAATGTAAAACCCATATTTGATTACATTAATCAATAATTTATGATCGGTTTTAAAAAGGACACTGAATTTACATTGAAATGCGTGTAAAGGTTAAAACGCGCTGCGCCGCCGCCGGTTTCATACCAAAAGCAATAGTTATCATATCACAATTGCCATAATCATTATAAACATAAAATTCCAATTTACATAACAGTTTATCTATTTTGATAATACACGGTAAACAGCGGTCGCGAACAGTTAATTTTGAGGTAGGTGTGTTTGATTTCGATTGTACAGTGTGTAACAAAAATATGTCATGTTAGTACAACTTTTTGATACGTAGTATAGTACGTACTACGTTGACAAGGAGGCAATCAAAGACAGATTGTGACCTTGACCTTGATATCGCGAGCGAAAAAATAAATTAAATATTGCTGATTTCAATTGAAGTATGGCTGCATCTTACTTGTGTCCGGGAAAAGACCCGTGCCCCTCGATGGGGGCATTAATGGGCTACATTTATAATTATTTTAAATATCAGTAAGTATTTTGAAAGGTTCCTTTGATATTGGCACAGACCAGGGAAGTGTGGACGAAAGAGGGGGAGGCCTTTGCCCAGCAGTGGGACACTTTAATGGCTAAATAAAAAAATTAAAAAAAATGTTGATATAATTAGCAGTAAATATGTCACAGACGGTAATTCTGTATCATTACATCATCAAGGCAGTGGAAATCCCATAAATTGAAATATTATACTTTGCAGGCGTTTCGGTTCCGATTCCGGAGGTGTCATCTCATCACTTAACTGATAAATCATTTCAAAATAGAATCTATTGCATCCGGACAGGAGTTAGCACATTTCCAATTGTCAGCTTAGTTCGTTAGAGCCTTCACAAAATAAAAGGCCCGTTTTGACGCGTAGGTAATAAGAGCCAACTGTTGCGTACCTACATGCTTAGCGTACAAGTTGCACCTAAAAACCGCTTCTATTACCTACGCGTTAGGGGTTAAAACTTCATGGGCGTGAACTGTCAAAACGGGCCTTTTATTTTGTGATGACTTTAGTTATAATTAAGTTTCGGGGAGGCAATCTCTCACGAAGGAAATACTTGGTACCTACAGCGCTTCGCGTCCTCCCCGGGTGGTGCTAACGAGTAAGAAGTCAACACTAACACTTCCAGCTTCCCGGAAGAGAACCAGTCTAAATACAGCGGCATCTACAAAACACGTGACATTGGCGAAATTAACCTTAATAGTTGCTATTAAGTAAGAAATTTATACAAAAAAAAAGTCTATTCGTGATAAGAATGCAGTGAAATTTAAATTTAAATCTGTTAACATAACACACACTCACAGGACAGGACACAACCTTCGCGTCCGAAAGTTTGCCTTCAACTGGTCATTGTGAACTTGGCTTGATAACTGGAAACGATTTGATTGGTTACGGGGCGTGGCTAGGCCGCCGGACAGTGATGACTTTACTGCATTCCTATCACGAATAGACTAAGTTACGTTTTGATGCCTTGAGAATTGCACAGATAATCTCATTGTTCCGCTAGAGTTGTTTCTTTGCATCAAGGTCTTATGGAATTTGCTCACAACATGCGATGACAATAAATACTTAAATATAAAAAAAATACACTATAAAATTCAGTTTGATAACCGCGGCACGAAAGCCTTACAGTGCTACATAAAACAGTAAAAATTAAATGATGACAACATTTACAGACTACTGCCTGTTTTCTACAATGCCATATTTGTTTTGTCAATCAAAGCATGCAATAGTGCTTTAATATGTAATTTATGTTGCCATTATTTATTTTTTACTCTTTTTTGTCGCACTGTACATTGGCGGGGCCAAAGTATCATGCTAGTGTCAAGTTTCTTTGGTTCTGAGCGAGCTGTCACCTCTCTCTCTCTCTCTCTCTTCCCACCTTATCATTAAAGCGTGAAAGAGAGGGCACAGCTCGGCACGCTCATGGACATACAAACTTGGAGCGTCCTGTATCTGTCTAATGCTGTCCGCAGCAAATCTTTTATGGAAACGTGACAATTTTGAAGATTAAACTATCAAGGTCTTGATAAATCGGTAAAAATAAATGCTAAAAATGTTTCATTATATTTTGGGAAGCTGACATTTTTGAAAGATGACGCTTTAAACGCGTCCTCTCTATTGGGTGATACTATTTTGGACCCATATTCACCGATTGGCAACTTGCAGCCAAACACTCGCACCCAGTTTCCTGGGCGCTGATTAAAGTTAACAGGTTGGTTAAATCAGTTTCGGCCAATTAAGTTCCGTCATTTTGAATAATAGCGGTTCGTGATTGGCTGTGAAGCTGATTTAACGAACCTGTTAACTTTAATCAGCGCCCAGGAAACCGGGAATAAGTAGTTAATTTGAACCGTAAGCCCAAACTTTTAATTTGAATTCTGATAAGCTCGTTTTAAAAACTCGTTTACTTAAAATTCTAAGCCGAATTTAAATCCAACCTGCATGATACGAGCTAATAGAAGTCCAATCACAAAATGCACTAACGACAAACAAAAATGCAGTTATCGAAGTTATTTAAAACACTAACTGGGTCAAAGTCACCCGTTTATCATTCGTTCAAGCCCTACAGTCTTCACAAAAAAAAAAGCCCGTTTTGACAGTTCACGCCCATGAAGTTTTAACCCCTAACGCGTACGTAAAAGAAGCGGTTTTCCTAGGTGCAACCTGTACGCTTTGCTTGTACGCACCAGTTGGCTTTTACTACCTACGCATTAGGGGTTAAAACTTCATGGGCGAGAACTGTCAAAACGGGCCTTTTGTTTTAAGACTTTAGTTACATGAATAATCCCCATTAGCTTAATTTATACGCATAACCTACTATTTTTTTTCTTTCAATGGCAAGTCTGTTCTAATCCCGTTTATGAATTTACTGAAATGAATCACACGCCCAATCACGAATAAAGATTCGATCGAAAACTATCGAAACGTCAAATGTCAGTGATTCTTATTCTTTATGACATAACATATAATTTCCTGCGTTCTCGAAAACGTTAACGCTTAAGAAACCTTCGTGATCGGGGCTCTTTAGCACAATATGTCGTTATCTTTTGATATACTTATCCCGATTGCTTTCAAATTAAAATATCAATGGCAAAAAAGCTTCGGCGCAACCCGAGTGTCGTAAGCTTGGTAGGACTGTCAACTGTAAGAAATAGGCTTGTGGCCTGTCAAGTCAAAATAGATACTTTTTATGAACTGTCAAAACCGGAACTTTTGTTCCTGAGTTATATGAAATAACAACAAAATGACGTCATGGAAAAGTGCCATCAAATGCTGTATTTTTTTTTTTTTAAAGTGACTTTATAAAATACATCTGCTGGAAATATACAATTCTGAGAATGTCAAGCCATTTTGTACATAATGCTTCAACTTAAGACTTGTCCCTAGATTTATTGGATTACCTTGGCCGCAAGCCTATTCCATGACAAACAAAGCGTTTCAAGGCGGTTCGTGTGTCGGCCATTAGACAATACAGAGCCACCACGATAGCATGAGAACGGCCAAGGCGGCTTCATGCCCTTAAGAAAACGTCACTACTACAGCTGTCACTTGTAGTGTATTTCAGGTCAATGAAACTCTTTGCTGTTCAGTTGGCTTAAGCTGGGTCCACATTTGTATCATTTTGGCGTATCGTATCTCCGTCGCGTGGCACGTGTATCAAAATCGCTAGTTTGGACGCAAAATGATACGTGTAACGTGACTATGTACGCACCGTAGCTGATCGGCCCGATCCGCACCTAATCGCGTATCTTGATACGCCTCGTGTATGATACGCGTATCATTATTAGTATGGACGTATTTTGATTGCAATTGATACGTGATACGCTGCGTCCCGAGACGAGTCGGTTTTTCGGCGATCATCAAAGGGAATACAGATCGTCCTGACAAGTTTGGACGTGAATGGATCGGAGGATATGTTTTTGGCGTCCACGAACTTTTGCTGATACGATACGATTGTAAGTATGGACGCGGTTTTTGACACGTTACGGCTAGTGAAACGGTATGGTAAAAATTGGCGTCCATACTTAGGATACAAACGCAACGGAGATCTGATACGCCAAAATGATCAAATGGACCCAGCTTTGGACGGTGGCGCCCCGCTGCGTTGTTTGTTAACGTGGTGCCACTGTACGGCGACTTTGACGACCGCTCACGAGTCACGACCGAAGCATTTAGGTTGTGTATAAGAATCGCAATTTGATTGGTCAACAAGCTATTGGGATTTACTTCAGAGATAAAGGGACCAAGTTGCGAGGAAATCCCTCTAAAAAAAGGCAACTAAGCCCTCTAAACGTAATCATGACGTCATCTTAGTTGATTTAAATCAACTTAGTTTCATGACGTCATCTTAGTTAATTTTAATGAAGTTTACAGGGCTCAGTTGCATTTTTAGTTAAGAGCGTTTTCCTCCCAAATTGGTCCCACAGAATAGTAATTTCAGCATTTTGTGTCGACACATTAGGTTGTAAAAGATTCGCGCTACGGTTTTGATGACTTCACTGGAGTGGAAATGTGACGTCATACACTTGACAAGTGACGTCACTCTACGCTTCTTCTTCCTGGGGTTTCTTGTCTTCAATAGCGGTCCTCTTTTCGTCCAATGCAAATTCCTGTAACTGGATTTGAAGGAAACTCAGACTGGGGCCAAATGGAAGCACACACACACCACAATACGAAATGCACATCACGAGTATTATATAAAAAAATGTATTAGGTTTTACGGACACTGACCGACTGACTTACGGCCGGTTTCTCGTACGATTTTATTTTGACGTATCAGTCAGCAGTTTGTCACAATTATCAATCTGTTGACAAGCTTTGAGTTTGTAGAACGCAAATGATTGGAAAAATAGGTAATCTACTGATGACGGCTGATTTTATATTGTATATGGTAACCCAGTCTATTCACTCATTTTCATTCAGTCACTGTTTCCCTCTAGCACATAGCATTGTCTCTATCCTTAGGCCAAACGTCAAATTCACGTTGGTCTGTTGAGTTGTTGACATTGACAGTTTGTTGAAAACTTGGAGGAAGGAGGAACAAAGAGTTTCATTGATCTGAGTTTGAAAATGACGTGAAAACGATACTGAAAGGGACAATAACAATCTGACATTTTTTAGCTGAAAAGATAAGTTGCAGAATTTAAATTACCTATTTCTATGTTTTTTTGCTACAACAGAAGTATCTGTAGCTTTCATTTATATTTATGAAAACTTGGAGGAAGGAGGAACAAAGAGTTTCATTGATCTGAGTTTGAAAATGACGTGAAAACGATACTGAAAGGGACAATAACAATCTGACATTTTTTAGCTGAAAAGATAAGTTGCAGAATTTAAATTACCTATTTCTATGTTTTTTTGCTACAACAGAAGTATCTGTAGCTTTCATTTATATTTAATTTATACTTTATTGAACAAAAACATAAAAAACAAGTAAAGTTTACAGAAAGATATGTACAAAGGCGAGCTTATCTCTAAAAAGAGATTCCTTCCAGCATTGTTCTCACTTGGTTTTGTGCAAACACTCTTGGAAGTTGAATAGTATGAAGTTAAATTCCAGATATCCCACCACTAATTATTCAATATTCTCCAATTACAAATCGAATGTCAGTCGCCTGTCAACAATCTGTTGACTTACAGAAAATGCTTTCAGAAACCCAAAAAGGCTCTAACCGGCAATAAATTGGAGATCTTGACAAACTACTGACAGTCTGTCAGTTGAATCTTCCAGCAACCCACACTATGTTTAAACGGAGTTTGACAATCTGTCGCGCAATTTTGAGGAAAAAAGGTGTACGAGAAACCGGGCGTGAGTCATACATGCAGGGGACCGTTTGTTTGTCCTGGCTGACAAACGGCCTAAGATAGAAGTAGGTAGGTTCTTTATATGATGGAGACACTAAGAAATGGCTATGCTGTAATGAGATCCTAAGGGGGTCAAAAATACCTTTAAATCATCCGAGCTCAGAAAAGAGGTACTGCAGCTGTCAAAACAGTCCTTGAAAGTTCGCGTTTCCGAAGCCGGGCAATGAAAACTAGAAATCGATCCATTTTCAAACATATTACACACCCATAGGTTTAAATGGTTCATGTCATGACGAAGAACCTACCACAGACTACCACGCACTATGCTTGACAGTGTGGCGATACGTACGACTCAGTTTTTTTCATAAATTGTTAGGGAAACCGCGTAAAGCCGTTTTTTAACTAGACGTGCGCAAATCCTGTCCGGGATCTTTCCATACTCCGGCGATCGTTCCATATTCCGACCGTATCCGGGAGTTCAAAAAAAATCATAACTTTTTTATTTTTCAATTTTTAGAAAAAAATAAAAAAAAGATGAACATACATTTTATATATTTTATAAAAAAGGGGTTTTTTTGAATTTTCTCCAAAAGTATTTAACTTTTCAATTATTATTTTTTAATTAGGTATCCAAATAGAATTCAATACGCGTGTTTTGAAATCAAGAACAACAACAACTATAATTGACGATTATGTATTCAAATCTGATACGTAAATTCGACTAAGTGTTGTGAGTTTTTGGGTTATGTATATGTTTATGGTTCTGCGGTCCTGCGGTGTCCTGCACTGCATCGTCCAAACTAGCGTACTCAGTCTTTCCGTTTAATTTACCTCGCTCGAATGATGTAAAGTATTATGCTTACCTCGGGGTGTAAGTAGCTATTTCACCCTCGAACAATCGAACTAAATATCTCGGGTAGACTAGATCCTTAGCGCCCTTTGCGAGCTGCGCTCGCACGGGCTCCAAATTGGACCTTCGTCTGAAATAGCTCTCTTTCACCCCTTGTGTAACAAACTACTATTAAAGTAGGTACGTAATATTTTGTATGGGAATTTCATAAAAACTAAGATGTTTTCGTTTGACCTAACACAACATAATACATACAAGTTATGTCACCCCAACGATCTTGACATTTTTAATCTTAGTCTAAGTAAATTTAAAAATAACATTGTAGCGGCTTTTGCCAAGTAATTTAGTTTTAAAATATATTTTATTTTATTTTTGCAAATAATAGTTAGTAACGGTAGGTTCAGGTAGTTTGAACTGTTTTATTTTTTTAATGTAGGTATGTTGTGTTCACCTATAATTGGGTCTACACATAGCTAGATGTACTGTTTTTTCCATTTGTATTGTGTAAGATCTGTTGGTAAACCTTAATAAATAAATAAATAAATAAATATAATTTTTGGTTTGACCAAAAATCGTAGTTACGCAGGCGATGTCGCACGCTTAATCTAGTATTTCAATACGTACCTTTGCGATGTCCTCAGGCCGGCTCGACACACGGTGTAGGGGTGGAGGGTCCCGCAGGAAAGTCCACTCCCCGTCAGGGTCCCGTAGGCTTTCCGCACTGGCCAGGAACTCCTGCGGGAATGTGCATAGCGTCACGGATATTCCCGTACGGGGTGGTAAAGTTGCGCTAAGGTTAATGATATTATAAGAACTATATGAATTTCTGGTATACTTAGGTCCAAAAATAATGTATGTTATTATTATAATAATGCGAAAGTGCAAAAAGTTTGAACCTAACTTAGATACGTAAACAGATAAATAACGCCCTAGTAGTCACTACTTTATTTTTCGGCATCTTTGAGCGGCGAATGATGAATGGTGCGACTGTACTCAGGAAGCGTTGAGACGTGCTTTCGATGCGCGGTACGGGAAGCGACTGATCAACGAATCGGGTGCCGGCGCTGACTACCGCCCCCGTCGCACCTCACTTCCCCGCGCCAATCACCTCAGAAAGTGACTACTGCGCATTCAAGGACACCGCTCATTACTCCTGGCGCGGGCTGTACAACCCTACTTTTGTTCCACTATAGTCACTTCACAACTCACCTTCCCACTGAAACCACCGACAGCATACATGACGTCATCTAGCACAGCCAGCCCGCACCCCGCCCGCGCCGCCCGCAGCGACGGCCCGGCGACCCAGCGCTCGCCACCAGGGGCAAGCCAATCGGTGCGTGGCAGGGACGCCGCGCCATCCGACCCACCTAGTATCCAAGTATTCTATCAAGTATTTTATTGCCATAAATTATTTTGGAAAACATGTACAGCCGTTAGGTTGGCAGATAAAGGTGTCTTAATATGGGGGGACGTTGAATCGATCGCTGCTCTCGGGATTCTAGCCCCGGCCGCCCAGCAATGGCCACCACTGGCGAACCTCTCCGTGCGGGGCAGACGCCACGCCATCCGACCCGCCTACACCACAGAATAGTTAAAAGTAAGATTTTTTTTTATTCTGGGAAAACGTTGAATCTATCGCTGCGCTCGTGATACCAGTCTATCAGAGCTTATGTCATACTTGTATTCTCGAGCATATAAAACTTCACATCTCAGCCAAATATTATTGTGTGAAGACTTTAGCCTACCTCATGGTATCCTCGGCTTCTGGAGAGCGAAGCGTGAGGTTCGACGTTCGCTATATTGTGTCTCGTTCAAGCGACAAATAAAACAGTCTCTATGCGTGTGTGCGAATCCTAAGGAACTCCCGAGTGCAGCGAAGTATTCACGAGTGTAGCGAGATAATCACGGGAGTTGCGGAGGTAATCACGAGAGTAGCTAAATATTCACAAGTACAGCGAGGTATTCACAAGCGCAGTGAGGTATTCACGAGTGTAGCGAGGTATTCACAAACGCAGCAAGATAATCCCGAGCGCAGCTAGTACCTGCAGAGACCAGCCGTCCGCGCCACACGCAGCCGCCAACAGAGCGCCTCGCGGTCGGCAGCGGAGGCCCCGTCGCCCAGCCCGCGCTCGCCGTCTCGGGCAGAGGCAGCGTCTCGGTCGAGGCGAGGCAGTGCCATGCGTCGCAGCCTCCGAGGGCCCACAGAGCGCCCTCCCAGACGACCGCTGCTGATTGCGACCGGCCTGTTAAAAGAAAATACAGCCAATTAATGTACCTAGGAACTACGTGACCATTTGTTTTTTGCTGTATGAGCCAAGACTGGTATTTTGTACTAGCGAATTTGAAGACCCCCACCCCCTCTCCCCTCTAAAATCGTCACGTAGTACGGGTACGTTATCTACAGCCGGTTTCTCGTACGATTTTAATTTGACGTATCAGTCAGCAGTTTGTCACAATTAACAATCTATTGACAAGCTTTGAGTTTCTAGAACGCATATGATTGGAAAAATAGGTAATCTACTGTTGACGGCTGATTTTATATTGTATGTGGTAACCCAGCACATTCGCTTATTTTCATTCAGTCACTTGTTTCCCTCTAGCACATAGCTTTGTCTCTATCCTTAGGCCAAACGTCAAATTCACGTTGGTCTGTTGAGTTTGATTTGATTTGAGTTGTTGACAGTTTGTTGTAAAAGTATCAGTTTTTCAAGAATTTAGAGTCGTTTTAATAACTGTACCACGTGATCTCCAGTTGTGCAGGGCTCATCACGTGACATTGGCGAAATTATTGTGGCAACACACGATAGAAGCCACAGATCAAAAACTTAACTTAACTTATTTATATTTATATTTACTAGCCCTTCAAAAAGCGGATAAATGAAGCTATCTTTGCAGTCTACAGCCTTCACGGACCCCAAAATCCTCCTGCATTTTTCAAACATGTTTTACATTATTCTTATTCCCAAGACACGGCTGTTAAAAGAGACACGCATAAGCTTAGCGTCACGCTTTTTCCCGTACCGGGTGGCATAGGCACAACTGTGCCCACTTTTAGCCAATGATTCGATAAGTGAAAACGGGTTAGCCCTCCGCCGCAGCCAGTGAAAACAAAGCTTCCTGACGGTTTGAAAACCTCATCTTTGAAGTCGGTTAAGGCACAGGGTGCTCATCCCATACAAATTAGAAAAGTAACCTTTCGTAAAAAAGAGATGGCGTGAGGATTAAGATTTTAAACGCCAAGGTTTCAGTTAACATACTTCTAGGTGGCGCTAATCTTAGAATAAATCCTACATATTATGGTGCTGCACTAAGAGATAATGGCCTCGAACTAAATAAAGAAGCTTCCGTAGCATTTCAGTTTACGCCAGTGTCATATTTTGTTCTAGGTGGTCTATCTGTATTAGTATAATATTATAGTATCTGTGGTTATGGACAAACTTGTTTACCTTTTCCATTACAAGGTGACATGACTCCGGTAATCCGATAGGAGGAAATCCCCCTTTCTGTTGTTGAATTATGGAGGGGAGATATGTATGTGGAGGGGGGGGGCTGTGCTCGACCGTAATCCGAATGTGCGTTTACAGTGACGTATAACGACATAACGTCCTCAGTAAATTGTATAAATGGTACAGTACGGGGCCTTTGTTTTGGCTCGTCGGGTCGGCAGTATGATACTCGGCGTTTGACTTAGCGAGAGAGAGCGAGAGAGAGAGAGCGAGAGACAGAGCGAGAGACAGAGCGAGACGAGACCCGACGTGCCAAAACAAACGCCCCGTACTGTACTTGGGTTAATATTGAATCACTCACCAATATTCAGAGAGGGTGCTTCGCTCCACTCGTTTTTCTCCGGCGAGTACTTGTGCACTGTCCGGATGGAGACGCCAGCGTTCCAGCCCCCCACGCAGTAGAGTTGGCCTGAAGCCTCGTCCGCTGCCGCCGCCGCGTGCGACCTTCCGGGGTTAAGCACTTTAGTCTAGTTTTTACGGTCAAAACTAGTTTTGACCGATTAAGAGTTTGACTACAACATTTACATATGACGCCCTGACCAAGATTTTGTAGCATACACACATATCTCCTCTAGGCTATCCAAAGTCAGCAATTCCGGAAATTTAACATGGCTAGGAAGAACTCCTATGGCCACGAAATTTTACAGGCTAGCAAATCGAGCAACGAGCACCAATACATGGGCAGCAGGAGTGATACTTTGCTCGTACAAGCGTATTCTTCGAAATACGGGACATGTAGTAATACTACTACATATAGAACAGTAGTAAATCAGAGGCCGTTTAGAAGTGTTCCTTACCTACTTTCGCTAGATTCGCAGGGCTGTGTCACGTTTGTATGATGGCTTGGCATACCTACCTACCTAAACAACTAATTTTGCTTTTAAGTACGTAGGTACCTATGCAAAGTATTTCTGTTACAGTTTAATAGACAACATTGTTTACACAAAGTAATAATATTACAGATCGTTAGGTATGTGTTTCTAGTATAAAAAAATAATTTTAATTTTCTCCAAAATTATTAAATTCAAACCGGTTCAACTCAAGTGGTTGTAACAGCTCCGTGTTATGTCTCACTGCAACCTTTAGGTAAATTCTCACCTCAATTCCCATCCCTGTGATGAAGAATAGAATGGAACCCTATGTCTATTGAACTCACCTCGCTAGAGGCAGCTTGGCTCGTGCTGACCAGCCGCCGTCCTTGAAGACCAGCACAGAGTCCAGCTCAGCCTGACCGTCCGACCCGCCCACGGCGTATACGCAGTCTCCCAGTCTAACCAACAATAAGGTACAATGTTAGATGATAATAATGGAGTCAGTTGTAGGGTTCCGTTAGAGAAACAAGGAACCCTTATAGTTTCGTCAAGTCTGTCTGTCTGTCTGTCCGTCCGTATGTCACAGCAACTTTACTTCAAAACCATTAGGACGATCTCTGTGGCGCAGCGGTTGCGCATCTGCCTACCGTGCGAGAGGTCCCGGGTTCGAATCCCGGCTGGGGACAAAAAAAAACCCCAGGTCTTGGATGTTTACATGTTTGTGATGTCGGTGTTTCTGGTTCTTACGACACAGGGTATCCTAGTGTGGGGCCAGAAGCTATGCTCCAGTTGTAACTGCTAGGGTCGTTTCTCTCGCCTAGTAACCGCGCAGGTCGCTAAATGCACTCCAGATGTAACTCTAGCGGCGTTTTTCCACCTAGCAGCCGGTAACCTCACCTAGCAGCCAGGAACCTGGCCCTAGCACCACGCAAGTCTCTAATCACGCTCCACGTTTTGTTGCCAGCATCGTATCTCTCGCCTGGCAGCCGGTAACCTCACCGAGCAGCCGGGAACCTGACTCTAGCGCCACGTAGGTCGCTAAGCGCTCTCCACGTGTTACTGCTATCGTCGTATTTCCCACCTAGCAGCCAGTACCTTGACCTAGCAGCCGGGAACATGGCCCTAGCACCTCACAGGTCACTACGTAGATCGCTAAGCGCTCTCCACGTGTTACTGCTATCGTCGTATTTCCCACCTAGCAGTCAGTACCCTGACCTAGCAGCCGGGAACATGGCCCTAGCACCTTACAGGTCGCTAAGCGCACTCCAAGTGTTACTGCTAGCGTCGTATCTCGCCTATCAGCCGGTAACGTCACCTAACAGCCGGGAACGTGGCCCTGGCACATCACAGGTCGCTAAGTGCAGTCCAGGTGTTACTACTAGCGTCGTATCTCTCGCCTAGCAGCCGGTTGCCCTTACCTAGCAGCCAGGAACCGGGCCGTAGCGTCATGCAGGTCACTAAGTGCACTCCAGGTGTTACTACTAGCGTCGTATCTCTCGCCTAGCAGCCAGTACCCTCACCTGGCTAGCACCTCACAGGTCACTAAATGCACTCCAGGTGTTACTACTAGCGTCGTATTTCCCACCTAGCAGCCGGTTCCCCTTACCTAGCAGCCGGGAACCTGGCCCTAGCGCCGCGCAGGTCACTAAGTGCGCTCCAAGAGTTGGTGCCAGGGTCGTAGCTCTCAGCGGAGCGCAGGGCTTGGGCGCGGTCGTACCCGCCCACCACCAGCAGCCGGCCGGCTAGGGCGGCGGTGCCGTGGGCGCAGCGACCTGGTGACATACATTAATTAATGGCAGGTCTAGCATACATCTCTAAGGTTCACTTTTACTAATGGTACAATCGAGTATGCCATGACGTGCGTACATCATGCCTCTTGTTTCATGCGGAATGGCAGCGGCGCATATTTGTGCGTGTACTACATTTAGTTAGTGCATTATGATGGTCTATTCGATCGCTATTAAGATCAAACCATCTTCTTAAACCATGTTCGCTCAGTGCTGTTTGATTGAAAGATTGGTTGTCACTTTTCCGAGATTATTGCCGGCTCGCACGATTTCTGGAATTTCACCAGCAAATAATCCGTTGCTTACCGGTAATGTGCACCGATAGTTCGACCGGAATGGGAAGAGGGTAGGGCAGAACGTACCTTGCGACATGCTAGCAATATGCTCGCCCTCGTCCTTCGCACCGGCGCCTAGCGGGGCGCCGCGCGGCACCGGCGAGCGTACCGCGCGCCACGCAATGTGACCAGCTGCTAGGCGCCCGCCGAGTGCTAGCAGAGCTCTGGTGGCGCGCGGCCCGGCGCGGCGGACACCTGAAGAAACAACTCAGTTACCGCCAAGTGTTTTTTTATGTTGAACGAGCGGTGGAGAAAGCACAACTTCTCTTTTTCTCCTCTTTGGGAGAAAAAGAGAAGTTATGCTTTCTATTAATGTAACTATAAATTACTGTGTGCAATAAAGAATTGTGAATTGTGAATTAACGATTTCCACAAATGAAGGGGGCGTCACAAATAGAGGCTTTCACCAGTGAAAGGGGCGTCACAAACAGAGGCTTTTACAAATAAAAGGGGCGTGACAAACAGAGGCTTTTACAAATAAAAGCGGCGTCACAGAGGCTTTCACAAATAAAAGGGGCGTCACAAACAGAGGCTTTTACAAATAAAAGGGGCGTCACAAACAGAGGCTTTCACAAATAAAAGGGGCGTCACAAATAGAGGCTTTCACCAATGAAAGATGCGTCACAAAAAGAGGCTTTTACAAATAAAAGGGGCGTCACAGAGGCTTTTACAAATAAAAGGGGCGTCACAAACAGAGGCTTTTACAAATAAAAGGGGCGTCACAAACAGAGGCTTTTACAAATAAAAGGGGCGTCACAAACAGAGGCTTTCACAAATAAAAGGGGCGTCACAAATAGAGGCTTTCACCAATGAAAGGGGCGTCACAAACAGAGGCTTTTACAAATAAAGGGACGCTACAAACAGGGGATGCTACAAAAAGGTACCTATCAGGGGTGTCACATACCCAGCACAGCCCAGTCTCCCTGCTCGCCGGTCAGCGCGGGGCCCGGCAGGGCGCTCCGCCCCCGCGCCTCCGCCGCGCGCCGGTACTCCGTCAGCTCGGGTGCGTCCGACCCGCGCGCGGGGAGCCCCCCGCAGTCGCGCAGGGCTCCACTCGCGTCCACGTAGAGGAGGTGCGGGCGGCCGCATACCTCCGCTAGCTGGGGGGACAGACATTTACATACAGGCACATACATTGCTTCTGACCTTACACTAGGATGCCGTGTATCGTGGGAAACAGAAATAGCGTCACAAACATGACCTCAGCCTCACTCCAATCTTTTTTTGCGGTTCAAGTAGGATACAGTTCATTTACATCAGCATGGCAATCATTTTCAATCGATTAATATTTTACCTATAACTATAAGGGAACGTACCCATACTACGTGACCATTTCAGGGGGGAGGGGGTTCTTCGAAGTACCACTCTAGTACAAAATACCAGTCTTGGCTCATTGTTGTGAATGTAACTTTGATTAATCTCTGAACGCATCCTTTTTGTGTTAGCGCTATTTCTTGACAGCTGACAGGCTGACAGATCCAATAAACCGCTTGGAGAAGAAACTGCGTCTCACTTATAAAACCTCTCCAAATCACCGTATCTAAGTATATTTACAGATAAATACGTTAACTAACATATTGGCGACCGTGACCCCAAGTTTGAGATGGATCTCACCAAGAAAACTCGTTTACGTGATCACATACGACGGGCGTTCTCACGCCACGAACAGACCGCGTCTACGCAAGTGGATTTAGAGTTTCTCGCAGAAAAGACGGAAAAACTGATAGCGTTAGACCAAGAAATCCAACAAGAAATGTTAATGTCAGAAGACTTCGATGAAGTAAGTTTCGAAGAAGAATACGACTTGTGCGACGAGTACAGGAAAAAGTGGTTGGTTTTAAAATCAAAATTACAAGAAAAACCAAAACCAAAAGATGAGCCTTCTAAAGAAGTGGACACGAAGAAAGCTCATAACCTCAATCTGCCACGACTTAAAATTCGTGAGTTTGATGATAACCCCAAATCATGGCTGGCATTTTGGGGCCAATTCAAAAAGATACATGAAGATAAGTTGATGGACGCTGAAACCAAATTTCAGTATTTAACTCAAGCAATGACCTCGGAGAGTAAAGCAAGAAGCCTCGTAGAAAGCTACCCACCTACTGAAGAAAATTACCCAAAGGTTATCCAAACTCTGAAGGACAGGTTTGCAAAAGATGAAACCCTGATTGAAATATATGTTCGTGAACTGCTAAAGTTAGTGATGTGCAAACATAGTGTTACACTGGACGTACTTTATGATAGGATTGTGGCAAATTTACAGATTCTAGAGTCACTAGGTATTATAAGAGATAAATATGAATGTATTTTACTACCAATGATAGAATCAGCATTACCAGAGAGCACCTTGCTATGTTGGAGTAGGGTTCCGTGTAAAGGGGGGGAATCAAAACTAAGTAACTTGTTGAAGTTTTTGCAGACAGATGTTGAAGCCGAAAGGAGAGTACAATTAGCTAAATCGGATTTTTTGGACAGCTCATCAATGGAAGTGGTTCCTACGGCAGCATGCTTGGTTAATGAGTCAAGTCAGGTAAAACAGAAGTCAGGAAGAGGTCCACATGAAAATGAAGGTAAAGCACTTTGTGATTTTTGTGATAAATCTCATAATACTTTGGAATGTGGGAATGCCTATTCTTTGACTTTGGAACAAAAGAGAGATGCAATTAAAAACAAGGGTGGGTGTTATACTTGTTTGAAGAAAGGTCACCTAGCCAAGAATTGCAAAGCCTTTATAAAGTGCATGGGTTGCAGCAAACGCCACCTAATTGTCCTATGTCCCATGATTCATCACAACCACCCCAAGAATGATGAACCAAAAACAACAGAGAAGCAAGATAACCCAGAAGTTAACAATAACTTTTCAAGCAACAACAACACAACGGTGTTACAAACATTAATTTTGAAAATTTCAGGAAACAATGGGATAAAAGAGGTCAGAGCTTTACTGGACTCCGGCTCACAGCGTACCTACGTGAGGACTAGTCTGGCGCAGGAACTTGGATTACAGCAAACAGGTAGTGAAAGTCTAAGTCACGCATTGTTTGGTGACATCAAGAAAGAAACACGGACACATACAGTTTACAAGTTCCAAGTAAGCAATCTAGACAATAGTAACAAAATGATAATGACAGGTTTAGAACAGGAGAGGCTGTGTGGCAATTTGCCTAGAGTCCAAGATACAAGTGTTATAGAGAAACTGAAAAATCATCACATTAATCTTACCGATGCAGACAATAATTTCAAACATGTCAAGGAGATTGACCTGCTTATTGGCTCAGACTATCTAGGATGCATCTTAGATGGAAATCTTGTACATATATCGGACAAACTGGTAGCTGTCGGCACCAAGTTAGGCTGGACTCTACAAGGACCTGTTGAAATTTCAAATGCATACTGCTACAATAACATAAGCATCACAAACTTTGTGACAGCGACAGCTGTGCCAGAGGAGGAGTCATTGGAATTCTTATGGAATATGGAAACCCTAGGCATTAAAGAGCCATATCAGAAAGAAGGTAATGACACTAATTACCTAGACATTACAGTTAATGGAGAAAACCGGTATGAAGTTGGCTTGATATGGAAGCTCGAGGGTCCGCAGCTAAAAACTAACTACAACCAAGCAGAGAAAAGACTATGGTCCACTACCAAGAAGTTGGAGAATATAAAGAGGCTGGAGGGATACGATGACGTATTGAAAGAATGGGAAGAAGAAGGTATCATACAACAAGTACAGAACGACAATAAAAACGAAGGTCACTACTTACCTCATCACGCTGTGATCAAATTAGAGAGCATGACAACAAAAATCAGACCCGTCTTTAATGCCTCATGCAAAGATATCAACAAACGTTCCTTAAACTCATGCATAGAGAAAGGGCCAAACCTCATTGAAATAATTCCAAAAGTACTGATGTTGTTCAGATCAAGACAGTATGGTATCATATCTGACATAAGAAAAGCATTCCTACAGATAGCTATCTTACCAACTGACCGTAAGTTCTTAAAGTTTCTATGGTGGAATGACCCTCAAACGAAGCAGGAGATGGTGACTTACCAACTGGCACGTGTACCTTTTGGGGTAGCTTGCAGCCCGTACCTACTAGCTGCTACTATCAATCAACACCTGGAAAAACATATGGACACTTACACAGAGACTGCAAAAAGACTGAGGGAGTCATTTTATGTAGACAACTGCATAACCAGTTTTGACGATATAATGGCTGTACAGAAATTCATAAAAGAAGCCTCCGAACTGATGGAAAAAGGAAAGTTTGACTTAAGAGGATGGATGACGAATTTAAGTGAGGAACAAAAAGAACCAAATAATGTTTCCGTATTAGGACTACAATGGAACAGAACTAATGATGATCTAAGCTGCAATTTGAACTTGAAAACGGTACCTAATTACATTACAAAGAGAACCTTGTTATCCATCACACAGCAGATTTTTGATCCGATTGGTTTCTTGTGCCCAGTAACACTAGTACCAAAACTCATCATACAAAAAGCATGGTTATTAAATACTGGATGGGACGAGAAGATACCTTCAGACTTGGAAAATGAATACAAGGATTGGATACAGAACATTGGATGTCTGTTACAGTGCAAAATACCACGATGTCTTTCAGATTTTCCACTAAATTGCTGCAAGACAACAGTACATGTGTTCTGTGATGCAAGCAAAGATGCATATGCCGGCTGCATTTTCCTACGGACTGAACATGAAAACAAGGTGACGGTGCGACTTATTGTTGCGAAGAGCAGAGTTGCACCCATCAAGAGACAGATGTCACTACCTAGACAAGAGCTTATGGGGGCTCTCATCGCTTCTAGATTATACAACGAAGTTGTGACGTCAGGACTGCTCTCTGAATGCAAGGAATACGGGGTGTACTGCTGGACCGATTCAGCTGTTGTGTTGGCATGGCTGCAGAGACAAAATACCTGGAAAGCATTTGTAACAAATAGAGTAAAAGAAATCTGCAACAACACGAACAAAGAAGACTGGAAACATGTACCTGGTATCTACAATCCTGCAGACTTACCCTCACGCGGCTGCGACTCGAAGGCATTGTTGGAGACAAAATGGTGGACAGGTCCTCAGTGGCTGTACTTGAAAAAAGAAGAATGGCCAAAGACCAAAGTTAATTATACTACAAAAGAGGAAGAAATCATTAGTAGTGAACACAATAAAAGTATAGCAGTAAATGTAGAGATTACTACAGAGATCTTCAGTAATAAACTCTTGTACTTCAGTCAGTACAATAAGATAGTAAGACTAGTTGCTAGACTACTAAGAATGAGTCCTAACATTAGAAAGACATTTAATACAAAAGGTATACAGATAGGATTTGAAGAATACAGACATGCTGAAGAAACACTTGTAAAACTAATACAGAAGGAAGACTATCCAGAGAAAAGTTCTATGGAAAAGAATCTAATAACTACAGAAGAAGAAGGTATTATTAAAGTAAAAACTAGACTTCAAGACAGTGGACAAGAGAAAGATTTCATAAAACCAACTTTACTATCAGGAAAGAATGAAATAGTTCAAAGAATGGTTCAGGAAAAACACAAGCAGATGAATCATGCTGGAACACAAACCTTACTGGCAACTTTAAGAAATACTTATTGGATTACTGGAGCTAGAAGATTAGTAAGGAATGTTGTTTCAAAGTGTATAATTTGCAAACGATACAAAGCCAAGCATTATGTTGTTCCAGAGCCACCGTTACCTGCAGATCGCATCAGATCCACAACGCCTTTTGAAGTGACCGGAATAGACCTAGCAGGCCCACTTTTTTTGAAAAATAACCAGAAATGCTGGATTGTTTTATTTACGTGTGCTGTGTACAGGGCCGTTCATTTGGAACTGACAGAGTCACTTTCTACTAACAGTTTCCTGATGACGTTACGCAGATTTATAGCGAGACGTGGCAGAGCAAAGATTATTTACACAGACAATGGAACCAATTTCGTTGGTGCCGCTAACTTGCTTCATAAATTAAACTGGCTGGAAATTGAAGAAGAGACCGCCTGCTACAGGATCCAGTGGAAGTTTTCCGTGCCAGCAGCTCCTTGGTGGGGAGGATGGTGGGAGCGTCTCATTAGAATAGTCAAAGACATGTTACGTCGGATTCTCGGAAAGGCGTCACTTGATTTTATCGAACTTTCGACTATACTGTGTGACTGCGAAAGTGTTATCAACAGCAGACCTCTAACATATGTAGAGATGGGAGATGTTAAACCGCTGACTCCTGCGATGTTCCTACAGAGTTTACCAACAAGTGAAACGCCAGACTTAGACAAAATTGATCAGCAAAACATACATGTTCGCTATAAGTACCTACAACAACTGAGACAAGACTTTAGGAAAAGATTCAAAAACGAATATTTATCTCTACTCATCAGCAAAGGGAATGGCGACAGAAATGAACCCAAAATAGGAGATTTAGTACTTATAGAGACAGACAAAAGTAGATTACACTGGCCTATAGGTATCATTACAGATGTCTACAAAGGAAAGGATGGCTACTCGCGAGTTGCTAAAGTTCAGACGGCTTCAGGTGTAAAGGTAAGACCTTATCAAAGATTATACCCGCTTGAACTGTCTACAGTTTCACAAGAGTGGCTAGATGTCATGCCTTCGTCCAGCACGACTGATCCAAACAACACAGCTGATCCACAACAGCAACCAGGTAATGAACAAAACTATGTTACACCGGCACCGGTCTCCTTAACGTCTACAACCAGGTCAGGTCGGGCAATAAAAATACCATTTAGATTTATGCAATAACTTTATTTTTAATATCAGGATCATTGTCACAATATTAAATACTTACCCATTTATATACTCAAATGGTATGATGCTCTCTGGTGTGTTATAATTATAATTTTATATCTTGACTAGCTTTTACCCGCGGACTTCGCTCGCGTGGAAGCACGTTTTTATACAACAGGGTATTTTTTAATCAATGCTAAGCCGACCTTTAATAATGAGGATATCGGAAGGTACAGAATTTATTTCCTAAGATTGCATACGTTTTTAGCAGTAGTAGTCGTGTGTACTTACAGCCGATCTTCAAATCCCATTTTCACATAAGTACTTAAAAAATCCGTCAAGTGCGGGTCGGAATCGCACACGAAGGGTACCGTCCATCCGTACCATCGTACAAAAAAACAAAAGCACGCAAAACAACAAAAAAAAAAATCCAAAAAAAAAATTTAAAAATTTATGCCCTCACGATGATTTGAACTCACGACCTACGGATTGAGAGCCTACATCATACCGGCTGCGCTACCATAACCATGCGGTTTGACGCGAAATATACCATCATATTGAAATGCGGGTGTATCAAAACACGTCTCTTGTATGGGGACCCCCTTTAATTTGTTATATATCTCGTATTTCAGTATTTGCAGTTGGTGCGGCAACAGATATACACATTCTGTGAAAATTTCAGCTTTCTAGCTATTACGGTTCGTGCTCTAGGACCCAGTGACACACGGACAGACGGACGGACGGACAGCGAAGTCTTAGTAATAGGGTCCCGTTTGGCACCCTTCGGGTATGGTACCCTAAAAAGTACAATAAACTGACATTCACTAAACAATGATTTTTTGCACAGGGGCAGGGGTTTATTGCAGAGTTTGGCAGAGGGGTTTGGCATCGATCCTTTTTTTCGATTCTTTATTGATATGAGTACTTTATAGTGAGCATCGAATCGAATCTAGTGTATGGTTCAAAACACACAGTAATTTGCAAATGTAGACACTAATGACACCAATTGATGTCAACATTTACAGATTACTGCGTGTTTTCTACGACTTATTTGCTTTGTCCATCAAACCACGCATTTCTTGCCACGGTGCATCACGAACATTTTTATCATACAGTAAAAATGTGCGTGATTGATTTATTATAATGCTTGTTTTATTTCATAATATTTGATACTTATGTTGTTACAAATCAATCAAATCAAATATATTTTTATTTCAAAAAAGTAATGTACAGTAAGAGCAACAATTTAGGTTTTAACAAAGGAATTAACTAAATAATTAATATACGTACAGAATATTAGAGCTTTTAGTAACGTATGAAAACTGACGTAAAAGTTTGTCAATTTCCAGCACATTCAACTATTATTATTTTCTATGCAAACATAATCGATATCTTGATGAATCGATACTTTTGATACAGATACCGATACCGCATCGATACTTTTTTTTCGATACATCATATGAGTACAATATCGATACTTTTGTTTCGATACCGTGTCCCTACGTTCGGATCGCACGACTCTGATCCGATTTCCTAAAAATCGACCAAAAATCGAATCAAAGAAATGTTTACGTAAAGTGTGAAAAAACGACTAAAAATTAACTGATAAGTGGGGGCTATTTGGGAGGTGTCAAAACCACTCATCTAGAGGAACTAAAGGCACTTATCTGACAACCTTCAAATCCGATGGCTCTTGCGCGGTGGCCACAGATTCCATTTTCAAACACACCATTTTAATTAGTTTAGTAAGTATAGTTCGTGTCGCCTCCCAAATCGCAGGCAGTATCTAGTCAAATTGTGTGTAAACTTGTACCACAAAAACCGATTGAAACCTACACAGAAGACGCCATACATTGAATATTTTGTGACTCTAAATTCTGCATGGGCGTAACTTTACAAACAACACAGAACACAATGGCAGTGTACTCACTCTGTTTCATCGAGTCTCCCTCAAACTCCACTCACACGATTTTTATTTAGAAAGACCATAACGTGCGTATTTGGTAAAGCCCGAGCAGAGTTTGAAAACAACTCCAAGTGATGATCACACGATCTTAATATTTTTATGAAATCAGGAATTAATATAAGTAAGCATGTGATTCGATCACTATCCGATTTCTCATAATTTTGGATCGATCCGCTAGTGGATCGTATGCCTTCGATCCGATCCGAAACTCGAAAGGACATAATTATGGTCTTGGTTCCGAAAATCGGAACTTCGGCACACATTCCTAACGTAACGTAACGTAACGCTGTCTGTCAAACTATCAGACAAAGAAAAGAGGTGTTTTTTTAGGGTTCCGTACCCAAAGGGTAAAAACGGGACCCTATTATTTACGATTGTTTTTCTACTAATACGCAGCAAAACCGTAGGAAAAGATGTGATAACCGGTGAAAATGATGAATCTGGAGATTTTGGAAACAGCCCACGAGTGTGATGTTGCTATTGCGCGAACCCAGTCTAAAAGAGAGAATCGGAGTAAAAGACTGCAGAGTGATCCTTGTGATGCCTTCAAGCAGGTGAAAGGCACTTCATCAAGCTTTATCGTGGGTTTATGACCGAGTTGAGCCCTCATTTGCCACCAACATTGCGATCAGATGCTTTGTATGTGGAAACGAATGTTAGTAATACTATGCCAGAAAAGTATCACATCAACTTTTCCTTGTTGCGTACAATTACCCTGCAATTACTATGCTCTGCCTACCATGCGATATCACCCGGGTTCGAGCCCCGTCTGGGGATTAACAAAGACCAAAATATCCCCAAGTCTTGGAGGTTTACATATTTGTGATGTCGCTGTTTCTGATTCTCACAACACAGGGTGTGCCTACCTGCCTGCAACCTATTGTGGGGCCAGATGTAAGTAAATGTTAAAGAATTGAGAAAGTAGAGGAGAAGACTAATCCTGAATTGTTTGTTTTAGGTGCTGATTGCTTCAGGTTGCTTCAGCATTTTATGCTACAGGGTCCTATCAGAGGATTGTGGGATAAGGCCAAAATCACTGTATTTCCCAGTCTGTTGTCTCCAAATTTGTGAAGCATATCCTTGACACTCAAAAAGCCAGCCCCGGAGGAGTGCTATTGTGGATGGGTTCTTCTTCTTCTTCTTGCACAGCATCCCGTGCCTGCACCTGGCCCACGAGAGTGGGGCCTTTGTTACATTATTGCTTCTGCATTACCCAGGTCGGGTTGACAGGTTAGACCAGATAAAATAAATTAAGTGTAACTACATAAATTTGTTTTATTTATATACTTAAAGTATCAGTACAAAATTACAAAAGGTATGAATCAAATCATTTAGATTATTCAGGATTTTGTTGATATTTCTCACATCAATTTAAAGGCATCAGCCATTAGCATGAGAATTTTGTAGTGTCGCGCTTTGAAGTATGCCTTTGTATATGTTACGGGTAAAGCTTGGAGGCTGGGTAAACCTAGTAACCCAAGCCTCTTGGGTGAAGTCCGAAATTTCAATCTACTCCAATTTGTCTTCGGGCTTTACCCGGCTAAACCTCTTTGTCAAAAAAACTTATTCATAATCATAACATATGGAGAAAATATGGCATGGAAACAACACAATACTTAAGTTCAGCCGGCCGGTGCTCACTTTTATGCCGGCCTTATACTAAGAAAGAGTAATAAGCGGAAAAGGAGCCAGCTAGCTGAGCGGACCAGACTGCATTCAAAATAACTCTTCTAGTGGAGTGCTTCCACTGAAAAAGAGTTAGGTATTTTGTATGCAGTCCGGTTTGCTCAGCTCGCTGGCTCCTTTTCTGATCATTACCCTTTAGCCAGCATTAGCCAGAGATTCATTGATCCATTTTGCGTGACAGGGGGCAAGCACATCGCCGCAGCTATGTTTCTGAATATGAATTGTATACCTATTATTGTTTCTGCTGTAAACAACTAACCTTCCATGTCATGCAAAATGTATATTATTTAGAACTGGGTGTTGAATAGTAGTAACCGCTGAACCACAGGAGATTTCACGCGATCGAAAGGTACATCAGGCATTGACACACACCAATGAGGTTTAGAATTTTAGATATATTATACTTAGCAATCAGTATCAAAACCTCATTGGTGTGTGTCAACTGTCAAGTTTGTGTTGTGCTGTCTACGGTTGTGTGACGAAAATTTTTTTTATTAACATGAACAGCTGATCGTCAAAGCCGCCATTTTGTTAAATAGAATTTGTGGCCATGTTTTAGTTTTACAATTACTAATCTACGGGTGATCTTGATTGGCAGGCAGGCAGGCAGGACCGCAGGATATAAAAATCTGATAAAAATGCGAAATATTCCTTTGTACTTGTAAGTTTGTTAATCTAAGAAACACAGAATTTTCTCAACTTTCCTCAACACAGTTTCTTAATTCACAATAGACTTTCCCAGCCATACAAAATTAATGGATTTATCCTTGTGTAATTAAATTACGTTTTTGACCCCCTTTTGGTCCGAATTTTCGAAAATCCGTTCTTAGTGCTCAGTTATGTTATGAAAGCAACCATTGTGCAAAAGTTTCATGCCTCTAGGCCTAACGGTTTGGGCTCTGCGTTGATCATCAGTCAGTCAGTCAGTCAGTCAGTCACTCAACACAATTATATATTAGATTGTATTTGTATTGATTTTTAATAAAATGTTAACGTAACTGATCTCAATTTGATGTCACTGTTAATGCAAGATAAATTACATTTCTAAAATAATTATATGCCTAATTGTTTTTTGCTTTGTATTCTAGTTTTAAGTAACTTTGAAAGTTAACTACCTACTTAACTTGTTCTGCCTACGGGAGTGATGTTGTGAATGTAACTTTGATTAATCTCTGAACGCATCCTTTTTGTGTTAGCGCTATTTCTTGACAGCTGACAGGCTGACAGATCCAATAAACCGCTTGGAGAAGAAACTGCGTCTCACTTATAAAACCTCTCCAAATCACCGTATCTAAGTATATTTACAGATAAATACGTTAACTAACAGCTCATACTAAAGTGTTTAAAACTAGAAACCGTTCCATTTTCAATTTCATTACACACTCTGATGTTTACATGGTTCATCTCATGACGAAGAACCTACCACAGACTACCAGTGAGTGGTGCTTGACAGTGTGGCGATACGTACGACTCAGTTTTTTTCATAAATTGTTAGGGAAACCGCGTTTAGCCGTTTTTTAACACGCCCCGGCCCGGCACCGGCACCGGTTTAGTGAGTAAACGCTCATGCACACGAGACGGTTTGTCGCAGGAGCGGAGCGGGGTATTTAGGTTTTACGGTTTTTAGCTCCGGCGAAAAATCGTCTCGTGTGAACGAGCGCTAAAAGCTGTTTTTCGACACACCGGCACCGGCACCAGCTTAGTGAATAAGAGAGTGATAGACAGACTATAGCTGTCCCTCACTTACTCAATAAGCCGGTGCCGGTGCCGCCGTGTCGAAAAACGTTCCCGTATTTTGATATCGTCTAGAAATACACTAATCTACATTTAAAAACCATCATGCATAAGCATAGCTGCGACCGCAGTTGTTCTAAGTCCTTTCGTTTAATTTACCTCGCTCGAATGATGTCAAGTATAATGCTTACCTCGGGGTGTAAGTAGCTATTTCACCCTCGAACTATATTCGCTCGGGCGTCTAAATATCTCGGGTAGACTCGATCCTTAGGGCCCTTTGCGAGCGCGCTCGCACGGGCTCCAAATTGGACCTTCGTCCGAAATAGCTCTTTTTCACCCCTTGTGTAATAAACTACTATTGCGTTAGGCGTTCTATTTTGTATAATAATAATTTAAGAACCCTTTTACCCTTATCTTTGCAAACAAACTTATTGATTCAATACGGATATCTTGACGAAGTTTCGCACTTACGACGGCTGAGGCGAGTTCCAACCCTAGTCTAGAGATCTAGAAAGATAGAATCTAGACTTATTTTAACCCTCTCGCTCCGACGTCTATTGTTCTCCATTGTAAGTTTGTTCGGCCTATGTCCTTCTGAGAGACCGATTACGCTACTCACATCAACCTCCCCCTGCATCAGATCCCTCAGCCAGCTCAACGCAGCGGCAGCGACAGCTGTCGGCGATTCCTCTCCATCATCAGCTGATGACTCCCTCATCATCTCCACTTGGATCACCGGAAGCGAAGAGAGAGCCCCCGAGGAGGCTAGGTCGTCGAACTGTGGGAGATCGGCTGGTTAGAGGTGGGATAGAAAGAGGCTTTCACAAATACAGGTGTATCGAAAAAAGACTTTTACAAATAAAGGGGCGTCACACACAGAGGCTTTCACAAGAGAAGGGACGTCGCAAACAGAGGCGTTCACAAAAGAAGGAGCGTTACTAACAGACGCTTTCAACAATTAAGGGGTGTCACAAAAAGACGCACTTACAAATGAAGGGGCGTGATAAAGAGGCTTTTTTTTACAAAAAGTGTTTTTCACAAATGAACAGGCGTCGTAAAATGAGGCATTCGCAAATAAAGGGGCGTCACAAAAGAAGGCGACTGACGACTCCCTCATCACTTGGATCAACGGGGGAGACAATAGAGCACCCGAGGAGGCTAGGTCATCAAAATATGGGAGATCGGCAAGTGAGAGGTGGAATAGAAAGAGGCTTTCACAAAAGAAGGGGCGTTACAGACAGAAGCTTTCCAAAAGGGACGTGCTTTCACCAATAAAAGGGGCGTCACAAATGAAGCGGCGACATAAAGAGACTTTTACAAGTTAAGGGTGTCACAACAAAGCCGACTGACTACTCCCTGATCATCTCCACTGGGATCACCGGGAGCGACGAGAGAGCTCCCGAGGAGGCCATGTCGTCGAACTAGGACCTCCTAATTTTAAGAACTTTACAATCACAATGTTGCAATAAATGATTTGTATTTGGGTTGGTTAGAGGCGTTGGAATAGCCCCTTTTACTGAGATGTGGGTGCGAGTTTGTGCCACGTTTCGGTAGAGGAGTTTGAGATAACAATTTACATATAGTCACATTGCTTCTGGCCCATCACAGTGTCGTAAAGATACATGGTTGCTTTCTTTGTCTTTAGTTTCTGTCGCATGTCTTATCTGTTTCGTGTCTCCGGCGTGACTGTCCAGTCGGTATCGTACTAACAATGCTTGCGAGTGTATGCCAAACTCCTGTAGGCCCTGTTAAGACTGTGCCGGTGTCCAAAACAGAATGTGAAGTCGTCGAAGTTATGGTAGTTTATCTCGACGACTTCTATGGTGTTGTGGTCGAGGCTCGAGAGGTCCCGGGTTCGAATCCTGGCTAGAGTGAGAAAAAAACAGGTCTTGAAGGTTTGTAGCTTTTCGCGAACTCACATGCTCATCAATAAACTCATCAATGGCCTCCCTCTTTTCCTTCAAGCCGGGCAGCGTCCGCACGGCTAGGCAGTCAGCCGGCGACAGCCGCCGAAGCAACACGCTTGCTAGGTGCGCCCGCGCCGGTTCTACTCGCAGGGTCCACGCGGCCGAGTAGAGGGCGCGGGCTTGGGTGGGGCTGGTGACTCGTAGGCGGCCGGTGTAGGCGAATTCGAGGAGCTCTTGGAGGGCTGTTGGGGAGGGTTTTGTGATGCTGATGATGGTAATCGTAGGACCGCCCCTGCTGCTCAGAAGGTCATACATGATACTTTATTGCACAGAAAACATAATACAGACACTTAATATTGGAAAAAACATGTACAAAGGCAAGCTTATCTCTAATAAGAGATCTCTTCCAGCAAACCTAGGATGGAGAGAATAATTTAATAAAAGGTAGACCTACATAAGTGCACAACGATAAACATTAAAATAATAGACTACTTACTAAAAATACATAAATACAGATAAAAACAAAATATAATATATACATAGATACTAAGGTATATTAAGGTAGAGAAAGATAGTGTTCCTTCAAACGTTTTTTAAAAATGTTGAGTGAAGGACTGTCCCTGATAGCACTGGGAAGTTTGTTCCAAAGTCCGATAGCACGGAGACGGAACCCATGCTCATATGCGGATGTGTTGTGTTGCGGAGTTATAAGCAGTGACCGAGTGTGAGATCTCCTGGGCTTATCCGAAGACAAAAATTCAAATCGATCTCGCAAGAAGCCGGGATAGCGTGGATTAAATAATATGTTGAAGAGACAGATGAGGGTGTGGAAATCCCGACGTAGACGGATAGGTAGCCACTTCAGCTCCCTGCGAAACTCCGAGACATGGTCATACTTGCGCAGACCGAAGACGAAACGAATCCCAAGATTTTGAAGTCGCTCGAGTTTATTCAGTTGTTCTTCGTTTACGCTGACCCAACAGACATCAGCGTAATCGATAAGAGGAAGGAGCAGAGACTGGGCAAGCAAGCGTGATTTTTGTCTGACGAGGCAGGAAGTTTTGAAGTCGCCTGAGGGAATGAAAAGTAGCGAAGACACGCCTACTGACTTCACTGACATGCACTGACCAGGACAATTGGTTGTAGAAGAAAACGCCCAGATTTTTGGCCTTCGTTCTATATTCGATTATATTTCCAGCTCAGAAGGCTGCCCAATTAAAGTGGGACTGGGCCGGTCACGTTGCTCGAATGCTGCCAAATCGTTGGGCTAAGAGAACCACAGACTGGCTCCCAGTAAATGCAAAGAGAAAGCGTGGCCGACCCAGGAAGAGATGGAGTGATGAGTTGGGTCTATGGGATAAAGAGTGGAAGGAGACCGCTCAGGATCGAATGGAGTGGAAGAGGGGGAGAAAGGCCTTTGCCCAGCAGTGGGATATTACAGGCTCATAATAATAATAATAATAATAATATTTTCCATCGAAGGTTACAGGAGCAATGATACATGATATCATTCGTTGTTGAGAGGAGATGCGAAACGGGTGATTTGCTTTCCACCACCAAGGATATTCACCAAGCCGTCTCTTAGCCAATCAGTGGAGCGTCTCAGACTAAAGGCTTCAGTACATCGGGGCGGCATGGAAGCCACCTTGTCACAACGGCGCGGGCCTGTGTTTGCAACGGCGGCGTCCGCTTAGTGACATGCTTCATAGAGTTCCTTGAATTTGAAACCCGCCTCGCCGGTGACGTGCCGAAGCGTTTAGGAAGGCTGAAACGCTCCACTGATCCACATTATAGCAGCTACGCAAAGGGCCTTGGTTTCAAGAATTGGGAATACATAAAAATACATCTTTTCTTAACAATGACTGCTATAACACATTTCCCTTTGTAAGGTTAGAGGTGGTTCCAGCATTTTATTCAAAAAGTCAAGACCTATTGCTTGTCAAATTCGTATGACAGTCCCATAGTCTGCAGGGACAAAAGGGTGCGAGGGCGGGAAAGAAGGGCCGCGTTTTGTAGTGTGTGTACTGTGAGTATTTAGTAGTGTGTGCCCGGTTGGCAGCGGTATCACCCGCCCGTCCCCCAACCCTTGCAGACCATTGGGACTGTCACATACGAATTTAACTAGCAATAGCCTAACCTCCTTCAAAGTGGAAATTGGCATTGGGTAATGTTGGCGTCGCTTTGACGTTTCCATACAGTTTAGTCGATTTTGAGTATTGGCGGCCACTCATGAAACTTATAAATATTGAAAGAGCAATTAAAAATAAGCTAATCTTACTACTATGGAGTACTATACTTAGCTAAATCATTTCGGGACTTAGATATCTCACTTTAAAGTTTTTTCAGTAAAAAAAGTGTTCCTTGAAGCTGTATTTTCTCAGCTTCGAAATGGTTTACAGTAATGCTTGAAATGCTTCCACTTTAAATATTAATACGTTATGATACTGCTACTAGATAATGACAAAGATATCGGTGGCTGCGAATAAAAAAAATTACACCAATGGTCCATACCATAGGTTACCCAAACCCCTCTAAATAGCCCACAGATGAGTGGCTAAGGCACAGATTAATAAAGGCTAAGGTTAGGTTGGGGTATTAACATCAGCAACAGCACCTACCCTGAGCGGTGACCCCCTCGATCGCATGCGCCGCCGCCGGCTCGCTCGCAGCCTGCGGCGGCGCCAGCGCAGCCAGCAGCCTCGGAGACGCCGCCCCCAACACGGCTCTATGCGCCGGCAGCTCCACCCCCCCCGCGGCTACGACTACGTCATAGTGTTGCCGAGACTTGCGCAGTGCGTTGAGGGAGGCGAGCGCGCGCGCCGGCCATGTTGAATCGTTGAGGGACAGATCGTCTTCGTCGTCCGCTTCTTCTTCTGACCCGCCTATTGGACAACATTAAAAATATTCTACAAATTGTGGTAATCCTATTAAATAGTAGCGTAGAAATCTATATTTTAGAGTAAAATATGTTTAGTTTTTGCGGTTCGAAGGACCAAAAAGACACACACCCTTAAATACAACTTAGGGTTAGCTAGTTGTCAGTTGGAAGTTAAAGAGTCTCTTGTATAGTTGAAAACACTTTACTTTTATAATACACTCTAAAAATAGTCTGTTGTGGCTTAGATTTAGGTGCTACGGCGAATAAGTAAGTTGAACTGCAATATATTAATAGCTAGAATACAATTACATAGAAATTAGAACGAGCCGATAAATGCCGCGTTCGCATTGTACAAGGTTGGCTTGTACATGTATAATCTATCGAAATATAATCTGTGACGAAAACATGACGAAAACGCTCTGTCTGACGTTTAAATCTCTCTGGTGACGTCACACGCTCGTCTCTGACGTCTTGCTTGACTGAATCATAATGATGGCGGGCGTTCACTCACGAGCATGTGACGTCAAGCGAGTCATGTGACCGGCGCCATTATACCGGGTGTTTGGAGTATGGAGCGACAAAACATTTTGGGGAGTTAGGGACATCATTCTGAACAACTTTCACTATCAAACCGATTTGATCAGAGTAACTTTAAATTTCACTTCTGATTAATCATCTGATAACCGCTTGGCCCAAAATGAATTGAGATGTCAAAAAAAACTTGCTCTGATCAAATTGCTTACATAGTGAAAGTTGTTCAGAAAGATATCCTCTACTCCCCAAAAAACTTTGTCGCTCCATAGTCCCTGTATAAATTCAACTTTAATATTATTTTTTATTGAAACTACAGAAGATACCCAGAAATAAATATTAAAACGACGCCCAAGGCAAAAACAGCCATTAGCAAAACACAAATCGCTCGGAATGATGAGTATTATTTTGCTGCACGTGTATATCACGAGTGTCAGCGTGACTTTGCTTTCTGCCATGAACGTAATTTTATTAATTTTGCTCGAAAGAAAAGTGTCCTGAAATTGCCAGAAAATATGTCTGTCACAATGTTTTATTTTACAATTTCGCACGCATGTGAATTTGTGTTCTTGTCATTTATCTAATCATAATAAAAATGGCACAGTATGTTCCTCAGTTAGACTTACTTAGCTGGCTTTAACCTTTTTTTATTTAATTTCCTCTAGAAATAAGTAAAATAATATGTTGCCCCCGTTTTAATGTCACAACTTTATAGACAAACTGTATGCAGTTCGCCATTGCGAGTCAAACGAACTCCGCACGGAGACCGTTCCGCTCGAAGTGGAAAGCGGGCAAGGCTTAAATTACAGCATGTGGATGACACCAACAAGGTCTTGTTATCAGTCCATAATAAATAATTAGATAAGCTACACAAAGACATGCTTACAGGCACAGTAACTATTGTGTAACTGTACACTACACGAGCATGCAGTGCTGTTACAGTTGAGAATTTCCGGAATTAACAACATGAATTTTATGCAAGCGAATCGCAAGACAGTGGTTATTAGTGTTGCCGGATAATCGATTATTAATCGATTATCCTAAGTACATATAAATAATTTAACAAATCGATCTAGTATCGATTCTTTCGATATAATACTATCGATTCTCATAATTGTACCAATACAATCGATTATAATCGATTATAATTGCTGTTTCTGAAAATTAAATCGATTATATCGATAGTATCGATGGTGAGAAGCAATACGATAGAATCGATTAAATCGATACTATCGACAAAATCGATTTAATCGAGGTATCGTTTAGATTATAATGTTGTGTAATCTTGTGTGTGTAATATAATCTAAACCGAATTTAATCGATTGTGTCGATAGTATCGATTTTATCGATTATATTGTTTTGCTTCTCACCATCGATACTATGGATATAATCGATTTAATTATCAGAAACAGCAATTATAATCGATTAATCGACTATAATCGATGATATTGGTACAAGTATAAGAATCGTTAGTATCGATCCAATCGATTATATCGATAGATTCGATACTAGATCGATTTGTTAGATTATTTAGGTACCTAATAATCGATTATCCGGCAACACTAGTGGTTATAGCGAGAGGGCTCAAAATGTTTGTCTTGTCGACCGCGCCGCAAACCAACAAGCAAACCGGTATCGGCACAGGTTAATAAAGATGGTATCGGCGCTCTCGCTAAGCCACTGATACGCGATTCGCTTTCAGAATCCGGCCCCATAGAAAACGTATACCGATGGGGTATCGATTGCTCCTAGGGGCGTGGAATGCCGAATTTAACTTGTCGTATTTTGTTTGTCCCCACCGAGGGGCACAGGCCTCTACTCGGATCCGAGTAAGATTGAGCCATACTCCACCACGCTGGCTCAGTGCGGGTTGGTGGCAGGCGCGGTCGCAGCCCTAGGTTTTGGGAGGGGGTCATCAAGCAAATGAAGAATTATAGTATAAAAAATATATATTTTAAAAGATTTTATTTGACTTTCAGTGTCAAATGAAACCAGACACGTTTATTTATTGACCGAGCGAGCGAAGCGAGCGAAGCGTCTCCGTTTCAGGTTTGGGCAAAAATGCTTTCGTATGTCTGTCCGGTTGTTCTCCTCTACAGTTCGCATTTATGAACCGATTCTCGTGAAATTTTGTGAGCAGGTTGGAAAAATAAATAGAATTTTTTACTCGAGCCAGTTTTTAGATTTTTTTCAAAATGGCGGAGATATGGGGTTTTAAAATGTAAAAAAATCGCTACAACCCAAACGGCTCGATGGATATTAACAAATGAGGTGTCGTTGGATTCGTAAAGACCATGAGAGTGAAACAGACTATATAATTTTAGTAAAAAGTCATACTTTCATACTGCATGTACGTAACCAGGTACATTCATAAGTTTGTATGTGTTATTGAAAGAAAATTATTTGGGTTATTTTTTTATGTGTGTTAGCAGTTCAGCTTTCCCACCGACATACTCGCGAGGTCTACAGCTCACAGAGCCACTAGTAATATTATTATAAACACTACAAATTAAAATTATTAAAAGTGAAAAATACCGTGAATCTTATAATACAAATGGCAGCCTTCTAACATTTTTTGAGAAGCGGTTAATAATTTTGCCTACATCAGGTGTTATATCCTGGTGTACATTAAGAAGGGCTAACCCTGTCAGCCTCTCTTCTTTCATTGTGGAACGCAGCCACGTTTTTAGACGCCTTAGTGACGAAAAGGACCTTTCAGCAGTCGCGGCGCTTATGGGGAGGGTACCTAGTATTTTTAATAAAGATAAAGATAAAGACTTTTATTTGCGATAGATATGGTTATACAAAGGTGGTATAATATAGTTTCTGTCAGATACACACATCCAGCTAATTAAATTATAGCATGCAAAAACAATTATGACATAGAGTCACTTAATTTTAAATAGAAGGTAACAAATTAGTCAAAATTTACAATTGACACAATTTTTAACATTATGTTCTAGGAATTCCTTAATCGAGTAGAAAATATGTTGCATTAACCAAAATCTTATAACTTTTTTAAATTTCTGTTTGTTACTTATAATTTGGAGGTGACTTGGTAATTTGTTCCAAATTGCTGTGCACATAGCGTAGCAGTTTTTCTTAAATCTTGTACTTTTTGGGATCACATCAAGGGTTAGTTTGTTAGGTTTTCTTAGACTCCTAGACGATAGGTTTTTCGCTTCTGTAAACAATTTTCTATTTTGCATCACGAATGTAGTTACTTCTAGAATATAAAGGCAAGGTAGAGGCAATATATTTAGAGCTTTAAATAATTGTTTACATGATACGTCTGGGGCAACTCCTACGATTGCTCTAATACATTTCTTTTGAGCCACAAATGTCTTGTTTACGTCTGTGCTGTTTCCCCAAACAAGCAACCCGTATCTCAATACTGACTCTACGTATGCATAGTATGCTGCTATTGCTGTGTCTCTGCTAGCCACTCTAGTCAGTTTACCAAGAGCATACGAAAACCTATTTAATTTATTGCAAACGCGGTCTATTTGAAATTTCCAATGTAATTTATTATCAATGTCAATACCCAAAAATCTAACGCATTCAGCACTTTTAACGATTATATTATTATATGATACATTAAGATTATTTATATTATAACAGGTTTTATTAATATTTATATTCAAATTATTATAATTTAGCCAGTTAATAGTATTTAATATTACGTCATTTAATTCCTTTTCATGTATTGATAATGAATGTTGTTTTGGTGTTGTTATAATTACTGTTATGTCATCAGCGAATAATATATTTCTATACTTAGTAATTTCAGTAATATCGTTAATGTAGAGCAGAAACAGTAGCGGTCCGAGTACACATAATAATATTTTTATGTTTGGGTAAAGTTCCGCCCCGCCCCGCGCCACCTCCGCGCCGCAAAGCCCGGTCTCGCTCTCGCGGTCTTTTTTGAATATTGTAGTTGCAGAGAATGTCTTGTCATCACCATCAGAATATTTTTTGAAAATTATGGATATCTTTACCGTTCTTTGACTATTTTAAGTGTAAGACTAAATACGTTAGTGGGCATTTAATAATTTCTTTAAACATTTTGTAAACCATCAAGTTCTAGGTGATTTTTCAAATTGATGAGACTGGTTTTGGGGGGGGTCATGACCCCCATGACCCCCCCCCTGCGACCGCGCCTGGTTGGTGGAGGGGGTTTTACGACTACTAAATACTACGAAGTAGTGATAGTAGCGGGGACCTGCAGCTTAACGTGCCATCCGAAACACTGAGTGCCCGATAATGTACCATCTCATTGGTACATGGTCAGCACCGGGATTCGAACCTGCATCTCTTGTGTGAGAAGCAATGTGAAACCCACTAGATCACAGAGCACTCAGGCACTCAGTTTGGTAACTGACTATTTAAAAACGGTCCATTTCTCGGAGCAGTCGATATTCAATTGTGATGCGATTTCCATTTAAGAATTGGGCCCCCTGGCTTGATTAGTTGTGGCGAAAATACGCTGACAAATTGACAATACATGCAACCGGTTCCCGAATGGACAATCAGCATACATGCAACCGGTTCCCGAATGGACAATCAGCATACATGCAACCGGTTCCCGAATGGACAATCAGCATACTTGCAACCGGTTCCCGAATGGACAATCAGCATACATGCAACCGGTTCCCGAATGGACAATCAGCATACTTGCAACCGGTTCCCGAATGGACAATCAGCATACATGCAACCGGTTCCCGAATGGACAATCAGCATACATGCAACCGGTTCCCGAATGGACAATCAGCATACATGCAACCGGTTCCCGAATGGACAATCAGCATACATGCAACCGGTTCCCGAATGGACAATCAGCATACATGCAACCGGTTCCCGAATGGACAATCAGCATACATGCAACCGGTTCCCGGATTCAGCATACATGCAACCGGTTCCCGAATGGACAATCAGCATACATGCAACCGGTTCCCGGATTCAGCATACATGCAACCGGTTCCCGAATGGACAATCAGCATACATGCAACCGGTTCCCGAATGGACAATCAGCATACATGCAACCGGTTCCCGAATGGACAATCAGCATACATGCAACCGGTTCCCGGATTCAGCATACATGCAACCGGTTCCCGAATGGACAATCAGCATACATGCAACCGGTTCCCGGATTCAGCATACATGCAACCGGTTCCCGAATGGACAATCAGCATACATGCAACCGGTTCCCGAATGGACAATCAGCATACATGCAACCGGTTCCCGAATGGACAATCAGCATACATGCAACCGGTTCCCGAATGGACAATCAGCATACATGCAACCGGTTCCCGGATTCAGCATACATGCAACCGGTTCCCGAATGGACAATCAGCATACATGCAACCGGTTCCCGAATGGACAATCAGCATACATGCAACCGGTTCCCGGATTCAGCATACATGCAACCGGTTCCCGAATGGACAATCAGCATACATGCAACCGGTTCCCGAATGGACAATCAGCATACATGCAACCGGTTCCCGAATGGACAATCAGCATACATGCAACCGGTTCCCGAATGGACAATCAGCATACATGCAACCGGTTCCCGAATGGACAATCAGCATACATGCAACCGGTTCCCGAATGCACAATCAGCAGTTATAATAATGCCGCTATTTGAATCAATCTTCGGTTCATTGCTTGTTTCATTTGACAACTCTTTCAGAAACTAGTTTTATCACTATCTGAATGCTTTTCTTAAGTTTGATCGTTATTATGCACTAAAATTGCACTCATGACTCAACTATTACTGTAAATGCAATGTACTATAGTAGGCAGCTATAGCAAATTTTTTTCTTCACATCATAACAAACGTGAATGAAACTGCATTCAATCATATCTTGTTCAGGGTTCATTTACTGGGGACCTATTCCTATATCCTATTTCATTAATGTAGAGTAGGTTAGTAAGAAAGGTAGGTACTGCGTTCATCCTCGTAAGGATTACTTGTCCAATTTTATAAGCTTACACAAACTATACAATGATATTTCTATTAAAGAGAATAAGTGAATAAACTGCCTAGATATGATAGAATTGAATGATGAATCAATGAAATTAATTCAGTAATTTATATCATTATTATGATAACTTGTAACATTTTTGATTGACAACTTGTAACTTTTGAAAAAGTTAGAATGGATAGACCATAATGAGTACTATTATCTTTTCTGTGCCATAATGTAGGTCAGATGTATGACAGTTTGAAAGTGGCATGTGTAAAGAAGATACAACTTGTACAAAGTAGCATTTTAAACGACCAGGAACCTGCGTAAACACTGTATTAATCCGATTAACAGTCTAAATGCTTTGAACTAGTTCTCAAATTCAAATCATTTTTGTATTACGTTTGTAGGTATGGGAAATTCACGCGGTCGCCGGTCTCTTAATTCAGTCGTGACATGAGGTGCCTGACAAGTTTTTCAATGATTATTATTAGCAGAATACATCCCTCGACTATGTAAAACAAGCAGCATGTCTCATCGTTTACTGCGGCAATGTTATCAACACGTCTCGAAGTATAATATCAGTCTGTATGATTACTAGATAGCTTGTGATAATGCCAAATCATTATCAAAACATTTGTTTTATTTTTGCATGCTTGATAATTCTCCTTATCTCCAATGGGTTTGTCTTAACATGGCTATGGCTTGTGCCCACTTTACGCCAATTACTCCATAAGCAAAATGAAAATCTTAAAGATATGGTGCATAGCTATTCCACTGTCAAATATGTGTGGTACCTATGTAAAACATACTAAGATAACAAGTAAACAAGTTGGAGGCATTACAAATACAAATTAGTGATAATCTAATTCACACATCGCTGATGTCCACTCAGTAAGTTATTGTTATGTCAGCTCAAATTGTATATTATTTCTGTATCATGCATGGCGTAAAAAGATGGACTTGTTATTTTCCTTATTAAAGGTAGGTAGAACGGTTTACAAGCTTTTATATGGGCAATGTAAGAGAGTCTCGCTTCAACATCTATTGTTCTCCATTGTAAGGTTGTCCGGCCGGTGTCCCCGTGAGATTGTATAGTTGGACAGAACTAACATAAAGTAACTAAATAAAGCATGGTTGCCTTTATTAACTAACAAATGAATAGTTTTGCAATATAAAGGGCTAGCTGAACACCACAACTTTGGAGGTATGAAGGTTTTCTATGAGCAATGATACCATAAGAAACTAGAAAAATAACCCTAAAAACTATTGAGGAAAGAAACATTACAATTATTATTAGGTATGGTAAAATGTAGAAAATTATCCATAAATAAATGGAGTAAGTAGGTACCCTAGCTTAAGTGCTATAATTAGGTCAGGAAAAGAAGCCATAAATCCAAGTTACAAGCAATTCATCATGTTGCCATTTGAAACTGAATAAGTAGGTATACCTGTATCCTCAACATTACCTACTGGAAAATTCTAGTTCAATCAGTCACAATTTGTAGGTATACAAGTGTACTACTCTGTACTAGCTAGTTGTACTATTTTACATCCATAGACGTGTCGTAGCAACCGTCCATTGTCGAGTCAATAGATAGAACCTTGACCCTGGACCAAGTAAACAAAAAAAACATTTGCTTTTAATATTTCAAAACTTTTCTTCTTACCGTAGTCAGCGTCCCCGTTGGTGTATGGTTCATGGGGCTTCATGATTACCTGTAAGCAGATATTGGGGTAAGTGTGAGCGTGTGTACCGGTGCGCACGTGTTGTGGTCACATGGTACTATGATCATAGTTACGCTCACCTATCAGCAACGCAAAACACAGCACACGATCACAGTAGCTCTTAGCGGCGGAGAGATCACAGACACATCACAAACACTGATGGATTGGATTCGAGGACACGACTGGCACGACAAACGTGCGAGCTTCTTTTGATCGGATAAAATTGATTTTGTTTGAGATTTTCTATTGTTGATGGCCTTGACATGACATGACATGACAGCTGTCATTGGCGTTTCGTTATTGCTTGCTTTTTCGATATCGACGCTTCGAAGAAATGCGTTGCGGAAGATGCATTGACCTTTATTATCTCAATGGGAAGATGTCATTCGATAATTATCATTCATGCTCTTCCTTGATAGAGAATTATAGACCGCACTAGTCAGTTATTGTTCTGAGGTCAGTGTTCAGTAACTGATGCCATCTTGTGACGAGTAGCGGAACTATTGTTAATAGTAAGTAAGTGTCATCTAGTAGTTTTTAGGAACCAGAAAATTAAATGTTTTCGTTAAAACTTGTTTATTTAGGTAGGTAGGTTTATGTAACCTATGTAGGTTTCTTTTACAAATTCAAATTATCTAGGACTCCTACCTCTGTTCTGTGAATAGGTGCGCGTTCCTATTGTTCAGTTTACTCACGTCACGCCTGCTGATGTTGACGGCAATATTGCCATTTGTAGGAATATAATGTATGGGACAATATAATAAATGGACAAAATGACAATGTTGCCAGTAACGGCACGTAGGGTATAGGTACTCACATATCGATGCACGCACGGCACCTTTCCTAATGCTAAATTGCTAACCAAATTTTTGTATGGAAAGATGACATTTCGTCATCAAAAACATACGTTCATCACCTATATTATTATGAAAATGATACTCAACATGACCAAGTACTAAAACTAGGTCCGCTAGATAGCCCAATCGAGGAGGCATTTGACTACCGACTAATTTCCCGGCGTTTGAAATTTGGCATGTGATGAAGTTAGGTAATACCATGCATAGATGTAAAATAATCCAGGTATTTTTTTTACGAGAAGTTAGGTATTTTCACCTAAATAGGGAAATCCTGTATAACTCTCTGTGAATATGGCCTCGGCCTGAAATACTTTCTGTATCCTTAGGTTTGTATCATTTAACATAGGTATATAAAAAAATCCAGCTTTTTTTCCATTTTGAATATACCTAAAATTACCTTTTTAATATTTTTCACTCTAGCTTCTACAGATAATGAGCTCTTTAATTTATTTACTTTTAATATGTTTTGATATCCTAAAATACATAATTTCATTTTGTAATCCAGGCGATTTTCCTTTTTAAACATCGTGAATAAGTTTTTCCTGAAATACTGAGTGTGAACTAAAGCTCTTTCAAATTTTATTCCTTTTTTAGTTATGATTCGCTGTATTACAATAGATTTTCCAATAATCCAGGGGAAAATCGGCTTTATACCAAAGAATTTCCAATCCAATCAAGGTCAGCTATAAGGCCCCGTTCAGACTACGACGGGAGCCACGCGGTTTGAGAATCGTGCTGGCACCACGCGGGTCTATTTTCTTAAGAATGTATGTAATCGTTCAAACACAACCGCGCGGTTAGTTCACCCATTGTTTTTTGGCAGTTGTCTGGCGGGAGCCACGCAGTTGTGTCTGAACGATACATTCCTAAGGAAATAGACCCGCACGGTGCCCGCACAATTTTCAAACCGCGCGGCTCCCGCCGCCGCTAGTCTGAACGAGTGCTAAAGTCCATTCACACAAACAGCACACTGAAGTACAGTACGGGGCGTTTGATTTGGGACGTCGGGTCTCATCTCACTCTCTCTCTCTCTCTCTCCCTCGCCAATTCAAACGCCGAGTATCAATACTCGTCGCACTTCGGTAGCTCTAGCAGGAATATTTGACAGCGCGAAAAAGTGTTCGAGCTTACATGAAATGAACCTAATGGCATTGTACATAAGAGTCACTGACATTTAAATTCGAAAACTTTCTCGACGCGTAAGTTTTCCTGCTTCCTACACGGGTCTCGTCCCCGAGACGTGCCAAATCAAGCGCCGGGTACTGCACGTCACACGTCGAAGCACACCCACACACACACACACACAGGGCCGTATTCCTAATACTCTTGCTCAACGGGTTCTACACTCCGTAGACAGTTATTTTACCTTCAGGTACACCTTTGCCTCTCTTTCTAGCTGTACGGAATCCTGACAGCTAGAAAGAGACGGACAGATATATGTGGAGGTAAAATAACTGTGAACGGAGTGTACCTGAAAAGCGGATGTAATTTAGTGTAACATGCCATTATACTGCTTATTACCAAGAGCTTATAGCCCAGAATTGTAGAAAATTATATTAACATAATATATTATTTTAGAATGAATTAACACAGTCAGTGCAGCCTTAGATGAATGCAATAAATTAAGCGCAATAAAGTAACACGCCTTTTTCCATACATACTTATAATACAATAACATAATATACTTATGTATAGAAAAAGGCGTGCTGCTTTGCATAATTTTACCTAGGTTCCGTCAAAAACTTGTATGCAACTGTTTATAGTTATAAACCAATTATGCTGTTTATAGTATTATCAATATCATTATTACAGAATAACTAAGAACTCCGTGGTGTAGTGTGAAACTTTCATGCTTGCCCCTCACGCAGAAGATGCAGGTTCGAATCCCGGTGCTGACCATGATGAGCTAAGTCATTTATCTTAAGTAAGTTATACGGACTTTCTAATGGTGATGGAAAACATCGTGAGGAAACCTTCATTGCTTCATAGCTGCGGTGATAGGCTAGCCCCCTGTTAGGAAAAATGGAGTATTGAATCACTGGCTGAAAGTGGGTACAGTTGTGCCTGTGCCACTCCGTATGGGAAAAAGTGTGACGCTTTGTTTAATATACCTATATAATTTTACGTTTTGTTTAGACCATGCAAGTCATTTGTTGCGTCAATTTAATTGTATGCAAAACATAACATAGCGTCACGCCATTTCCCATACGGGATGGCAGAGGCACAACTGTGCCCTCTTTCAGCCAATGATTCATTACTCCACTCTAGTTGTATGCAACAAGCAAGAAAATGGCAGCGTGTAATTAATTTCTTTATAATAAACTTAGCAATAATCGCCAAATCGTGATAAATCATGCCCTAACTTAAACAATAAATTTAGCCTCTCGCTCGCACATCTATTGTTATATTATGAATTATGAATATTGTTAGTTTGGCCCGCCCGCCCCGCGTAACCAACATAGTTAGGTATTTAGTTAACCTAGGCATCGTGATGTGATGACGCAACGCGGGTGAGGCAGCGGCGGTGGCGGCGGCGTTGTGGCGGCGCGGGGAGACAAGGGGACGGGGAGAGGGTGGCACAGCGCATCGGGGCCGTTTTACGCTTTGCCTGTATGCAAGAGTTGGCTTTTATTACCTATGCATTAGGAGTTACAATAGGGGGTAAAATATGTTGTCATAAGCCCCGCGGATTGATAATGCGTAAAACGTCAAAGATCTGACAGTGTCATGAACAGTATGTCTATAGAAATAAGAGCTACGTTTTATCAAAATCCATCAAATGTATGGAACTGTCGGGGTCATTGTTATTCTGCGGGACGGGACTGATACTCTGAAAGCAAACATTTTGCTTTTTCGTGTACACTAAAATAAAACATATTCCCATTGATTGAAAACTCAATTCAAAGAAGGCTTTTTGAGATAATTCAGTTTGAATACGGATAATAGTTAATACTGATTTGTACGGAGAAGTGAAAAACAAAGTTGCTATGATCAAATCGGTTTCATAATTAAGATTTCTCAGAATGATGTCCCTAACAAAGTACCTAGTTACTTATTTAGCGTTGATTCATTTACACGTTCTATAAATAATTCATTAATTTATTTACACTGAATTATTTTAGAAAGCCTACTGTTTGCGACATTTAATCAAAATTTATTTCTTTTTTGTTATTAAATTCCCGATCGATGGACATCATTTTTTGTAGGTGTACGCGAGAAATGCGACATTTCATGGAATTTCAACTTAAGTTATAGTTATAAATATGATTTCACGTAGAGCTCGTCTAAACTGAAATGACGCGCCCCACTCCTTGGTTTTGTAATTACTTGTCATACAAAACCAAGGAATGGGGCGCGTCATTTTAGCTTAGACGAGCTCTAAAAAGAACGCTAGAGGCGGTGGAGCGGCGCACGGCAATAGCGTCCTTATGTGCACACTGGTGTGATTCTCGTTAAAGAGATGTGGTTTTATGCATGGCGATAGCGTCCTTACGTGCATGGGCACACTGTCGTAAATTGCATACCACCGCTTAGCACTTCCAGCGTTCTTGCGTGAAGTATATTCCAGAGGAACTAATAATAGCGAACAATAGACGTGCGAGTGAGAGGGGATGACTGAAATAATAATGTTGATATATCTCTATCTAGAACATCATTCATGTTAGTTACCTACTGCAGCTAGTTTATCTGTAGAATTTGCTAAAATGATTGTTTGCACATGCACGTGATGTATACCTACGTCTAACATATGGAATTGTTTTATTTACAAATAGTTAGTGAGTTGAGATTAGTGTACCTAGGCATTGGTACCTAGTTCCATAGCCCTCATTCTGCCACATTTATCTGTTTGTTCATGTATTTATTTGGGAACTGAGTTTATCCGATAGAGAGGTAAAATTTACGAGTACTAAGTAAGCATAGATTTTTGTACGTATTTGCAGTATCCTATAGAAAGAGTTTGATGACGTTCATGAGAAATAATAAGACCAGGGCATACGGAATTGCGTGCGGGGCGCAAAAATACCTGTTTTTACTTATCAACGGTGTGTGCCGAGAGACGCGCCGCCGCGCGCGCCTTAAACAAAACAATTTTGCGCTCTCGCTATAGACACTGCCAAGCCATACCCGTACGCGACTCGCCACTAAAGTCGAGCGAGGTCATTTCCAACCATAACTCGTTGAACATAATAGTCACTTAAAATTAGATTCGAATACTTTTTCGATACGTAGTTATTTGTGGCTTCACATATGCAATTCAGGCTTTCACCGCTTATGCTCCACTCTAACGTGGGCAAAGTCCACCTAATAAATAGTTTAATTAACGGTTCGGAGTACTATAGTTAAAGCTTACGCGTATGAGAATATTTCTCAAGGTAGCCGGTGAATAAGCAAAATAGGATAAATACATGGTAGGTAGGTATTCACTTATTAATTTAAATTCGCGCTCGGGACCCGCTTTGCAGCAGGATTCTGCTTAAAATAGGTAGATGGTTTGTTTGTATGATAGTTTTGTAATAAATTTAGACGAATGGATCAGACGAAAACTCATCTGATGATAATTTTATTTGACTAATTAGTTTTCTAATGGTAAGAAAAATAATGGTCGCAAAGGTAGTGGGTAAAAAAATGTTAAATTAATGACCTTTGATTGGTAAAAGCAAAATGCTGAAAAAAACCCAAAACATCGGTAATACCTAGGTACCTAACCAATTAATTGTTCGGACTCTCTTGACCGTTTTTTTTTAAATCGATATGTAGTGTGTATTAATACAAATTAAGAAAAGTATACTTTATTTAATTTAATTATTTGTAGTCGTAAGTTAGGTTAAGTTGTACATATTGTATTGAAATTATATCTAATCATTTAACCGCACTCGCAGAAGCATACCGCTCGAACGACCGAACAATGGCGAACTATTGTTATGTAAGATGTGTAGGCGAACCAGTTAATAAATGAAAACCGTTAATAAAAGTACTTATGGACTTTTGCATATTGTATAAATACGTGGCAGCGCGACGTGCAAGGCGGCAGCAGCGACGGGCCGGGCGCTTTGGCAAACCAGTTCTAGTAGGTATCCGTCTCAGTCATGTGTGCGTGTGGCAGGGGCGGGGCTTGGCATGTGCTTACGCGGAACGGATTGGCTATGTGTGTGTTTCAGCATTAATCTGCGAATATATCCCAAAAAGTAAATAAAAGTTGGAAAAGTGCCTGGATTATTGGAAAATCTATTGTAATACAGCGAATCATAACTAAAAAAGGAATAAAATTTGAAAGAGCTTTAGTTCACACTCAGTATTTCAGGAAAAACTTATTCACGATGTTTAAAAAGGAAAATCGCCTGGATTACAAAATGAAATTATGTATTTTAGGATATCAAAACATATTAAAAGTAAATAAATTAAAGAGCTCATTATCTGTAGAAGCTAGAGTGAAAAATATTAAAAAGGTAATTTTAGGTATATTCAAAATGGAAAAAAAGCTGGATTTTTTTATATACCTATGTTAAATGATACAAACCTAAGTATACAGAAAGTATTTCAGGCCGAGGCCATATTCACAGAGAGTTATACAGGATTTCCCTATTTAGGTGAAAATACCTAACTTCTCGTAAAAAAAATACCTGGATTATTTTACATCTATAAATATTTATTACCTAACTTCATCATATACCAAATTTCAAACGCCGGGAAATTATTCGAATTTCTCCATACAACGAAACCCAGACAGACTGGGCTAAGAATGTTTTGTAAGTATGAGGCGTGGGTGAACCCCACTTTCCCCCTCATCCCATCCCACCCCTCAGGGTCGGCACTATGGTTAAGTTTTATCCAAGGAATAACTATGCATGGTTAAAAAGTTAGTTTTAAAACAGTTAGCACAGAAAATCAAGATTACCTAAAATATATTTTCTCTAATTTTCTTAAAAATAATTTTCTCCCGCTTGCCACTTTGTAACTATAGGACATACAGAGTAGATACCAATGCAAATAATAATTGAAATTTCATCATCTTTATTCTTCTGATAGACATTTCTTGTCATAAAGTCAACCGTTGAAGCATTATTTGAAAAGGAACAAATTTTGGGCTCTTCAACTCAAAATAGCGTCTAACGCAGGCACTCCTCGAGGTCTAAAACTTACATTTTTCATGGCTAGCATAAATCAAAAACAAAACTACTCCACCTTTTGTAGGGCAAAAACCCCTAATAACTGGGCTATTTATTTATTGTTCCAATAAGTATAAGTGCCATTACAGCGAACCAAGGCGGCACAAATAATAAACAGATTACATAAGTACTTAAAATAATTTAATTTTATTTTATTTATTTATTAATACACAAAACAGCAGTACAGACAAACATTACAACATTAAGATTAGAACAAACATTTCCGTCTGCAACGCCAAAAGCATGTGTATACAGCATTACTGACACACTTTACAAGGAGCACATAATAATACAATACATAATTACAAGTAACATTCAATAAACTCAATGCACATTAAGAAACTAAAAATAAAAATAATTTAATTTATTACAATTCTATTCATAATAATTCAATTCAATGGGAGGACACTGCACCACACTCATTCATCATTCTCGCTGAACCTACCACACTCTCGCACAATATCCCTCCATGCTTCACCAAACAGATCATTCAGTGGTGCTGGAGCACAGATCACCCCCGTGCTGGAGCCAACAGTGCGTTAATCATGACTTTCCTCATTCCTCAACAAACCACTTTGCCCAATTCGCTACTTTTCAGTGAAGAGTCAACCATCAGCAAAAGTCAAAGTCAATTTTTTTTTATTGACCATAAAATCATACAGATTGCTTAGTCAACGTCAATATTTTTGTATACTACCGCCCGTTCGGAAGTTGTGGGCTTAGGGATGGAGCAAAGAAGGGCAAGAAACTCCCCCGTACCTCTACTCGAGTATAACATAAACATAAACATAACCATTTAAGTATAGTTCCGCTTTGGCCATTCTACATACAACATGTAAATGAATTAATGCAAAATGAGAAACATTTTTGTTAGGGACATCATTCTGAGCAACTTTCATTATGAAACCGATATGATCAGAGCAACTTTATTATTCACTTCCCGGTACATTTTGGCCCGATGAGTGGATCAGCTGATTTGTATGGAGAAGTATAAAATAAAGTTGCTCTGATCAAATCGGTTACATAATGAAAGTGGCTCAGAATGATAATCTTTAACAAAGTAGTTTCTCATTTTGCGTTAATTCATTTACAACTTGTACACAGATTAATAAGTACTTAAACTTTAGGTAACTTGGTGGCTCTGACATGGCGAGGTGGCAAGCTGTGACATCTAGCGCCTCATTCGCGCAACTGCCCCGCTAGCCAAGCCACGCCATCTTGCAATCCTGCTCCGGAAGTCGCGCTGGTCGCACAGATGTGCCACGACTTGTCAGCGATGCGCTCTAGACCAAGTGCTGGAACAAAACCACAGATACTATAGTAAGTAAGTAAGTAAAGGTAGCCCATTAATGTCCCCACCGAGGGGCACAGAGACTATAATATTATACTAATACAGATAGACCACCTAGAACAAAATATGACACCGGCATAAACTGAGATGCTACTGAAGCTTCTTTAGCTCGAGGCCGTTATCGCTTGGTGCAGCACCATCGAAAAGTAGCAAATACCTACCACGAGATGGCGCTAAGATATATAGCATTTATTCTAAGATTAGCGTCACGTTAGAAGTACATATGTTAACTGAAACCATGGCGTAGTACATATCTTACTCCTAACGCAATCTCTTTTTTATGAAGTTACTAATTCTAATTTGTATGGGATGAGCACCCTCCTTGTGACAAAACGGAGAAACACATATATTTTTTTAATTTAACAAATGGAGATAACCATTTTAATTAAGGGTATACAAACCACAATCATGCTACGGAGGTTTGTGCGTGATCCTGGCATTCGTGCGAACAGGGTACAGTAAAGGCACGCCAGGTTCACTTCAAACAAATCAACGAGATCAGCCGCACACACACAGCTATATTGCATTCCGTATAAGCACGCGCCGCCACACGCACACATTGCCGAATCTCGCCTCCTTCGCTTGCTACGAGACAGGGCTATGCAAGCAATGCATGCGACGAGTCAACGTCATTCGTCCGGCGGCGGCGGCGGTGGCACCGGGCGACACGTGTTAAGCGACAACCCTAGCCGTTTGAGCAAGAGTAGGTAGTTATCATGCGAACAGGGGCCTAGTGAACTTACTATTTCTTATTTATACTATGGTAAAGGGCTTTACAGAAAAAGGTCCTTGTATATGCATAAATGTAATTTTCTCTGTAGGGCCCGACGCGACGCGGGAGAGGGAGATGGTCGACCACATTAAAGACATGGCAAGTACTTGTAAGTCTCTCTCTCAACGTCGAGAGAGAGTAAAAAGTGCTATGCTAAGCGTACTGAGCCCGTAGACAATGATAGGTATAACTATCATTATACTATAAGTAATTATACTAACACTACGAAAACGAAACGAAAAGATAACTCAAAATGTATGCGATTTGAAAACGTCAAATCGCATAGACAAGGGGGGCTGGTGTGTTTGGAGCCAGCACAGCGCGTCTCGGCCGTCGACCGTCGCGTCGGCAAACCAAATCCGGGATTTCTCGATCCTTGTACAGAATCCGGCCCCCGGTGGTAATGGAAGATGCTATTTGAAACTGTCACCTCCAGCAATTTGCGCGGGTGGCAGCGCGTCAGGCCGGTCGCTCTTATTGGCTAGCACCAGCAGTGGCAGCCTTCTGCCACTGACGTCGGGATGTGACAGCACCAGCCACAACTCCTCGCGGGATACCACTGGAAGCATTAAAGCATCATGTTTAGGATGGCTTAAACTGTATTGGGTGCCTGATTTTTAGGGTTCCGATCCTTAAAAGGAAAAAAAGGAACCCTTATAAGTTATAGGATCACTTTGTTGTCCGTCTGTCCGTCTGTCATGCATGACCCCTTATCTCAGGAACGCCTTGAGGTATCATGTTGAAATTAATATCGATTACTCAAGTCTGTGATCTCTTAAAGTTATGAAAAAAATAAACTTATAGTGTACTATTATCTCTTCTGTGCTTATAGGTCAACGCAATCAAAAGATACCGCATATGTCTCAATTTTGCTGAAATTGCTTGATATTCGCAAGGGAATCAAAACCTAGAGGGTACTTCCCGTTGACCTAGAATCATGAAATTTGGCACGAAGCAAGCTCTTATTGCACAAGTTAATGGAAAAATCTGAAAACTGCAAATTTCTTTCTTTCTAAAAAAAAATATTCAATTTGGTTTACATGGATGACATCACACTTTATTTTTTATGTGGAAACCTAATTACCTACACGTGTTAAGCTCTCCAAGTGTGATCGGAACCCTTGGTGCGCGAGTCCTACTCGCACTTGGCATGAAAGGTCTCTCAGCGTAAGTTTAGTAATATTTCGTATTTTCTATATTGTTTTACACAAGACGTAAGGAGGCCGTGTTGCTCTTTGCACAAGGTGTTTTACACATCAAATTTTTAGGGTACCGTACCCGAAGGGTGCCAAACGGGACCCTATTACTGAGACTTCGCTGTCCGTCTGTCCGTCCGTCCGTCCTGTCTGTCACCGGGTCCGTCTGCACGAACCGTAATAGCTAGAAAGCTGAAATTTTCACAGAATGTGTATATCTGTTGCCGCACCAACCACAAATACTGAAATACGAGAGATATTGCAAATTAAAGGGGGCCCCGATACAAGAGACGTGTTTAGATACACTTACGCATTTCAAAATGGAGATCTTGACTGAAACTGTTTATTTATTGTCATAGCAACCATGTCATAGACACATATACTACACATTTTAAATATGATAGCATATTTCGCGTCAACCCACATGGTTGTGGTTAGCCGGTATGATGTAGACTCTCAATCCGGAGGTCGTCGGTTCAAATCTCGTGAAGGCATAAACTTTTTAAATTTTCTTTTTGTTTATTTTTTTATTGTTTTGAGTGCTTTTGATTTGTTGTACGATGGTACGGTACCCTTCGTGTGCGATACCGACCCGCACTTAACCGATTTTATTATGTCTCGTCTCGTATCTCGTAATTTATTGCACATAAAAGACAAAACACAAAAAGATACAGAGAAGGAATGTACAAAGGCAAACTTATCTCCAAAAAGCCATCTCAGCTCTCTATTTCCCCATTTCCCATCAGATTTTGGTATGCCTAATAGACCTGTAATAAGGAGAAGTTTACTACTCGTATCTAGGTGGTGAAACTCAACATGATGTCCTTTTGTGATTTGATTGATTGCATTGTAATAATTTGGCTGATTGGGGTCGATGGGCACAGTGATTGGATTAAAACGAAGGGAAATGAATTGGAATCGATCGTATCAATTCATATACAGGCGATCGTGAGATTATAGCAAAGCCAATAATCGGTATACTAAGACTAATCAGCTTGACATCTACATTACAATGGCCTCGCTTAGTTCATCCAATTAGCGCTAGTTTTCTAGGGCTGCCTGATTGTTAAGGGCAGTTCTCCTCAAGAGTCGAAATCTTCTCACTTTCGTGTCACTTTTTTTTCTTCACTTTTATAGTTAATTTAGTAAATACTAAGGAAGAATGCTGAAAGAAGAACCTAAATCTGTTGTTGGTGCACCTAGAGATTTAGTTCTTCATGAAATATGAACCCCACGATTATAAGATGACATGAAAGTGAGAAAACTAGACACGATAGTGAGAAAATAGTAAGTATTTCATATAATTGTCGAGGGAAATAGATACACAGTATTTATAATCAACAATAATCATGTTTATTGCAAATATTTACTCACTTTTTAACCGACTTCCCAAAGGAGGAGGTTTACAATTCGTCCGGATGTTTTTTATGTGCCCCGATAGCGCCTAGACGGATGGACCGATTTAGAAAAATATTGTTTTATTTGAAAGGTTTTACCTTCCCATTGGTCCCATTCTTGACTACGTTACACGGATTACGGATGTTCTAACGGTGATGGAAAACATCGTAAGGAATCCTTCATTACTTCATAACTACGGCGATAGGCTTGCCCCCTGTTACCCAAAATGGAGTACTAAATCACTCCTAAAAGTGGGCACAAAGTGGGCACAGTTGTGCCTCTGCCCCCCCCCCCCGTATAGGAAAAAGGCGTGACGCTATTATATGTTGAGAGAACCTACCTAGTCTCAGATGGTCGGCAGCGTCCACGACGTATACAATGGCATCAGACCCGCGGTAGTGACGCTCCCACAGCGCTCGGTGACGACGCGACCCACCGACGTCCCATGCACTGAAGTGGACACCGCCACCTGGGGATAAGGTTTCATAATGTTTATTTATCTGACAGCCACAGCGTTTACAATGGATGTATACAGTTAGTTTTAAACTAAAAATAAGGCCAATAACGGCTTATCTATTTTATAATACTGGACTTCTATGTAGCTACACGATTCAACTATTAAGTTATGCCAAATACTAATATGGTGCGTAAAAGAATAAATAAAAAATATTTTACAATTAAATCTCAATTAAACATACTGTGTTAGTAGTGATTCGTAGGTAGTATTTATAAGATAATGGGTGAAGTATGGGTCATTCATATGACCATGGTTATGGTAAAAGCCAGTGTCTCATCGGGTTACAAAAAATGGTTCTTAGCCAAACAGCTGATTTATAGATACTAGAGGAAGCCCAATAGTGCCTCTGCCACCTCGTATGGGAAAAGGAGTAACGCTACAATGGTGTTGTTGTTATTATGACGAGTACTGTCATCCCCTAAAAGGTCACCTAACTCAAAGTTGTGCACATATGTAGGTCTATCTTTTGTTAATTAATCCTGTGCATCCTAGGTTTGCTGTAAGAGATCTCTTATTAGAGATAAGCTCACCTTTGGTCTTTCACTGGTCAATAACATCATCGCTATGGCTGGCAGGAAGTGGACTCGTATTTTGTTCCAGGGTCGGAGTAGATGGCACGTTGTACAGAAGAGGCCTATACCCAGAGACTATATATCCAATTGACCGCACCTGCGGGGGAATGTGGCTCGCCAAACGTTTGTTGTATTCAACAAACGTTCGCATACGCAACAGTTTCGCAGCGGCTGACCAATAACAGCTCTCTTACCTCGTGCCCCGCCGCCCGATAAGTGCTCCCTGACTATACCCATCAGTGGGGCAAGAATGATGGTGATGAAAAGACTCACTCTGAAAGTTATCCTGGTTGACCCCAACAGTGGGGAGTATAGCCTCATTTGGTACGCCCTGAGGCAACGGCCGAAGAGCTCGAAGTACTGAGCTCTTACCGCTGTGGAATTGATCTAGAATTATCCTGCTGATCTCGCTATCCCTCATCACAATCAAAAATATGCTCAAGTCACGACAAGTTTCAAGGCAAAGATAAGCTTTTCAATGGTTATCTTCCCGATTCGACCATTTACACTGACTTTATCAGCTCGTTTTTTTTTTTTTGGGAAATTGCCCCCCAGGTTAACCGCTCCACACAGCACTAAGGTGGCAAGAAAGGTGGCGCGATGTGCACACGTATTTTTTGCCTCTTCTCTACCTTGTATTGTACCTTACCTATTGTCGAGCCCGAGCACGGCCACCCGAGCTTCCTTCCTGCCACCTCCCAACCATAAGGTCAGCTTATCCAGTAGACCCATTGAACCCAATGAACCCACACTCAGCACTTACGACTTTCCTTTACCATCGATAGACGATTTCTTAATTTAAAAACAATTGAGCTTCACAGAAGGGTTTATTTGTTACGAATACTCATGATAATTCTTTGAAAACTCTTTCTCAAATTAGCACACACAAATAAGCATTGATTTTAAAAACTTTACACAGTTATCTAAATAGATAATTTGTTAGATATCGTAATATGCTTAGGTTGCAAGTTGTTATGATCGAATAGCTGTATCGACAAAGTACGTTACCATGGCAACCGTATGCAAAACAAACTCACCTTGAAAAGTGGGAAATTAATTTACTGTGCCACCATATTATCTGGCAGAATGAGCGATGGCGCCACTATCTTTTCCTACTCTCCAAATGAACAGACGACACCCATCGATATTTTATCAACCGACTTCAAAAAAAGGAGGAGGTTCTCAATTCGACCCGTATGTTTTTTTGCTTTGGCGATTCTATAGTTAAAAACAGGCTTTAACAAAACTTAAATCGTTCGGACTGATGAGTATTATTGCTGTACGTTTTTTCACCAGCTTGTTTATCACGAGTGTCAGCGTGACTTCACTTTCCCATAAACGTTATTTTATAAATTTTGCTCGATAGAAAAGTCTCCTGAAGTTGCCAGAAAATCTGTCTGTTACAATGTTTTGTTTTACAATTTCGTACCGCATCTGAATTTGTATTCTTGTTATTTATCTAATCATTATAAAAATGGCATAGTATGTTCCTCAGTTAGACTTGCTTATCTTGTCTTTAACCTTTTTTATTTTTTATTTAATTTCCTCTAAAAATAAGTTAAGAATGAAATTCTAAGTTCTGATTGCCTAAGGCCCGCCCTTAATATGGTGACGTATAGATACACGCTATTTGTTTGTGTACAAGCGCTGAATACATAATACATGGTGGAATAAAATATGGGCCCTGGGCTGGCCCTGGCCCTTAAATCCATAAAATAGCTAATTTTGAAGGAAACTTTATTTTTATTATATAACAGAAAAAAACTGCATACATACTTACAGAGATTTTCTAAAAATCACTTGTCTCGCCCGGGAATCGAACCAAATAAAAATTATAAAAATAAACATAATGTTACAGTTAGAATTTCTCCAAGAAACATTAGATCTTAGGTCTTACACTCGTATGTCGTATGAGATATCCATAAAGTCGAATATTTAGTATACAATAAGTATATGTACAATCCTTGAAACTATTCATAGAATGGCATTTCAACCATATACGTCTAACATTTTATAACATTTCAAAATAATTCGTCTATTAATCTAATTCATCTCCTATCTATTTACAACAAATTATAAACTAGTAACCACAGTTTCACTACTACAATCCGCATTAGGCACAGCGCCATCTATCGTCACATTAAAATCCACTTTTACACTAGCGCCATCTCTTACACGTTCCCCACAGACAGCGTCCACACTAGCGACATCTGCTATCTGCATCCCGCAGATTGCGTCGTATATTTGTTCAGGCGTCCGTCCTTTCGTCTCAGGCACGTACTTGAAGGCCAGTATGGCGTATATGAAGGTTATGGTTGAGGCAAGGGCGAGGGCCGCTGATATGCCTCCGAAGTACACCACAGTGGGAAACACGACGATCTCAACCACGTTCGCGAGGTTGGAGAAGGTAGTTGCCAGCATCATGACGCAGCTGCGGTACTGTAAAGTGAAGTTATTATTATTAAGATAAGATAAGATAAGTTTATTTGTACTTTCTACAACTTTTTACTTAAAGATTACTTATTGGTTAATCATCGTTGGCCTTTTCATCTTTTCAGATGTTTATTACAGCTGCTGTGTGTTCTGGGAGTCACATTTTCTCTTGTGACTGAACAGACCGATTCGGGAACTGCACTGATTGCCACAGCGATCACAAGCAACTTCGGCGTTAGGTGGTGGAGCCGGTTGTTCATCTGATATTGCTATTCGCTAGGTTATCTTGTGCCAGCGAAGGGCGCCACTAGACACACAAGTCAGAGTTACAACACGGACAAGACATAGACAGTAAATATGAAACTGAGCGAGAAAGAAACACGTATTCTCGTTAAATAACTAACTCTTTATTAATCTGTACCAGTAGGTAACAAGATTCTTTGTTTTGTGTGACAGGGGGATAGTCAATCGTCGCAGATAAGGAGGTATATCAAATCCCTTTCGACGTTTTTCTTTTCAATATTCCAATATACTTTATTGCACACAAATCAATACATTATGACAATTAAAAATGGAAATAACATGTACGAAGGCGAGCTTATCTCTATCAAGAGATTTCTTGCAGCAATACCAGGATGGAAAGGATAAATAAATCAAAAATAGGTAGATCCAAGTGTACAACATCAAATATATAAAATAATAATATAAACTACATACAAATACGTATATAAATACCAGAATTAATGGATATAAATAGGAAATAAAACATGCATAAATACAACCGACTTTAAAATATTCCGAGTGACGAACTGTCTCTAATGGCACTTGGCAGCTTGTTCCAGAGTCTGATAGCGCGTAGTCGGAAACCATGTTCATTGGTGGCAGTGTTGTGTTGCGGAGTTATAAGTAGCGTTCATAGGATGTGCTGGAAGAAATCTCTAAAATAAGCTCGCCAGTACCTACATTGTTTTTCCTGCATATATTTTCTGTATGTCTGTTTTATGGAGAAAAATAAAGAAAAACTAAATTATGTCATCTTTTAATCCGTAATCGTATTACCTACTAACCTGATAATGAAACATCTCAACTGCCATGGCATATGGCACAGGCTGCAGCCCCGCCGAGTCAGCCGCGACCGCCGCCGCCAGCGCAGCAGCTGGCAGCCAGCCGGCGCCGGCGCCGTGGGAGATCAACACGGCGCCGGCGCCCAGGCAAGTGGCGACTAGCAGCGCTGTAGTTACTAGGAGCGGCTGCAACGAGACGTTGATATAACTTGATTACTGTCCAAAACATGTCACGAACACGATTTGGTAATAACTTGACAGACAGGTATCGTAATTTTGACAGGTGATGAAACTTTTGCTGCAAACTGCTGAAACTGCAAAATCTTAGTATGTGACTAATTATCGACAGGTTTAGTGACTCGGTCTTGACTGCCATCACGAATCTAGCTAGATGGACAGTGACATGTGTTCTGACAGTATTATGAACTTGACGGGAGTAATTTTTTGTCAGGTACTCGCCTTTCAGGGCCGTGAATTGCTTACAGAATAGCATGGCCATAGCTTTAGCGACAGCAAAAAATTACGGTTTGTTTGTAGCCGGCAGCTAGGGTTGCCAGATGGTACAGAAAAAAAACCGGACCGTTTTTATCAAACCTTTGTTTTTTTTTGGTAAATATTGTCGTAAATTACCCAAAATTACTGAAGTTGAACACAATGAAAGACTAAGTAAACTCTATATATTTATCATTGCTATTGGTGAGCAAAAATCAGTTTTTAACATATTTTGTACTAGTTGCTACTGTTTGTTGCTTGAAATTGTGTCTTTAAATTCAGTGCAACAGACATTTATATTAAAGAAAACACACAACTCGCTTTTTACTGTATTTACACCAAGTCGATTTCTTTCGTCAGTCCATAAATTACCCATTACACGATACTCACGACTTTTGCTCTACATAAATTATCTCGTGTCTATGGTAAATATATATCGCGTATTTAAAAAACCGGACATTCTATTGTCCGGTTTTCCAAAATATGCTAGACCGGACAACCATTCAAAAAACCGTACTGTCTGGTCCCAAACCGGACATCTGGCAACCCTACCTGCAGCGCGGGGCGCGTCTCGCGGCACTGTCTACAAGACAAAACCGGCTTTCTGCGTCCTCGCTGCAGCTATTGCCATGCGATTCCGTACGCGACAGCCCAGGCAGACCACCAGCCAGATGGACGGACGGCATCATGCGCGCGGTATCAGTCATCAGTGCGGTATGCGCGTTATTTGTGCCTGACAACTACCTACGCGCGCGTAGGCACCAGCTGCTAGCGGGCGGCACGCACCGAACGGTGACGCGCCGGCAGTCTTCGCTGGTCCGGGCACGGGACAGCCTCAACGCTCTTTGGCTGCAGCACCAGCGAATGACCCTGTTTGCTAATGCATGGAGGGACATAGTGCGAGAATGTGGCAGGTTCTGCGAGATGACTGTGTGACTGTGCTGTCCTGGATTATTAATTTTGTATATCTTGTAATTAATAAATTTGCGATTCTAATTGTATTGTTTTTGAATTGTACTGAATTGAATTATATATTGGAATGCATAATTAACCATGGAATACCATTAATTAATGTGTATTGTATTTGTCTAGCACATTGGACGAACTAGTCTGTGTAATGCTAAACAATATAATTTGAATAATAAATAAATCATTGCCATAGCTGGTAGGCAGTGGAAGCTCAGGGTCGGAGTCGATAGCGTGGTGAAGGGGCTATACCCTTAACGATGACCCACCTTTCTCCCGACCCTCTCCACCAGGTACAGGGCCATCACTGAAGCCACTAGCTGCCCCGCGCCCAGCAGTACCGCCCGCGCCGCCGCACCGCCCTCCGCCGCCCCCTCGGAGCTCCCCCCGCGGGCCAGCACGAAGCTGCGTTCGGCGAATTGTAGTAGTGCTGTAATGAGATAATGATTTGCATCACGCCATTTCCATTCCTTCCCAATCAAGCTATACTAGTTTCGACAACCTGTATAGTTATACGGTCGAGGCTGTGTTTTCAAAGCGAAAGGTCCCGGGTTAAAATTCCGGGCTGGGGACAGGGGGGTGTCACTCCGCTGTAAAGGTATCTACGGACGGCGTGCCTCGCCGCGGGGAATTTGTCAGAAGGTCGCGGCTTGGCAGTTGGTGCACGCGCTAGCCGCGTGCAAACAATGCCGCTGAAAACAACCGAGTGCGAGTCACAACCCTGCGTTGCTGTCACGTGATCGGGATTATGTCAGCATGTGTCTATTGGAATATGAACGCTCGTGTCATACGACAAGTTTCGATTTCGCATGCGAGCAAATAAAGGTCTTTCAGCAGGCAATAGGATAGTGGCCTGTCAAGTCAAAATAGATACTTTTTATGAACTGTCAAAACGGAACTTTTGTTCCTGAGTTCTATGAAATAAAAAAAGAATGACGTCATGTAATAGTGCCATCAAATGCTGTCTTTTTTTGCACAAAATTGACTTTATAAAATACATCTAATACATCATACAATTCTGATAATGTCAAGCCATTTTGTACATAATGCTTCAACTTAAGACTTGTTCCTAGATTTATTGCATTACCATGGCCACAAGCCTATTACTTGAGGGTATCTGAACTCGACTTTTGCACGGGAGTGAGTGAACCTTCTGTACGCAGTACTATTAGTTATTCTGTGCTGGGGAGCAAGACCAAAAGGAATCCCCAGGTCTATGATGTTTGTATCGTCGCTGTTTCTAGTTCCTCGACACAGGGTATCCTAGTGTAGGGCCACAAACAACGCGGTGGCGGGGCGGTGGGTGGTGGCGGCAAACGTCAAATCGCATAGGTACCTACATTTACTTAGCGGGTCAATTAACTGCCTGGTTACAAAGAGCAACACGGCCTCCCTGCTTAGATGGCACTAGGTACAGATGGAGGCATTTAACTTGACCTTGGTCACAGAAGAGGTAATAGTACTCCGTACAGAACTGCCACTCCCTTCCCCGCACTGATTCAGATACCGCACCCCACCCCTGGCGTCAAATGATTGGTTAAAGAATCAATAGACAGGGCTGAACGCCAGACGAGTGACGACGCGTATACTTGAATATCGCTGCATTTGCCGCGCCACCAGCCCTAGCAAAGTTTACGCACACATTTGCACGTACACAAACGTCATTTGGTTATGTAGTAGTAATAGGCGATTCTTTTACGAGCGTTAAAAGGAGTGTCCGAGGTGTGCCTTGGTTTGACGTAGTGGGGGAACTCTCTCGCTCTCTATCACCACTAAAGGGACGCTTTTATCTCGCTTGCGCAGTCAAGGTCATGGGTCAAGTTATACAGTGTTATTATATCTTCTGTGACAGTGTGTAACAGAAAGGGGTGTACAAGCCGAAAGAGGGTTGTTAGGGACATGATTCTGAACAAATTTCACTGTGGGACGGACTTGATGCCTCTTTCTGTTACACCCTGTATGCCGCGAAGTATATAGGGTACCTAGGACTCCGCAGACCTCCTGCCCGACGATAGCTAGCAGGGAGATTGTGAAGGCACGACGCCTGCGGGGGCACGATACTGGAACAGATAAAGAAATCCTCATGAATTTCCACTCAGGAGTGGCAGAGGTGCAAAGGTGCTCACGTTTATATTTTAAATACTCCATTTCGCTTGATATGTAGCCAGAGACTATGTATCCAATTGACTGCGCCTGCGGGGGAATGGGGCTCGCCAAACGTTTGTTGTATTCATTAAACGTTCGCATACGCAACCTATGTACGATGACGGGCCGCCAGACAGTCAACTCACACATCTCCCTGATGAGTGGAATTTGCGCCTGAGGGGTTTCAGCGGCTGGTAGGGCTGCCACCTCTTTATCAAGTGAGGGATCGCAGGCGTCCCGGCCACGGAGCCAGGCTAGGGCTGCCATTGCTTCCTGTAATAAACGGATGAATGAAAAAATGAATGAAGGAAGAATGGAAAGAATGAATGGATAAAAAAAATGAATGAATAAACAAATGAATGAATGGAAGAATGAATGAAAAATGGGTGAATGAATGAATTGATAAATAGTTGAATGTTGAGGAAAATGGCGTGAGCATTATGTCTGATAGTAGTTCAGAAGTGGAAAATTATACTGTAAATAACACACGAACCCAAGATGTAGTGCGGCCATGTAAATAAGACCTATAAATCTATTCAGTAGTCGATCACAGTGATTTGACAGGTCGAGTGATATCTAGGTACCCGTTTTTGCCTAAAAACAAATAGTGTTGTGCCAAAAAAATCAAGAGCATTCGTTCAGCGAATGATTGTTTGTTTACTTTATTGTCGAAGTTATTGCTAAAGCCCTAATAGATGTTACAATATTATAGTATGCCTTCTTCTTCTTCTTCTTCCGTCAGGGGGATGTTGTGCCTGCACCTGGCCCACGAGAGCGGGGCCTTTGTGCATGTCCCCTGCACCTGCATTCTAGTTCAGCCATCCCAACTCCAGCACAAGCTGAAGTAGGAGGCCTGGATGTTCGAGGAGGGTCGACGCTCTGCTATTTTTTCCCAGAATCGCGATTCTGGTCTCTATGGTGGACGGGCACGCAAGCAACATGTGCTCCACGGTCTCATCCACTTCCATGCATCCCCTGCAATAGTATGCCTTACTAGTGTCTACTTTTTGTAGGTGTACACGTACACGAATATGCGACATTTAAAGGAATTTCAAATCCCAGAAAGTTTCGATGTTCTTTGTCGAAGATCAACCCGTGTCAATAGCCTATGACCAGTTTTCGCATTAATTAGTGTTTTTAAGTTGCCTCGTTAGCAAAACTCTGAAATAAGTATAAACTATTCATTCATCTGACTCTTTTATTTCATTCATTTAATCAATTCAAAAATACACTTCATTCTGGTTCAGAAGCGAGCAACATTATTTCGCTAAGTGACATTTTGAACTGGCAAATCACTTTGATCAATTACTGAATAGGGTATAGTTAACGTACCTTCTTCCTCCCACTAGCAGCCAGGAAGGCTGGCGACTCCGGCACAAAGACCAGAGCCGCGCAGGGGATCAGGGACAGCACCAGGCAGCAGACTAGCACTGTACTGCAAGGAATGGTACTATTCGTGAATGGTGGGCGCGGGCAGAGACTATTGACTGCGCCTGCGGAGGAATGCGGCTCGCCAAATGTTTGTTGTATTCGACAAACGTTCGCATACGCAACCTATGTACGATGACGGGCCGCCAACCAGTTTTGCAGCGGCTGACCAATCACAGCTCTCTTACCTCGTCTACCGCCGCGCCGCCGCGCCCGTAAATTGGTGAGTTGTGTTTCAAAGGAAAATGTATCTATGCGCTCTCCACTGAACGGAACCCTTTATGCGCGAGTCCGACTCGCACTTGGCCGTTTTTATTAATTAGGGTTCCTTACCTAAAGGATCACTTTGTTGTCCGTCCATCCGTCTGTCCGTCTCTGTGTGTCAAGACCTTTATATCAAGAAAGCGTGGACGTATCAAGCTGAAATTCATATCAATTTTATTAGTCTGTGGTGGCATAATACTGTGAAAAAATTAACCTTCTATGTCTACGTAATCGAACGCTACGACTGTTAAATTGTGCAGTAAAATTGTTGGATTTTCATAGTAATCGCAATCGACCCAAAACCTATAGGGTAGTTTCCGTAGGCCTACAATCATGTGGCGCAAAGGAAGGTCTTATAGCCCAAGTAAAGGGACAAATCTGAAATCTGCAAATTTCTGTCTTTCTACAAAAATATTCAATTTAGTTGACATGGAAGACATCATACTTATTTTTTTAAACGTGGAAACCTAATTACACGTGTTACGCTGTCCAAGTGTGATCGAAACCCTTGGAGTGCTAGTCCTACTCGCACTTGATGTCAGGCATTGATGTTTATGTCACCGTCAAAGATGGTCAAAGTATAAAATGTGTCATTCTGTAGCACATCTGTAGTTCAGTCCAGTAGCCCTACTAACTAACTAACTAACTAACTAACTAACAAAGACTAGCATGCACGGTGCCATGCCAACAAGTTTTATTTTTATTTTTATTTGCCGCGCCTTGCGATGTCTTTCTCTGACTAGCCAGACTCTAGTAAGGATTGAAATTTACATCAGAGAGGCGCTAGTTCTATGCAACGAACTTGTCATCTTATTAGGATGGCCGGTATGGCCGTCAAGGCAGGGCGGATGAACAAGGAATATCAGAGATCCAATCCAATTATAATCATAATTAAGTTTATAAATGAATAATGACATCACAAGCAAGCATTTAATAATGGAAACTGATTATAAAGCAGAATAAGATTATAATAATAATAAAATGTCGCCCATTAATGTCCTACTGAGCATTTATGGCAAGATTGAGCCATACGCCATCACGATGGCATTGTGGGTTTTACCGTATTAAATCTGTGGTTTAACGACTATTATTCATTGGTAACTACATGTTCAGCATCGGGTTTCGAAACTGCATCTCCTCCTGCGTGAGAAGACTGAGAAGCAAGCATGAAAACCTCTAAATCTAGCTTTAGAGTACAGTCTATTCTATTCAGTGATAAGAATGCAGTGTTTAAAGTTAAATCTGTTAACACACACTCACAGGACAGGACACAACCTTCGCGTTCGAATGTTTGCCTTCAACTGGTCACTGTGAACTTGGCTTGATAATTGGAAACGATTTGATTGGTTTACTGCGTGGCTAGGCCGCCGGGCAGTGATGACTTTACTGCATTCTTATCACGAATAGACTATAGTAACATAATGACTCTGATCATCATAATGATGTAAATCTCACGTATGCTGTATCCTGGCCTCAGCAGCGATGTACATGAGCAGCAGCCCCAGGTTATGAGCCACCACTAGAGACGCCGCCGCCGCGCCCCGCACCCTTTCAGAACACATCTGCGGGTGTAGGAAACTTAAGAAAAGTATACCCTATACAATATAACAGACAACTTGACAGCTAACCTAAAACTTTATTTTTTCCAGCCAGGATTTGAACCAGGGAACTTAGGAATCACGAAGTATACTGGCTAGTATGAGATGATGGCGATGAGTATACCTCTCTAGCAACAAGCGGGGCGACGCACCATGCGCCTGCGCCGCCCAGGCCGGCTGACACGCGCGCTGCTATGACCCACCAGCCGCCGCCGCACAGCTTGAGGGCCCAGCACAGCTGGAAACAAACACCTAGGGCCTTACAACATGTCGATGTCACCGTCATAGTACGAAATCCGTTAGAACGAATGCCAAAACTGCAATAGGCAATGTATGTAATGTATTGGTGTCTGCGCGGCTGGTCTGAGTCGAGCGGTAGCCGTACTATAATACGAGGAATATTTGTACGTAACGATATGTTTTGTGCTCTAGAAAATGGCGCTTTAGTTTTCGATGAGCAATTTAGGGGTTTAAGGGGGTAAAAAATCGATCGAGCTATAGGTCTCATAACTGAAAAAACGTGTTTTTCCGAGTTTTCGTGTTTTTCTCATTGCCGCGCAATAGGATTGGCAATTTCACTTTAGTACAATGAATATAAGGCATAAATTCCAATCTCAATCAAAAAGTTAGCTAACTCATTGCGACCTCAGATCACGTGACACTTTTTGGTGCGTCTTCGGAAAATTCACACAAAAAGGTTTCGTTGAAATAAGGTCGAATCTAAGTTCATCTGCTAATCAACCTTCTTGCTTGCTACTTTACCCTATCCAACATAGGATGGTCTCTGACAGCTGTCAGAGTCAAAACACGCCTATTTTTCGACAGTAAAATGTATAGAGACAATTAACATACTTTATTGGCAAATAGTGACGTGCTACACTTATCGTAAGACAAGTTATCGATCTTGACTCGAAACATATAATAGAATATTGAAAGACATCGACAGAACAAGAAAAATTATGGATGAAGATTGGGAGCGTGACGTACGATTCGAAATCTACCCAGGAACTGATTATAAATCTACAAGACTGCTCCAGCGAGTCCGAATCAGACTTTGATGATGGTGATTTGGGCTGTGAATCGATTTAACAAGAATAAAAACATGTAACAACATCCTTTTGTTTGATTTGCTTGAAACATTCAGAAACTTTAGTTAGAATATCGATAATTTGTATCGACATTATCCCCATGCCTAGTAGTCACAGTGACAAGCTGTCAGAGATCATCCTGTGTTGAATAGGGTATAAGCAAACAGGCACTTTGTTTTCCTCGTGAGTGTTAGGTACAGAATTCAGAAAGATTGAATGTATACCTGAGCCACAGAAGAGATAATAGTACTCCCTGAGCCTAAAGCTCACGAGGAAAACTAAAATGCCTGTTTGCTTCTCGTTTGCAGCTGTTCAAAAATATAGCAGCATATTAATCGATTTATTGCAGTCTGATGATATGAATATATAATGTTTTATTGTGTTTGTACCACCGACCGCGGTAACCCAGATATTGATACTTTAGGATCTGTATTGAACACATAATATAAACAGGGCGGAGTGATGATGATGAGCCAGGGTAGGTGAAGGTTAAAGTTAAATCTTTAGGTTTTAAAAGGTAATATTACTCAAACACAAAAGGATTTTAGTTGCTTGTTTTGATGAGCATAATAGCCCAAATAGAATCGCAGAAATTCAACGGTAGAGTACTCATTCCATACATTGACTGGCCATATTCCTACATTGTATGGAATGACAGGAATTCATACTTTGCTGGGCCGGTAACATCGATACAGTTTAGATTTCTAATAGGTATTTTAATCTCTTATGAGTGCTCCGTGGTCTAGTGGGTTTCACCTTGCTTCTCACGCAAGAGATGAAGGTTCGAGTCCCGGTGCTGACCATGTGTCAATGAGATGATTAATTTGTCTTAAGTACATTATCGGACACTCCGTGTTTCGGATGGCACGTTAAGCTGTAGGTCCCGGCTACTATCACTACTTCGTAGTATGTAGTAGTCGTAAAACCCCTCCACCAACCCGCACTGAGCCAGCGTGGTGGAGTATGGCTCAATCTTACTCGGATCCGAGTAAAGGTCTGTGCCCCTCGGTGGGGACATTAATGGGCTACATTTACATTCACTATTTTAATCTCACCTAACACTTCTAGTTTTGATCCTTCTGTTTAATGGAAGCATTTCAATATTTTTACTTTTAACTGTGAAGAGTTCCATTAAGGGGGTTGAAGTGCTTGCACTGCACGTGACCCTCATGTGCGGGGCCTTTGTGCATGTCCCCTTCTCCCGCTCTCTTATTTCAGCCAACACAACTCCTGCACCAGCTGGAGTAGGAGGCCTTAGGTGATCAAGGAGAGGAGGAGTCTAGCTCACAGAAATACTGATCTACTCACCGCCATAGCAACAGTGGTAGCCGCCATTGTACGCCGTCTTCCGTACGCCAGCGCACGCGCACAAAACGGCGCGCCTAACAGCCCGGCGGCGAACGTCCCGGCAGCGGACACTACCACAGTCACGTCGTCGGTGGTGTCTCCTGACTCACCACTGGCAAGGGACACCCAGCCCATGGCGAGCCCGAACGAGATTGTAGGAATGTTGACTGGGAAATAGAAATTAGTTAGGTTAGGGCCGATCTCTCAAGACCCAATACAAACAGAAAATAACCAGCCAAGTGCGAGTCGGACTCGCGCACGAAGGGTTCCGTACCATTATCTATAAAAAACTTTTGTTGTATGAGAGCCCCCCTTAAATTTTTTTATTTTTTTTTAAGTAAATAATATACTTAATATGCTGTGAACATTTTAAGCATCTACCTTATCAATATGGAGCAAAAATTTGCAAAAAAATCGCGTTTGTTGTATGGGAGCCCCTTAATATTGTTTTTTTTTCAGAAATACATAATTTGTGAAAATTTCAACTGTCTAGCTACACGGTTCATGAGATACAGCCTGCAGTTCATAGGTTCACAAAATAGTAATCAGTATACTGCCATAAGGACACAGGACGAACAAACTTACAATAGAGAACAATAGACGTGGGAGCGAGAGGGGAAGGGTAATCATCAGATCATTCACCTGACACCCTCAGAAACTGGAAAACAACAAAAAAATAATCTAAAATTGGTTTAAACTGGTTTGATACGGACGAGCGACGCATTGCAAATGTTTACAAGCTTTTAGCAAAAAATCGTATATCGTTAGAAAAGAGGTATTCTAAAGGAGTGTTTATCAAGGATAATGATTGAGCATCAAGATAAGCTACGTTTATTACTTTACACTGAAGCTTACTTTATTACTTAATTTCGCCGACAAATCTTATATAACAATAGTTCGCCATTGTTCGGTCGTTCGAGCGGTGTGCTTCTGAGAGGGAAGGGGTTAACAGCTATAGCTTCGATTATATAGTTGGAAACATAACAAGTCATTACTGTCTGTCTTACTTAACAGACACTTTCAGCAGCTAGATTAAAATAGTTTTACATTAAACACTAACAAACATAGCGATGAGGAGACAGTTTTCTCAATTCCAAAGGAAATAATAGGCTTGTGGCCAAGGTAATCTAATAAATCTAGGAACAAGTCTTAAGTTGAAGCATTATGTACAAAATGGCTTGACAATCTGAATTGGTTTTAAAAAAAATCCATAATATAAATAGTGTATGTACTTTTTTTGAAGTAATACTTTTTTGGGGTTAATCAGATGAAGTCTAGCATATACTAATTTTCCGAATGGAGTCCATCCACTACCGAATTGTATATTTCCAGCAGTTGCATGTAGTAAGTCAATTTTGTGCAAAAAAAGACAGCATTTGTTACGACACGCCACATGGTAAGCATAATATTGTGATGCGGAACTGCTGATGAAGAGCACATATGGCCACCAGATCTGCTCAATACTAGGTACAAATACAATGCGTGGCTGACGGGCAGGCAACGCATAGCCTAAACCGGTGGACCTAGAGCCATGAAACTTTGTACAGGGGATCCTTAGTAGCGTGGGGTAGCACTGAGATGGGATTTGACAAAATTAATTCCCCGAGGGGGGGGGGGGGGGGGTAAGGGGTTACAGTTTGTATTAAACTCAATCTAATCAAATAGGGTTTGTGGAAGTCGGTTTTTTCTAAAGTTTACTTTTTGTTTCAATTATCTCAGTGTCAAGTGTATTCGAAAGATCATAATAAATAGGGTTCTGTCCTGACTGCTAGCACAGATACTATAATAATATACGAATACAGATAGACCACCTAGAACAAACAAAAAAATAATTTTCCAAATCGGTCCATCCGTCTAGGCGCTATCGGGAAATTGTAAACCTCCTCCTTTGGGAAGTCGGTTAAAAATGGACCTCAAAAGAGGTAAACGTAGCACGCTATTTATTAATAATTCACCAAGTTAAAACTTAAAAAAACGACTTCATGATCCCCTAGTTAAATTCTGAGACGCTGATCACAGGTCGCGATTAACTAATCGGTGGTTAATTAAAAATAGCGGCACACGATTGGCTGATGGCGGCACGTGATTGGCTGAAATCAGTTAATCGCTCTGTTAGCTAATCGTAACCTTTGATCTGCGGTTCAGAAACCGGGGGATAGACCTGTCCGCGTGGAATGCGAATGACGTCTTACAATTCACAATATTATACAAAATAAACGAAATCAATCCCCTCACAGCCAGATTTCATCTACACCACAATCATAGTCACAGAAAGGCAAAGATATGTATTTTTGGATACCGGATGACAGTATTTTCTATGTAGAAACCTAAATACTGGACCGATTTGGAGTATTTGTTGTTATAGCGGCAACAGAAATACATCATCTGTGAAAATTTCACCTGTCTAGCTACCACGGTTCATGAGTTACAGCCTGGTGACAGACAGGACGGACGGACGGACGGACGGACAGACGGACAGCGAAGTCTCAGTAATAGGGTCCCGTTTGGCACCCTTTGGGTACGGAACCCTAAAAAAAGGATTTTTGAAATCAAACAATTCCAATTTCGAGGTGACAGACATTTTTTTTTTATAAAAAAGCATAACACAACCCAATTGATAACCCCCTCATTTTTTGAAGTCGGTTAAAAAGGAAGACGAAACACAGCGTGTGGTTGGGACTTTTCCTGCACGAGGCAGCAGCGGCACAGGTAGTTTGTACCCACGAACGTTTAGTACTTACTTAGAAAAACCATGAGCGCCTGTTTTAGATACCCCCTCATTGACCGCAGCCGCAAACCTGCTGTGGCAGTCACCGTCATCTTCGCAAAAACTAAGGACTTGGACCGATTTTTTATCGTCTATATTTTTTGCACACACTAATATTGATAATTTTTCCACTGTTTACTAACTTCGGAGAGGCTATTTTCGGATATCATGTGAGGTCAGGTTTATTTTAAGGGGTACAATACAGTCTCTGTACGAAAGGTGTGGATGGGAAGGTGACATGTCAAAAATAATACCGAATATTTGTAATCTCTATTTTATTTGCACCGACTGATTTACATAAAAGATCTCGTCGGTCCTGTTGACGTCCTATGATATCATTCGGTTTGACAGTAAGCAATAAGTAGTTGTTTGTTTGGTCAGAATGATGTTCATAACAACCCCTTAAAATATGACAACACCTTTAGGTTAAAAGCTGTATTGTACTTCATAATGTCACCAGTCTCAAATTATAATTATTTTTGTCACTTCGCACTTTTTACTGACACAAAAAAAATGATTTATTGTGAATGCAAGTGCACGCATTCGAACTAAACGAAGCATTTATAATTACCGTAAATTACCGTAAATTTTCTACGTGAACTATGATATTGTAATTTATCAACGGATATAAATCGATTTCTTGCTTCAACGCGTACTATACTACGTACTTGTTATACTATTGTTTGCGCAACACGTCTGCGCAGAGGACCGTTTGAGAGTATACTGCTTGGTAGTTGGTGTATTGCGTTTAGGAATATTGCGATCAGGCAGGATCTCTTCAGATGTCATACTAGGTATAGTAGGTATAGATAGAGCAAGATTTGCGCATACCCTACCAACTCGTTTATACCTACTCGTCTACTTTAGGGTATCGAAGAAATATTAACAATAGGCTTGTGGCCTGTCAAGTCAAAATAGATACTTTTATGACCTGTCAAAACGGAAATTTTGTTCCTGAGTTCTATGAAATAACAACAGAATGACGTCATGGAAAAGTGCCATCAAATGCTGTCTTTTTTTGCACAAAATTGACTTAATAAAATATATCTGCTGGAAATATACAATTCTAATGTTACCACCTACTATGTACTTAACCATATCTACGCAAAATAAACATATTTGTATTTGTAAGAATATCAAGCCATTTTGTACATAATGCTTCAACTTAAGACTTGTTCCTAGATTTACTGGATTACCTTGGCCACAAGCCTATTATCTAATAAATTAATAATAAAAAACTTTGCATCGGTACATATTTATATTTCGTGGCTACCTATATTGACTTGTGAGCGAGCATATCATGATAATAAGGTTAAACCTTTCATGAAATAACTTTATAGAAATCGGTCTAGTGCGAGCCAAGAGTGCGAGTCAGGCTCTCACAAGAAGGCTTCCGCTTCCGCATTTAAAGATTGGATTTACCGGAAACCAACTATAGAAATCAGAAATAGTGACAGAATAGTGATATTTAACTCGCCCGCACATTTTTTGTTCGCTGTTGTTAGTTTGGCCCGCTGCGTGTGTCCTTACGCGAGGGAACCGATTAAAAGACTATTTGGACATCGTTTTGAACAATTTTACTCGTGGAACTATTTATACATAATGCAATTTTTCCATTACGCTCAGTTCGTGATCGATCATGATTTTCTATATGAATGTTTTCATTATAAGTCAGTACACACAGATAATGTCCTTACCTGGCAACTCTAATGTATAATTTTCTTGTATCTTTTCGTGCTTGGAGTATTAGTGGAGATATATTTAGTTTAATTAAATACATCTCCACTAATATTGTAAACACGTTCGGGGGAATAACACCAGTTATGGTAACCTGACCAAATTGAATAAAATCGGTCAAGTACGACTCGGAATCGCACAAGAAGGGTACCGTACGATCGTACAAAAGAAAAAAAAAATAAAAACAAGTCTCTTGTATGGGGACCCCTTTAATTTGTAATATCTCTCGTATTTAGAATAGAATAGAAAGTACATTTATTCAACTGTCACGACACACAAAACACAGTATTATTTCAGTAGGTATTTGTTATTGTTGCGGCAACAGATATATACATTCTGTGAAAATTTATACTTTCTAGCTATTACTGCTCGTGCTCTAGGACCGACCCGGCTAACGGACGGACGGACGGACAGACAGACGGACAGCGGAGCCTTAGGAATAGGGTCCCGTTTGGCACCCTTCGGGTTCGATACCCAGAAGACGATCTAAGAGCGCTCTCAACTCTGATAGTTGTCTCAGCTCAGAAACAGCTTTCAAAGTCAAAGTCAATTTTTTATTGACCATAAAATCATACAGATTGCTTAGTCAACGTCAATATAATATTAATATTTTTGTATACTACCGCCCGTTCGGAAGTTGCGGGCTTAGGGATGGAGCAAAGAAGGGCAAGAAACTCCCCCGTACCTCTTTTAAAATATGTTTATTATTATTTTAATTGCAATGTATATAAACCTGTAATTATGTAAAAATAAATAACTAAATACTGTAAATAAGTCTTAAAAATATTTTTCATTGAATTGAATATCAAATGGAATGCAATTTATCATGTAATACTATTACATAATGTTTGTTGTATTTGTCTAGCGCATTGGATTAGTCTGTAATGCTATACAATGTAATTTGAATAATAAATAAAAATAATAATAAAAAAAACATAAACGCTTGATGACCAATGAGGAGTGAAAGCTCTGTGTTGATGACAGGTTCGTGGTTCATTGCATAGAGCGCCCCCTGTAAACGTCACTCATAAATTAGCCAAAAGATCCTTGTTGTTACAATGACGGTTCTACCATATCAAATGTATTTTTTAGGGTACCGTACCCGAAGGGTGCCAAACGGGACCCTATTACTGAGACTTCGCTGTCCATCTGTCCGTCTGTCCGTCCGTCCGTCCGTCCGTCCTGTCTGTCACCGGGTCCGTCTGCACGAACCGTAATAACTAGAAAGCTGAAATTTTCACAGAATGTGTATATCTGTTGCCGCACCAACCACAAATACTGAAATACGAGAGATATTGCAAATTAAAGGGGGCCCCGATACAAGAGACGTGTTTAGATACACTTACGCATTTCAAAATGGAGATTCAGATTCAGATTCAGATCGTTTATTTGCTAAAATACACGTATACAGTATAGGTGGTTCTATTTACAATACTTCGAATTAGTTGTGTGTATTTTACCGTATAGTACGGTGTACAAATATTTACAAATAATCAATTATAAAATAATTAAACAATATAATTCTTAAATTTAACATGTCAGTGTTTATTAACAAATAATCAAATATAAAATAATTAAAACAATAAAATTTTCAAATTTAAAATGTCAGTGGGTGAAAAAATTTATTAATAATTTAATAATAAGTATACCTAGTATGTTCCATGCGATTTAATAATTTTTGTTTTCGAGAAAATCACGCACACTGTAATAACATTGAGTCAGCAACCAGTTTGTCAATTTACTTTTAAACACTACACATTTTTCATATTGTTTCACATTGTCAGGTAACTTATTAAATATTTTAATGGCCATGCAGTATACATTTTTGCTGCATAAGTCCATGCTGCTGTAAGGTAGATACAGTTTATCTTTGTGGCGGGTTTGACTCACATAAATATCTGAATTTTTTGGAAAGTATTCCCTGTATTGCACTACAAATGTACAAATTTCTCTGATATAGAGACAAGGTAATGTAAGTATTCGTAATTTTTTAAATAAAGGTTTACAGCCATGCCTATTCCCTACTCCGCATATCGCCCTGATGCATTTCTTTTGCACTATAAACGCCCTGTCTACATCGACAGAGTTTCCCCATAGAATAAGGCCATATGCCAAGACTGACGATACATACCCGTGGTACGCTGTGATAGCTGCTCTTACTGAGACCGTCATTCTTATTCGTCGTATGGCAAAGACAAAACGGTTTATCCTATTGCAAACTGACTCTACATGGCTTTTCCAATTCAGATGTTGGTCTAAGGTAATTCCTAAAAATGCAGTTGAGATCTTGACTGAAACTGTTTATTTATTGTAATAGCAACCATGTCATAGACACATATACTTACTACACATTTAAATATGATAGCATATTTCGCGTCAACCCACTAGGTTGTGGTTAGCCGGTGCGGTATGATGTAGACTCTCAATCCGGAGGTCGTCGGTTCAAATCTCGTTAAGGCATAAACTTTTTAGATTTTCTTTTTGTTTATTTTTTTATTGTTTTGAGTGCTTTTGATTTGTTGTAAGATGGTACGGTACCCTTCGTGTGCGATACCGACCCGCACTTAACCGATTATTTCGAGCTTGACATAGCTCTCAGATCTGAGAGCGTTAATTCGGCACACCACCGGGTCGGCAGCAGGTCGACAGCGGGTTCAGGTGACAGATACAAGAAACTCTGAAGCTGCGTACTGACTCTCGTGTGCATTGGTACGCGTGGTCGGTTCCGCGTGTCCTGGATGCGCGTACACTCTTGGAGAAGCCGGCTGTCAGTCTGGTCACGCGTCTCAGGACGCGCTCGTTCTGTATCGACAAGCTGTACCCGTATCCTGTGCGCGTAAACACACGGTAACCGACTAACGCGTACACTCACGCGTCGCTGTTCGTACGCAGCTTGACGGCTGCATTATACGTTGGCCAACGCGCTCGGCGAACGGACATGACAAATTAAGATGACGCTGTTCACAGGTTCGTGTGGCAATCGGTCTGCGTTGGCCGTCAGATGATGCCACAGACGTCAACTAACATGGACGTCACTGACTGTATGCCAAATGATAATTTTTGTCTTTTGTATGCCAAATAAAAGTTTCATTTTGATGAAGAGACATTACCTCACTCTTTAAATATCAGGTAGTTTGTATGTATTTATTAGTGTATGTATGTGTATGTAAAAATTTCTTTATATATTATATTAGTTTATTAATAGTATTATATCTTTAATATTTTGGTAGTTAATTTTAGGATGTATTTGGATGTAAGTATATTCTAGCTTTGTACTCGTAGGTATATTGTTGTACACAAAGGTCTACCCTTGCTGATATATCAAACTCTCTCATCGGAACTTGGTTTGCTGGAAGAGATCTCTTTTTAGAGATAAGCTCGCCTTTGTACACTGTTTTTATTTACTTTTTGTCATTGCAATTAATTGTGTGCAATAAAGAAATTATGAAGATGACCCTACATATCAGCTCGTGTCTTCAAATACATTAATCGAGAGAAACACGAGTAAAACAAAAAAAATAATGGTCGATTTCATCCGAATTCTGAGGTTAAGCGTTGGGCGAAAGTCTGAACACCGTTTGTCGCTGTCAATTCCCTTTGATTGGTCACAAAAACCGACAAGAGATGGATTGCCGGCGAACGCCCGTGGCCAACCCACAAACTAGGCAAATAGGGTCTTTACACGCTTGGCCAGGGCGTTGGCCTAGCGCGTTGGCCCAACGTGTAATACAGCTATAAGAAGCATGCCCTTCGATCATATATTGATCGAAGGGCATGATCATATATTGATCGAAAAGCATGCCACATAACATGTGGCCTGGCTGGCCACGGGACGTTCGCCGCAGAGCTAGGCAGCTGTCTAGCTAGTATACCCTATCCAACATAGGATGATCTCTGACAGCTGTCAGTGTCAAAACACGCCTATGAAGTATCGTATTTTTCGACGGTAAAATGTATCATACTTTATTGGCAAATAGTGACGTGCTACACTTATCGTAAGACAAGTTATCGATCTTGACTCGAAACACATAATAGAATATTGATGATATTGTGTAAATAAAATAGATTGCAAACAATAAGGTAAATGAAATAGAAATACTACGATCGTACGTACGACGACTAATCGTACGATTCGACCAACTACCCAGGAACTGGTTATAAATCTACAAGACTGCTCCAGCGAGTCCGAATCAGACTTTGATGATGGTGATTTGGGCTGTGAATCGATATAACAAGAATAAAAACATGTTACAACATGCTTTTATTTCATTTGCTTGAAACATTCAGAAACTTTAGTTAGAATATCGATAATTTGTATCGACACTCCCCATGCCTAGTAAAGTCACAGTGACAAGCTGTCAGAGATCATCCTATGTTGGATAGTGTATTAATCTATTAATAGTCATCAAAACCGACATTTTATTCCTGATTGGTCAATTAACGTTCCTGTTATCGCGCGCCAAAAGATCGTTGGAAAGATCAGGATAATTTGACAACATTGATAGTCCCCATGCCCCAAGCCACTTCCCAGAACCTGGAAATATGTTGGTTTTGGTTTGTTGCTCCTTAGCACCACCCAGGGAAAACTGCAGAGCTGGAGGATCAAGTAAGTATTTCCTGCGGACGTGAGTTACTTTTGCACCTTTGCTACCCCGTATGGTAAATGACGTGACGCTATGTGATGGCATTTGTCTAAGATTCGATTAACCGTATTTAGCTATGTCTTCAAGCGGTTTTTAGGGTTCCGTACCCGAAGGGTGCCAAATGGGACCCTATTACTAAGCCTTCGCTGTTCGTCTGTCTGTCCGTCTGTCCGTCAGCAGGCTAAATCACACGAACCGTTTTAGCTAGAAAAATCATCAAATAAATGTCTCAACAGTTGAGAGGAATTAATTAGCTCCTGTCGTTTTTTGGATAGCAAAATTACGAGATGAGTATTGAAGATATTGAACTGTCAGGCAGTGGTATCTTGTACGATGGAGCGGAACCGTTTTCGTGTGAGAGTCCGAATCGCACCGATTAACCTATTACCCATTTGTCATTTGTTATATTCTTATTTTTATTTGCGCAATTTTTTATGTGTATCAATCCCGAATTACACGTTTCTTTTCATTAATCGTACGATACCTAATTATCAGTACTAATTATCACATAACCCACCTAGCCCCGGTTTAACTCCATGGCGCAAGTTCAGGCATCCCTAAAACCTCCGATCCGCCCGGCGCGGCAGTCCTGCGCCACCCGCGTCGCGCGCGACTCGTCCCGCGACGACGTTCCGATCTAGCTCCGAACGCTCCCGAAACTTTCCGAACGCGTTCGACTTTCCTTTGAGTTAGTTTTGTCGTTTGTTCAACTTCCTTGTGCCTCTGCTGCCCCGTATGACACATAACATTTGTATACTTACAGACTTCTGGCCCCACACTAGGATACCCTGTGTCGTGGAAACCAGAAACAGCGACGTGACAAACTTGCAAAAATCTAAGACCTCAAGTTGTATTTTTTTCTCCCCAGCCGGGATCCGAACCCGGGAGGCAAAGCCTCGACCTCAACCCCACAGAGGTCGTCAAAAATGTGGTGAAGACGTGACGTACGTGAGCGGGACGCTATGTATGTTAACTTTTGTTGTCAATCACTTGATGATTTTAGCAACTTTTAAATCCCCGTGATTCATGATTAATTTTCCGTCCGAGTCCTTCCAAGAGTCACGTACCTAATTAATGGACGACCCCTAGGATACACACTGTACAAGTATTTATTCTATGTACATAGATAAATAGCAATTATGGTACAGTTTTGTCTAAAATACAACTAATGCCCAATTTCACCAACAGTTAGGGGACACTTAGCTCTTTTTCTTAGCCGTCCAGCGATTGTTGCGGAGGCCGGACTCTTAAATTTAAGGAGGTCCTTAGTAGCCTAGGTGACCCTTAGCACTTTCAGTCAAGAGATTGTCATTCTCCTGGCCGAAAAGGAAAAAAAAATGTCATTAAAATTAGGGAAAATTAAGTTCTCATCCCCTTGCAATAGACATTAATTGACGTCTTGGTAGTCAGTTAGTCACTGTCAAAGTCAAGCACTTTTTAGTGCTTCTGTGAGCCATAGGGTAAATGTAGGTCCGAGTGAAACCACCCTTAAGTGGCTTCTAAAAGGAAATAAACAGTCCCCTAATAGATAGGGATTGTCGGTGTAATCGGCTGCTACTTTTACCAACGAGGAGTAACATTTTACTCGAGAGTATCTTCTAGTTTTTCATAGAATGACCTCATTTTGAACTGTTATTGTCATACAAATTATCCCCGGGATAGTTATTTTCACATAACTTTTTGTTGGTAAAATCCACCCTAAGCTATAAAATTAAAAAGGTGCAAAGTTGGTATGAAAAACTGAATTTTAGGGTACTTTTAGGGTATTTTGTTGGTGTTAGTCCTATTATTGTTGTAAGAAACCCTCTCAACGCGAGTCCAACTCGCACTAGGCAGCTTATTTATTTATCACATAGGAGAATTTCCACAACTTGCCTTTTATTTTGTGTGTATGGGGGTGTGAGTCTATGACAATACCAAGCAACGTTGTTTTTTTTATTACTTCTAGTTTAATGTTATTGTAGGTAAAGTTTATGTGCAAGGGGGCCTTCTGATGTGGATAAAAGGTTATGAGTTTCGTTTTTTGGGGATTTATTTCAAGATTATGGTCATTCGTCCAATCAGTAATTTTGTCGAGTCAAGTTTTCAGTTTTTCATTAACGTGCTCGTTATTTTTGTGTGAGGAAACTATGGAGATTTCATCAGCAAATAGGATGCACGGGTTTCCGAGAATTTTTGATAGGTCGTTAATTTATATAAGGAAAAGAAGACATGCGATTACGCTGCCTTGGAGAATAGAGGCGTGAGTTATTTTGCAATCCGATCTGTAATTAATTATTTCTTTTGACGTGCTCATTGCGCAATAAATGCTCTATCTGGACATACTGCTCTCTTTTAGTAAATACGAAGATTGCCAATCGTACGCTTTACCTCTTATTCATACTCCGCGCAGCATTTCCAAAAGTGTATAAAATTTTACCGTATCGAGCTTTCGTTATAACGAAAAGTATACCTACAGCATAGTGTTTATTTTGGAGTGTGTTTAAGATTTCCTGGGTGAATCTGTAGACTTACTTACTTACTTACTTACTTACCTACTTACTTTATACTTTATTGCACAGAAAACATCATAGTGGAGTGATTTCTTCGAAAACCATTTTGGGACTCGTGAAATATCTTAAAATTTTCACAAAAGGAGTAAATGCGATCATGAATAGCTTTTTCGAATATTTTGGCTGATGTGGGGAGGACTGCAATAGGACTATTATGGTCTGGATCTGTTTTTTTTATGTATTGGTGTGATTATTGCTTTTTATAAGAGATGGGAATGTGCCTTTTTCATAGGATTGGTTGATCAATAAACAGAGAGGTGGAGTTAAAAGGTTGGCACAGTGCTTAAATAGTGTTGGGGGAAATCGTCGACACCACAGCTTTTCTTATTTTTAAGATTTTTTATAATTTTATTTACTTTATTTATTTATAACGTTTATTCATGAAAAAAAGCACTTAATTAAATAATTTAAGTCTGCCAAACTGCTAGGCAGTTTGTCGGCAGGTTGGTTTGGCTCTTAACTATAACAGTATGTACTTTTTTTAATACTAAGCCCATCCCCCGTTCCATTTTTAATGATATTTAAAGGTTTTTAATATAATATTGCTTTAACATACATTTAAACTTTCTCTTGGGAATTGCATCTGTAATGAACTTATCTGGCATATTATATGATATCAAAGTTTAGAAACATAGTATTTGTAGTGGGGTGTTTAACAGGTCGACCATTTGAAAGAGCATGTTTGCTTTCTCCTATTGAAGCAAAATAGTGTTTAAACTGGTTTGAGATTATTTTTGGGTCTGATAGTTCCGTATTATATATAGTTTGATATTTTGTTTTATGTTTAATTTATTTTTGTTTGTGCGTTCGTTTATAATTTTTCCACATTGTTTCAACTGTGTTATTTGACGTTTTCATTTGGGATATGAACTGTAGTTTTTTTGAAGCATTTACAGTTCTTTTAAGCATTTTTTCATATTGTTTGTAGTGTTCATGAAGTATTTCACTATGAGATTGTAAGGTGTGTAGTTTTAAAAGCCTTTTATTTTGGCATGATGTTTTGATACCGGTTGTCAACCAAAGCTTTTTCTTTTTAAATTGTATTTTTTATTTTTTTCATTGGAATGCATTGATTCAATGTATCTGTTAAAATATTATGAAATGTATTGTAATTATCGATCTCAATCTCGTGTCATTTATAGTAAAAGATCTCAATGTATTCATAATTTTATCTCTTAGAACGAAAACTTTCAATAAACCTTTAAAAACAAGAAGTTGTTTAAAATTTGTATCCAACCCATACTTTAAGTTATGTAGACTTTTTACCATATTTACAGAAACTATGCTTTTAGTTATTATACTACTTACCATATTGACAGTAACTACAGACTTGCTGCGGATATTGTAAGCGACCATGTTTGAAAATATTGAACTCTTGCTTAGGATAAACGCTTTTATGTAATTTTAAAATCTAAATAAACTAAACATAAGGTAAATAGATAAATAGATTTAAAGTACGTCAGATACGCTACATGTAAAAAATAACAAAAACTTATATTGCTCAGTATAAAAGTCAAGACAAGTAATAATGTGATAAAAACTTTGAGCGCCATTTTTTCGGTTTCATGTCCAACATACTTACTGCTAATATTGTTAGCGTGGCAGATTTCTAATGGCGGCACCACACTTCGTTATGCGTTATTCGTTTTGCGCGTTATTCGATACGACGACGTAGTGTGGAGGGCTTATTCGTCTATATTTGCTTTATTCGCACGAACAACGCTTAAGTGTGGAAGAGCATATTTGCCCCCTGTTCCGAGTCACGCCAAAATCGATTACAGCGTCTACGTAGCCGTTCCGAGTCAGTTTTGGCGATACAAAACGATGGCATCGTAGACGCTGTAATCGATTATGGCGCTGACGGCGATGTCACGGAACGCGACCTTGGTGTTCGCTCACATAACGAGTATTTGGGGCGAATACAGCGTAATAACGCATAACGAAGTGGTGCCGCAATAGTGCACTTTTGAGATTTGAGATTTTGAGAAGATAGGTTTTTTTGTGACGTGATAACGTCTTATAAATCGATGAACGCCGGCTGCACGCACGAAAAAGTGTCACGTTATGCTTGTCACGTTCCGCTTGTCACGTTCCGCTTGTCATGTTCCGCCTGAGCCAGTCACATTAGTTATCAATCACGTAAAATTATCGTCCGTAAACCGACTTAACCGACATAACCATACATAGTGTCACGTCTTTTCCTAAACAGGGTGGCAGAGGCACAACACTGCTCACTTATGGCCAGTTATTTAATGAGTTACCTTTCTTCTTGGCATATTTATTGTTACTGTGTTTAAAGTTGAAACTTAAGTGGTGATAAAATTGTGTAACATCTTAACTGTAATGAGATGTGTACAAAGTTTTTCATACTTTGTAGTTTAATGGCTTATAAAGGTGTACTTATTGTGAAGTTAACTAAGTGTTAGTGCGGGCCTGGATTAATTAACGAATGGATGGAAGCCGCCCTTGAGTAAGTGATAGTTATAGTATAATACTTTGTTTAACAATACATAAATAAAATCTCTTGTTTGAGATAAGGTTGCATTTCTGCGTCTGTTTAACACCTAATATCTGGGTACCGAGCTTTGCTCTGCGGTTGGTCGATACAAACACAATAAAAGATTTTATAATTCATAATATTCATCAGAATACATATCACCTATTAATACGCTGTTTTGTTTTTAAACAGCCCATGCAAACGAGAAGCAAACACGCATTTTGTTTTCCTCGCGAGTTTTAGCACAGATACTATAATATTATACTAATACAGATAGACCACCTAGAACAAAATATGACACCGGCGTAAACTGAGATGCTACGGAACCTTCTTTAGTTCGAGGCCATTACCGCTTGGTGCAGCACCATCGAAAAATTGCAAATACCACGAGATGGCGCTAAGATAAATAATAGGATTTATTCTAAGATTAGCGCAACCTAGAAGTATGTTAACTGAAACCATGGCGTTTAAAGTACAAATCTTACTCTTACTTTTTTACGAAGACTAATTCTAATTTGTATGGGATGAGCACCCTGTGGTATTAGTCACAGATCTTATGGCCAGTTTACATTGGTCAAGGACAGTGGACAGTGGACCAGTGACAGTGGACAGTACAATGGTGTAAACCGATCGGACAGTGGCGAGTCAACTTGGCTTTCATAATAATATCGCCACTGTCCACAGTCCTTTGTCCTTGAACAATGTAGACTGGCCAGTCACAGATATTCAATTTCTCAGCCTACACATGCGGCTGGGCGGTTCTAGACGGAACCCTGGATTTTTCACTTTAAAAAGATCGACTTTTTGGCTCTTTTGATTCGGGCCTACGCGGACCGAGACGGCATGCGGCATGGCAAGTTTTTACCAAGGAACATTGAAACATATCGATATAGAAATAAGACATACTTTGCTGTGGTTTAATAACATAATTATTTTAAACCATGTCAATTTCTGTCTTATTTCTACATTATCGATACGTTTGAATGTCCATTGATAAAAAAATAAAATCCCTTGCCATGCCATCCCAGTTTGCGTGCCATTAGTCCTCGTTGTTTCAAAAAGGTGTTTTTAGGGTTCAGTACCCAAAGGGTATAAAACGGGACCCCTATAACATACTAAACTTCGCTGTCCGTCCGTCTGTCTGCACGCCCCCGTCAGTCACCAGGCTGTATCTCATGAACCGTGAGTTACATAGTTGAAATTTTCACATATGATGTATATTCATGTTGCCGCTATAAAAAATATACTAAAAATATTCAGCCAAGTGCAAATCGGACTCTCACACGCAGGGTTCCGCACCATCATTGTACCAAAAGTACAAAAAAATATGTTTTTTGCCTGAAGACACCTTTATTTTTGCAATATTTCGTGTATTTCAGTATTTATTGGTGGAGCGGCAACAGATACACATTCTGTGAAAATTTCAACTTTCTAGATATTACGGTTCATGCTCTAGGACCCGCTGGCGGTCGGACGGACGGACAGACGGCCAGCGGAGCCTTAGTAATAGGGTCCCGTTTGGCAACCTTTGGGTACGGAACCCTAAAATAACCGGCCAAGAGCGAGTCGGACTCGCGCACGAAGGGTTCCGTATCATTATCTACAAAAAAAACCGCAAAAAATATATATTTTTGTATGGGAGCCCCCCCTAAATATTAATTTAATTTTAATTTAGTTATTTATTTTTTAAGTAAATAATATACTCAATATATTGTGAACATTTTAAGCGTCTACCTGCTACCATTATCAATATCTAGCAAAAATGAACAAATAATCACGTTTGTTGTATGGGAGCCCCCTAATATTAAATTTCTTTTGATTTTTAGTATTTATTGTTATAGCGGCAACAGAAATACATCATTTGTGAAAATTTGAATTGTCTAGATACCACGGTACATGAGATACAGCCTGGTGACAGACAGACGGACGGACGGACGGACGGACGGACGGACGGACGGCCAGACAGCGAAGTCTCAGTAATAGGGTCCCGTTTGGCACCCTTCGGGTATGGAACCCTAAAAAGGATAAAATAAATATTAAAGGGGGCTCCCATACAACAGACAAGATTTCTGGCCGTTTTTACAGATAATGGTACGATACCCTTCGTGCGCGAGTCCGAGTCGCACTTGGCCGGTTTTATTAGCTTTAACACAGTAAAACTTATTACTGTAGGTATACCTCTTTGCTAGTAATTAATCGCACGATTCGCACGAGAATAGCAATAGTTTATAATCACAAGAAGCTGAGCAATAAACCTCTTTGAGCAGCGAATTTCACGGCTCGTGCCAAACAGTCCTGTCACAGTGCTGCTACAGCATGTTTGCATACTGCCGCGCACGCAGCATTTGCACAATTACATCTTTTGTTTGCTAGAAGGAAGAGATTTTTTACGCTCGTCTTTGCATATTCTTGTTCAAGCGGCCAACATCCACAAAAGATCCAGGTTATGGACTCATACGTTTTGAACTTTATTACCAAGTCATAAGGTTGAAAATAGCGGGCGGTTGTTTTTTATGCGGACGCTTGAGAAGGTAACATAGGTGTAGAAATTATGAAATATGAAGTAACGACAGCTAGTTTTACAAAACACTACCATAGCATATTTTGCGTAGCGTGGCAAACCGGTTTAGTTTACAGTCGATATTTGTCATATTTTAAAGTGCATTGCGTAAAATGCTTATCTTTTCACTGGGGGTGATTCTACAGGTGTGAAAATTAAGGTAATGAGGACTTTGCTGACATTAAAATAATAATCGTTCAATGGTGAGTCGCGCTCTCAGACGAAGGATTTCGTACAGGAAAAATTACAATAAAACTCGTTTTTGGGGTTTCGTATCTCAGAAGGAGAAACCCTCATCCTTATAGGATCACTCGTGCTGCTGTCCGTCCGTGCGTCACAGGCAATTTACTCAGAACATATTGGACCGATCAAGTTGAAAATTGGTACACATATCAATAGTGTTAGACCTATTATTGTTGTACAAAACCCCCTCAATGCGAATCCAACTCGCAATTGGCAGCTTATTTGTAAATGGATTTATTTGGCTCTCACACGTTTTGGTTTTTAATACTGTAAGTGTGACCTGCTTTCGTAAATAAATATTTTAAATCTTTTTAAATCTTTTTTACACATTACCTAGGAAATGTGTGTAGCTAATGAAGTTATTTGAAATGCATTGATAATCTGTACCCAGCTTACGCAGAAATACCGTAGTCGCACTGTCGCAGTATTTGACGACGCAACGGAACGTGGGATTGGACCGATCAAGCCAACAGCTTTGCTCGTGATTCGGGAAGCAATTAATCCAACTGCGGCGACAAGCTTACCCCTGTCACACGAAATGGAGTATTGATTTACTTATTTATTTATTTATTTATTTATTTATTGGTACTAAGCCCACAGCACATACAATTAAAATATAAGTTAACTATTACACTTTGCTGAGGCCAATTACGGGCTTTCATTAAAACTAGACTTATGGTAGGTATAAGTTGTATGCAGAAAATATTTAAGAGAACTGGCTATACAACGGCCACCCCATATGTCATTTTAGTTTATTTACATAAGTTATAATTTTGTATCTGAGTTAAGACTTTACGGTCCCGGTCCTTTTTAGGTTTCCGTACCCGAAGGGTGCCGAACGGGACCCTATTACTCAGACTTCGCTGTCCGTCCGTCCGCCCGTCTGTCTGTCACAGGCTGTATCTCATGAACCGTGGTAGCTAGACAGTTGAAATTTTCACAGATGATGTATTTCTGTTGCTGCTCTATCAATAAATACTAAAAAAAACATATGAAGGGGGGCTCCCCTACAACTAACGTGTTTTTTTTTGCGGTTATTTATTGACCGAGCGAGCGAAGCGAGCGAAGCGTCTCCGTTTCAGGTTTGGGCAAAAATGCTTTCGTATGTCCGGTTGTTCTCCTCTACAGGTCGCATTTATGAACCGATTCTCGTGAAATTTTGTGAGCAGGTTGGAAAAATAAATAGAATTTTTTACTCGAGCCAGTTTTTTGATTTTTTTCAAAATGGCGGAGATAAAATCGCTACAACCCAAACGGCTCGATGGATATTAACAAATGAGGTGTCGTTGGATTCGTAAAGACCATGAGAGTGAAACAGATGAGCGAGCGAAGCGAGCGAAGCGTCTCCGTTTCAGGTTTGGGCAAAAATGCTTTTGTATGTCCGGTTGTTCTCCTCTACAGGTCGCATTTATGAACCGATTCTCGTGAAATTTTGTGAGCAGGTTGAAAAAATAAATAGAATTTTTTACTCGAGCCAGTTTTTTGATGTTTTTCAAAATGGCGGAGATATGGGGTTTTAAAATGTAAAAAAATCGCTACAACCCAAACGGCTCGATGGATATTAACAAATGAGGTGTCGTTGGATTTGTAAAGACTATGAGAGTGAAACAGATTATATAATTTTAGTAAAAAGTCAATAGGTTGTATAAAAGATCGCGAAATGTAGTTTACAAAGTTATTGGTGCGGCTACTTTCATACTGCATGTACGTAACCAGGTACATTCATAAGTTTGTATGTGTTATTGAAAGAAAATTATTTGGGTTATTTTTTTTATGTGTTTTAGCAGTTCAGCTTTCCCACCGACATACTCGCGAGGTCTACAGCTCACAGAGCCACTAGTAGATAATAGTACGGAACCCTTCGTGCGCGAGTCCGACTCGCTCTTGGCCGGTTATTTGGGCTTGCGTGGGGACTTGGCCTCTTTTAAACCATTTTTGAAGTAAAACTTCTTAGGGCACGGGGGAAAAATTTATTTAACCTCTCAACTGTGGGTTATTCATATATTTGCTTTTCAATTGCTACTAGCCGGGTGCTATCACGAGTGGCTAAGAAATGTAACGGAAATTGGAATCGGTGACGTCAGGGTCGGCTGAAGACTTTTAAAACCGCAACTATTTTCAATACGGTTTTTAACTAATCAGATAAGATAATAATACATTCGTACAATAAAGAATATTAATTAGTGAGAGAAAAACCTGATGAAACGTTAACAAATAAAAATTATTTTAAGCATTCTTCCACGAGTTCTTGATTTCCGGTATGGCCAAGATGGCGCCGCCGCCGCCGCCGCCGCTGGCTGGGACAAACCTCGGACAAACAAAACCAACTAGCATGACTCAAACTACTTCGTTCAACCTCTTTGTTGGAACCGGAACTTATGTTTGACAGCTGTGCGATGCGATCCATACAGTTTGTAAGAAAAGAGTTTCATCAATGTCACACGGGTCGATATGGATTTCTAAAACAAGCAAAGCAATGCATACATTTGAGCGAGACGGCTTAAAGACGTGACGTCAGATGGTATATAATCTGAGCGAGATGCAAATAGTAGTGACACTATTGAATGAGTTAAGTATATCACCACGAGCGCGACAAATTGTAGATAAGGAATGGTGGGAAATAAATGACATGACGTATTAAAAGTAAGTACAAGTATAAAATAATTTCAAATAATCGGACGTCTGAAACTTAAAAGTAACTTGAAGCAGAGATTGGATCTCAAAATTGGAAATTTAAATCTCTTTTAGTATAGGTAGGTATAGGTGTATAGTATAGGTACCACTTAATGATCTAGCTACAGAAGTTTTACTTCTAACACGTGTACGGTGCTACACGCGTTTTTTTTAAAATTATTATTATTCTTTATTGCAAAGAAACTTAAAAAATACATTTACAAGAAATATTATACGCAAAGGCGAGCTTATCTCTAAAGAGAGATTTCTACCAGCAAACCTAGGCAGGACAGGAATGTGGATGCATGAGGACAGTCCTAGTGCGCAATAAAACTACATAACAACACGAAAATTACAGCATAAATATAAAATACAGTACTTACTTATATAAACATTGTAAAATAACAATACATATATGCATAGACCTACATAAATATATATATATATATATGTATATGATACATACATATAAATATAATGTTACCTACCTACTAATTCGGAAGAGACAGGAAATGCTCTTTTAATCTTTTCCATTTATGAGTTGATAGAGTAATTATAGCCCACGTAAGAATAAATCTAAGAATGCACGTCCGAGGTAGATACCCAAAACGCTAAACGAGAATCGTCGATATTAATCTATATAAAAATGCAATGTAAATTTTATAATTCAATTTGAAAAGTCGTGTTTTCTACTCAGTTCGTCATTTGACTAAAACACCATTCGCCATTTTGACTCCGACTTGATGTCACTCCGATGGTAACCAACGACGTAAATTAGTACTGGTCTTTGCAGTTGTCGTGTGTTTACTAACGGAATGACGTCACGAGCGAAACATCATGGCGGCTAGCGTTTCCGCGCGACAAACTAAACTATCGTAAATTAATTAATGATTTTAAGGCATTTATCTGTTTCACGAAACAGAAATAAAATTTCTACTCATTTATCACGGCCTCATTTTTTTTTTCAAAAAAGTTTCCACAAAAGCAATAGTACTCTATCGTGCCTTTGCCACCCCGAAAGGGAAACAGGCGTGACCGTTTTTAGATCACTCGCAGCGGACCCGTACAATTTGACCCAGCAATCAGTTTCGACGTGACTGACTCATGAATAAACCTCATTTGGCTACAGAAAGGCCATCGCGGGAAAGAACGGAATATGTTTACATATACAGGCTGTTGATTTGTAAACCCCGAGATAGTGCTATTATACAACGTGTAACTTTAAGTACGCAAAACCTGAAAATAGGTTGTTCAGAATGACGAGTATAATCGATTCCATCACTATACCTACATCATTTTATTTTTATTTTATCCATAATTATTTATTGCCGCTTCTATCATTTACCGTGATCCAGCGAGATATTCAAATAAGTGTGTCGAACGAAAGCAGCGGCAGATCAATCCACAAAGCAAGCGCGCGCGCGCTACATTAGTTATCTCTTTCAAACTAAGGATCTCGCAATGAACGTTAGAAGGGAACACACGGCGGGTGTGTGTGAATGTCTAGGTACCTATTTTGTGCTATCGCGGGCGGTGTACTGCGGGCGGTTTTTAAGGCGGCAGAGCTAAGAGAAACTATTAGAATTGTTAAGAAAACGAAAACTGCTAATCTATCTATCTATCTATCTTCTAGAATTTTAGTTTTTTTTTTAATTTTCTTTCAACAATATTTTTTTTGTAATAAAAATCACTTGGGGTCTATAAGGTTTTGCGTACTTAGAATTACACGTTGTATAGAACGTGAGTTAACGTTAAACTTGAGTAAACTCTTAGGTCCAATTTCATACGATGAAATCAGCCCTCAGTCTGGCTAAATTAAGGAAATCAGACCGAATAACATCCGAATAATTAGTGTAGTTTTGAAAATTCATCCATCATTACTTAAAACAATTAAATTAAATAAAAAATATCCTTATGGTCACTGCCGCCGTCGTCGAGTGGCAGGGTGCCCAACATGCTGGCACCATTACCTCGCTGTATCGCCAGGCTAATTCGCTGAGCGAGGTAGGTGCCAGCTCTAGAATCACCCGACGCTTCGACGAGTCTCTAACGATTAAATAATAACAAGTCCGAAAACTCAATTCCGGTGCGAAATTGTAAAAAAAAAATGTGATAGATTTTACGATAACTTCGGGAGACTTTTCTTTTATGCAAAATTAATTAAATTACTTTTATGCGCAAGTGAATGGCAGCTGACACTAATGCTCAACAAAAAAGTGAGAAAAGGCGGTTTTTGCTCTGTTCGCCAAGACCGACTGTCACATTTCTCAAAGGTAATCTCTCACGGGCAGTCAAAATTGCGCATTTCGTAGCAAGTAGGACGTTACGCCGCTCAAGGCTACATCAAGTAGGTAATTGACGACAATGACAATAATTAGTTATTGTAGCTAAATAATAAAAACCTTCAATATCGACGTCAGTCGTCTCTTGCTATTAAAGAATTTCAGGCGCTATTGTATTGAAATTGACTTCATATCATACCTACTATTTAATTGTAAACACCCCATTTTTCCCCAATAGAAATACAAATTCTGTAAAACATTTCAACTCTCTAGCTATTACGGTTCATGCTGTAGGACCCGATGACGGATAGACGGACAGCAGAGCCTTAGTAATAGGGTCCCGTTTGGCACCCTTCGGGTACAGAACCCTAAAAACTAGAGACACCGCCACACCACGTCGAGAATTTAGAAGCAATATCTCGAAACATTGGCTGCAATTTTTGAAATTGCCTTACCGGGCAATTGCTCGAATATTTAAGCGTTCCCTAACACGTGACAAGGATAGTCGTATAAAACTCGATTCACCATATGCGTTAAGTTGCGTAGAACTAGCGCCCCCCTGTAAACTGTCAAAAGATCGTTGGAAAATTGTAATATTCACCTGCTGTCTATTATACAGCTACATAAATATTGTAATTTATGACACCTCTTCTGGCTCTCGTACGTAAGGCAACGCGTGAATTATGCATGTGTCACGAGATATAGTTAATCGGTGAGAGTTGATAAATCCTTTTATCAACTCTCACCGACTACCTACATCTCCTAATTAAAATGGTGCACAAAAAGATGACGAAGGAGATAGGTTATTCGTTATATGGTCTAGCGCTAACTATGGCGTAAAAAAGGTGCTAAACTTATGAATGAAAATGACATAGCGTGGATTTGTCGCCAGCGTCCTGTGACCATCATCATAATCTGTAGTGCCGATACGCACAGCCCTGCGCTAACCTCATCCATTGAGGTCCAGTCGACTTGATGATATCGTCGGACTATCGAACACTTGGTCTGCCTACTGGCCTTGCAGCTCCCCTTAGCTTCCACTCTGTACCTGCTTCGGGACACCATCCGCCGTCCAGCCTAGCCAAGTATTTAGGGTACTTGGCTAGACCGATGGCAATACATACAAACAATACAACGACCCTCAGAGTGCAGATTTTGCAAGGCTCGACAGGCGAGAGGTCTTTTTTTTTTCTTTATTTATTATTAGCAGGAATTATAAATATTCATCTTAAATAGGTCCACGGAAACCATAATGGGTTTGTATGTGGATCCTTGATTACGCTTAGGTATATCACACATCTTATTTTAGTTATTTTATTACACTGGGTAAGTTAACACTTAACACATAATGTGAAAAATATATCCGGTAGGTATTACGTTATTTGCATTTTACACAACTAAGTACTTAAGTATTGGTTGGGGATAGGAAAAGGAGGAAAAGTATTTTTTAAGTTTAGCTTTTATGTTTATATACTTAGGTGTTATTGTGTTTAAACCGCGAGAACTTGCGTAACTCATGCGATAGCCCCATTAACACTTATCTACTCTCCCAGAATAGGCAGTAACGAGTTAAACGCTCAGGTGGAGTAAGCTCGGATTTGCGGAAAGCTTTCGGTTACGTCGGCGACTCCCAACAATTTAATCCAGGGTAAAATTTACAGGAACTTAAATTATACGCATTTACAAATAAATACCTTATATAGATACATTGCAAAGTAAAATAACCGGCAAAGTGCGAGTCGGACTCGCGCACGAAGGGTTCCGTACTATTATTTATAAAAAACCGCAAAAAAAAACACGTTAGTTGTATGTGAGCCCCCCTTAATATTAAATTTCTTTTGTTTTTTAGTATTTGTTGTTATAGCGGCAACAGAAATACATCATCTGTGAAAATTTCAACTGTCTAGCTACCACGGTTCTTGAGATATAGCCTGGTGACAGACAGACGGACGGACAGCGAAGTCTCAGTTATAGGGTCCCGTAACGGGACTCCCGTTTGGCACCTTTCGGGTACGGAACCCTAAAAAAGCATTTACCCATGGCCTCGGTAATGTAATCTTTATGTTTTGCTACTAGCCATAAGGTTACACACACAAAAAACATTGTATCCCCGAAAAACACAGCGGGGGGTTTATTAGTTTGAATTGTGTCTGTCTGGGTGTGTCTGCGTTGTTTTACTCGTTTTTAGTTTGCTCGTATTTAGAGGTAGTTATCAAATTATCATGAATCATTTTTTTCTGAAGGGAAATTTGCTAAACGCCCTCAAAGCCTATATAGCTGTAGGTTTTTATGACATGATATTAATTTATATATTTGTTTTATATATTCATAAATTGATATGAAACACTGAAAGGTTATCCCTACTTAATTTGTAAGCAGGCACATTAAATCTTACCAAACACATCGTTACATCGCTACGCCGTAACGCATCGTAGCGCTTGCTACGGGTCTCTCAGCTTTCAACAATTTTCTACCTGTGATTGCTTTTGTAATGAAGTGAAAAGTTTGAATTCTTCATAAACTATAACCTCTCATAAGGACATAGGCCGAACAAACTAACAATGAAGAACAATAGACGTCTCGGTCGGAGCGAGATTAACTAAATTAGCCTGTATACTGTCAATAAAGTTAGAAAAAAATGTATGCATATGAAGTTGTCAAAGTTTACCCAAGCTTAGCGTCAATTTAAATTCTAGCCAGTGACGCTGACCCCCAGTTTCCGAGACGCTGATCAATCACAGATCACGTTTAACTAATCGGTTTTACTCAAAATGGCGGCACGTGATTGGCTGAAATTAGTTAACCGCTCTGTTAGCTAATCGTGACCTGTGATCACCGTCTCAGAAACTGGGGGTGAGTGTTTGATTTTACTTCAATTAATAACACCTTTTATTTACTTGTTTATTTTACTCACAACCTTCGTGTGAAAAGGCAATTACTTAGCTACGTAATCTAATAATAAGGTTATTACAGGTTTCTACGGCTAATAGCAGGTCAACTGACAGAGGTCGGCATTAAAATTTTAACAATAACTTTTAGTAATTATGTAAAAACAAAAAGTTAAACTTCTAACTAAGCATGCCTTATTTGCATTTGATGTTTGTTCAAAGAAGGAAGCGCGAAAGACCACGAAGCATTTATTAAATTGAATTAGCAGTTTAAAATAAACCCTATGGTATCAAAATGCTGTCAGATTTGAAGCAGTTAGTTTAGTTTGTTAAGTTTACGCTAAACTCGAGTACACTTTTATAACTCCGTACAAGTGTATGTTTAGCTGCCATAGTTTATAACTCCATACAAGTGTATATTTAGCTGCCATAGTTTACTCGAGTACGTTCTAGTATCACTTAGTTTAGTCGTAGTCGCCTTCCAGAATTCCACGGCAAAACTAAAATCTAGTATAATTTTGTCCACGCAAGGTGGCGACGCGGTATAGTACAACAACGACCACTCGAAATACTTAATTCAAAGTGTCCCCTCGGGCAGCGGACGTGTCGTCACGAATATAAAGTCGAAGTCCGGCAATAGTAGAATTGTAGTCCAGAAACGTTTGACGTTTCATTGGTTTTATCTGAGATTGTTAAACCGCCACGCGCCGCCTCCGCCACGCGCCGCCTCCGCCACGCGCCGCCTCCGCCGCCGCCGCCACCCATTTGGTGTGACAAAGACGCCAGAAACTAACACTGTAAATTCCTGAAATCGCAAGTAAACGGCTAGTTCTGAATTTTATATTATAATGTTGTTAAAACCGCTACCAGTAGCGAATAGGTATCCAAATTTTCAGCTTCGAAGACCTGTGCTTACTTATCTTTGCAGCACACTCGAAAAACAGCGAAATTTTCGGACTTAAACCACGCGTTTTCAAAAAAAATAATTTAAAAGTAGTTTCTCGTATTTTGACACCAGCCCCGCTACGCTACCGTATTTGTACGTACAATCTTTTGTTTATTTTGATAATTCCCAGTTTTGGGGAACTTTACAGGGCACACCGGGCATTTACCGGGTAAATGCCCCATGGGGAATTTACTGGGAACGGGAACTTACTCGCGGCACATCGGTACCCGCTACCTACTGATCTGCCACCACCACTAATGTGTTTTGGGAATTCAATCTAGGCAATCAGAACTTAGAATAATTTATTTTTAGAGGAAATTAAATAAAAATATAAAAAATATATGTTAAAGCCAAGCTAAGCAAGTCTAACTGAGGAACATACTGTGCCATTTTTATAATTATTAGATAAATAACAAGAACACAAATTCAGATGCCGTGCGAAATTGTAAAATAAAACATTGTGACAGACAGATTTTCTGGCAACTTCAGGAGACATTTCTATCGAGCGAAATTAATAAAATAACGTTTAAGGGAAAGCAAAGTCACGCTGACACTCGTGATAAACAAGCTGGTGAAAAAACATAAAGCAAATACTCGTCATTCCGAGCGATTTGTGTTTTGCTGAAGGCTATTTTTGCCTAAGGCGCCGCCGCCGCGCCGTCTTAATTATCCTGACTAAAGTTGCCATCGGTCGGTTGAAATTTAAATTGTCGCCACTAACTAAACTACAACATTTTATTTACAGCGCAGCTTCCGTGAACCTTTTTCCTAATTAAAAAGAACACAGGCACGCTATACTATGTAGAATACAAACATATATGCGTTGGGTACATGCAATATATAGTTTTACACGTAGATATAGAGGAGATGTGAACGGCGCCAATGGATGGCGGCGGGCGATGCCAAACTGGTCTACTGTGTGTGTCCCACTCTTAATTAAACTGGTGTGCGCATCTTCAAGGCATGTGAAAGTGTTGAAGATTTAGAAATAACAACCATAACAAACAACTTAGCCTCACTACGGGTTGGCAGAAGCATATTATGTAGGTACCTAATTGATTATTATGTAGGTACCTTATTGATTATTATTAAAAAAACTTGTGTGTGTCGATTTGGTGAACACTGTAAAGGCACATATTGTTAATAAATAAATAAACATGTGCCCACTTTTCGCTCCATTTTGGGCGAGATTTTGGGTGACAGAGATTAGCCCATCACCGCCGCTAAATAAGTTTCATTAATTCTCTGTGGGATCAATCAAGTAAGCAAACCCCCAGTTAGCTAATCGTAACTGTGAGACACTGATCACAGTTACGATTAGCTAACAGAGCGATTAACTAATTTAAGCCAATCACTTGCCGCCATCGCCATCAGCCAATCGTGTGCCGCCATTTTGAATTAACCACTGATTATTTAATCGTGACCTGTGATCAGCGGCTCCGACACTGGGGGAAAGAGTGTCACTTACCTGACAGTAGGACCGTGTTGTTCCAAAACCACTACTTCATCAAACAGTATTTACATACAGGCACATACATTGCTTCTGGCCCCACACTAGGATACCCCTGTGTCCTGGGCACCAGAATCAGTGCATCACAAACATGTAAATATCCAAGACCTGGGTCTTTTTTTTGTCCCCAGCTGGGATTCAAACCCGGGATCTCTTGCATGGCAGACAGATGCGCAACTGCTGCGCCACAGAGGTCGTCAAAGTACAACGTACATAGTATTTACTACTTTATTTCTTTAGTTTTTGGCACAGCAAAATCACTGTAATTTTGATAATGACCACAGATACTATAATATTACACTAATACAGATAGACCACGTAGAACAAAATATGTGATCGGCGTAAACTGAGATGCTACGGAAGCTTCTTTAGTTCGAGGGTTTTATCGCTTGGTGTAGCACCAACGAAAAACTGCAAATACCACGAGATGGCGCTAAGATATATTATAGGATTTATTCTAAGATTAGCGCCACCTAGAAGTATGTTAACTGAAACAAATCTTACTCCTCACACAATAGAATAGAATAGAATAGAATAGAAAAGTGTTTATTTTTTGTCATTTCACATACAAGTTTTGTCCGCCAGGCAGGTAATAGTATTTATAAGTACATATGTCTTAAAGTTCTCGTACATTAATATATGTTTGCTTATATAAAAAATAATATAGCATGACATTACAATTTTAAAGGTAGGTATGTAAATGTAAACGTAAAACGTTTTATTTTAACATCGAGTGTCTGCGAGGGACATGTCGCTTGCTGACACATTTACCTCACACAGTTTAATAAAGAGTTAGCTCCTCACGCCATCTCTTTTTGACGAAGGGTTACTAATTCTAATTTGTGTGGGGTGAGCACCCTGTGTAATGTTCGGAGAGGAAGTCCCCTTCATCTCCATTCACCGGACATTGGTGTCGTTCGTCGTGTCCGGTCCATTACCATCGGAAAAGACCGCACAGTTATTTGTGTGATGACTCGGCTAAATAGAAACCACAGTTTGGAACTGATAATTTAGAATTTTTATTATCTTTTGTCACTTGAAAGCGATATCAAACGACACCTAGCACAGACCGTACCGGAATGATACGAAAGATGGCGTTTCTATCGCATGTTTTAACTTGATCATTTAGCAACCAATAAACGATTGATTTTTGCATGATAATTAAATAAAAAACATCAAAAATGGAGTAGGTAACTAACTACCTATTCAATAACTGACTAAAATAACAATAACAAAATAATAATATGGTACAGCGTCACGCCTTTTCCCATGCGGGGTGGCAGAGGCACAACTGTGCCCACTTTCAATACTCCATTTTACGTGACAAGGGAATTGACTGAAAATGGGCACAATAGGTAGGTAGTGTCTATGCCACCCCGGATGAAATGAAATAAAGGCGTGGCGCTTTAATTATTAAGTTGTTTGTTTGTCTGAATGGTGCCTTTAGATTACGTGTATTTCAGTTATTTATTAATCTAGTTTAAAGTTCGTCATCTAGTGTAAAGTGTTATATACATTTATCCTCTCTTGTGTGGTCAACCTAAAAGTGCACTGAATTATCGCTCGCGTTTCTTATAAAAGCGGCTATAGAGGTGAATGGAAAGGTCGCTAGAATGTACGTACAGTCAGATAAAAATTAAGTTTTTTTTCTGTAATTTTTGTATTTTACAACGTATCCAGCCGCCAGCACCCACTGTTGAGTTAAGGCTTCATTACGTCATGTGTCTGCTTTTCCACCAGCGATGTGCTAGGGAAATGTGTCGTGCGAGGATGTCTAGCTGTGCTGTGACAATGTGTAGGGGTTTCCACCAAAGCTGTGCGAGAAAAATGTGTCGTACGAGGATGTGTAGCGGAACTGTGAAATGTGTCGGCGGGAGGTGCGGTGTAAAGGGAGCGGAGCAGTACGTATGACGCAAACCTCGCAACACGTTCCTCGCAAAACATCCCTCGCAACACATCCCTCGCACGCAACACATTCCTTGCACACATCTCTCGCTTGTTTTGTACGTACAAAAACCTCGCTCCATTAAGCCGTTTCCACCAGAGCTGTGCTGAGCGAGGCAAGGTAAATGAAGCGATACTATTGGTTCTTGAAAAATACATTCCTCGCTACGCATCCTCGCACATCTCTGGTGGAAAACCAGCCCACGGACCGCATTAAATGGCGTAATGAAGTTGTTGCCCGGAAGTGGCATCCGACCATCGGGCGAGTGGTCTGCCTCTCGGTCTACGCACATCCCTGGACCACCATTCTGTCACCGCCTTGGTCTATCTGAATAGAATTGTAAATGAGGGTCTGTTCGAAGGGTTGATGCCGGTGTGGGGGGCGGTACAAATAAGTTAGGTAATAAACTGAAAATGAACGCCAACCTGGAATGATAGGAAGGATGAGGACTTACGTAATGTTGATGGATGAGATGCTGGAACTGGTAATTCACTTCACTGTTTCTTGTGATTGTTTCATCTTGCGCGATATTGAAAATGTAGATTGACGAGGAAGCCTTCACTTGTTGAGTATTTTTTCGAAAAGTAATGGTGGACGAATGAAATGAATGGATCAAGGAATGAACGGGAAGTGAATGGGAATGACAGGAAAAAGGAAGTGGCGCTTTTATACTTATGAATACTGAACATCCTCCCCCCGCTACGGAGTAATAACAATACCCGTATCACATGGACATTGTTGTTGACTGAAATCAGTGGTTGGAGATGATATGATATAATATATATGATGTGTTAAATGAATGTGGTAAATGAATGTGTGTTTTATATGGTTTATGAATAAAAGTATATTACTTAGGATATTGGTAAAGGGCAAAGCTTCACCAAGGGCCTGACTAATTGCCCTGATTGTGTTTTAAGGGTAGCGGACCGTGGAACACCGTCTCGTCCCAAATGTAATTGAATGATACGCCCTAATCGCCAGTGCAATGGGGACGTTACGTCTTCCTTTACCAATACTACTGTACCAATTTCTACAGCATTGGAGTCATCTGACATCCATTTTGAACGTTGTGTCAAAGTGCATAAATATTCCCTATGCCACCTAGTCCAGAAATCTTGCTGCATTCTTTGTATTAATTGCCAGCGGTTAAGTCTGTTGATAGGTGCGTCCGTATAATCTGGAGTAGGTATACTGGTCAACGGGGCTAATGTTAAGAAATGTCCTGGTGTGAGCACTGATAGATCACTGGGATCAGAACTGAGTGGGCACAAAGGCCTTGAGTTGAGAATGGACTCTATTTGAATAAGAAGGGTATTCATTTCCTCATACGTGAGAATTTGTGACCCGACGACACGATATAAATGGGTTTTTACGGATTTTACCCCAGCCTCCCAAAGACCGCCAAAATGAGGGGCTCCTGGAGGGTTGAATTTGAATTGAATACGCTCTTCAGCACAAGCGTTCTTCATTAAATTTTGAAGCTGATTATCACAACCCTTGAAGTTGGATCCACAATCCGAATGAATAATATTGCATCTGCCGCGTCTCCCGATGAAACGATGTAGGCATGCAAGAAAAGCCTCAGATGACATATCTGATGCTAACTCTAAATGGAGTGCCTTGGTGGCAAAACAGACGAAAAGGCATAAATATGCTTTTGTGGTACGATTTCCACGGTGACGATGTAAGGTAATGTTAAAAGGACCTGCGTAGTCGCAGCCTACGACTTGAAATGCTTTTATTTGAGTTATACGAGAAGGTGGAAGATCAGCCATTACGGGCTGAAGTGCTATAGGTTTAGCACGAAAGCAGCGATAACATTGTGAAATCACATGACGAATTGCTCGTCTGGGTGACAGGATCCAGAAGTTCTGGAGGATAAGGTATTGCAAGGTTTGCAAACCAGGATGAAAATTTTCATTGTGTACTGTCTGAATGATAAGTTCAGTCAAACGGTGATTACGTGGTAGTAGAGCGGGATGTTTAGTTTCGAAATTTAATTCAGAGTGAGAAAGCCTTCCCCCGACGCGCAAAATGTTACTGTTATCCAGGAAAGGTTTTAACTTTTTAATGTATTTCGGCATGTTTTTTCCTGACTTCAATTGGTTAATTTCCGATTGAAATGATGATTTTTGAATATGTTTTACCAACAATAATAATGCATCATGCATTTCAATTTCAGTTATTTGACCGGAAAATGACTTTTTGTGAATTTTGTGATCGATGAATCTGTTCCAGTAAATAATAAACCTTTGAATTTTTCTTAACGATGAGTAACTTGTGAGTAATTGATCTAAGATGTGAAGTCTCTCAGAACTTGATATGTTTGACAATACTACTGAAGAACGCTGTTCTTGGAGAGCTTCATCGTGATTTTGTGGAAGTATTTTGTTGGTTGGCCATTGATGCTGGTCTGCAGATAGCCATGAAGGACCTGACCACCACAGGTCATGATTAATGAGTTCATCTGGAGTTAATCCACGGCTGGCGCAATCAGCCGGGTTTTGTTTACTGGGTACATGTCTCCAGACAGCGTTAGGAATTTTCCGTTGAATATTTGAAATTCGGTTACCAACAAAAACCTTGAAATTGGATGAAGGGGAATTAATCCACCACAACACTATCATTGAATCGGACCAGGCATAAACCTTATGAATTTGTATGATTTTCATGTATGTGTTAATGACATATTGCATGGCATCTGCCAGCAGAGAAGCCGCACTCAATTCAAGACGCGGTAGAGTCATCCGTTTAACCGGAGACACTCTCGATTTCGCAAATACTAATTGAGTGTGGGACTTGTTGTCTCTCGTAGTACAACGGATATATATAACTGCTGCATATCCAGATTCACTGGCATCGCAGTAGCCATGAAGTTGATACTCAATTACATCATCGTGGGTGATGCGACGATCTATATGTAAAGTTGACAAATTCGGCAACTGTCGGGAATATTTGTCCCATGTGTTTTGTATGTCCTCGGGTACCGCACTGTCCCACGAAATACCGAGGAGCCACAATCTTTGAATTAAGAACTTTGCCATGAAGGTTATTGGTGTCAAAAAACCTATGGGATCGAATATACGGGCAAGTTCAGATAACATGTTTCGCTTGGTGCATTGTTTTTCCACTGAATTGGACTGATACATGAATACATCCTGGCTTGAGTTCCATGCCAAGCCAAGGATTTTTATGAAATGCGGATCACTATCAAATGATAAGTTCGGAGTAGCTCTATGCTCTTCGGGGACGCCAGCGAGGACATTAGGGTCATTGCTCGCCCATTTGCGCAATTCAAACCCACCTGCGGACATAATACCTATCAACTGGTTCTGTGTGGCGAGAGCAGTTTCTGTGTCCTCACAGCCTGTTACTACGTCATCTACGTATATCCCGTCGCGCAGTATGTTTGCTGCAAGCGGAAAGGATTCTCTCTCATCCTCAGCCAGTTGATGAATAGTCCTGATTGCCAGGAAAGGCGCAGAAGAGACACCGAAGGTTACTCTACCAATACGATATTCCTGAATAGGATGATGAGTGGAAAAACGGAATAAGATCCGTTGAAAATCGCGGTGTTCTGGATTGACTATAATTTGCCTGTACATTTGTCGTACGTCGGCTGTGAAGACTATTGGGTGTAATCTAAACCGCAATAAAATGCTGACAATATCAGCTTGTAACTTGCACCCAGTCAGAAGAGTATTGTTCAATGATATGCCATTCTTATCTTTGGCAGAAGCATCATATACGACGCGTAATTTTGTTGTGAGACTGTCCTGTTTGAATACAGGGTGATGTGGAATGTAATATGCCTTATCAGAGCGACATTCAATGGGCGGAACCAACTCCATCTGTCCAGTCTGTAAATATTCGTTTATGTGTGACTTATACTCCTCATAAAGGTTTGGATCAGCTTTGAGTCGTTTCTCGAGATGAAATAAACGACGTAATGCAACTTCATATGAGCCGCTGAATGTTGGCATTTCACCCTGAAAGGGTAAGTTAACAATGTAACGACCATCCTGATCGCGTTTATGTGTTTGCTGATATATTTCTTCACAGCGCTGATCATCAGTAGAATAGACATTATCCTTTGAAGTGATATTTTCAATGTCCCAAAACTTTTGGACTGCAGTATCTAGATTGCTATCACTGACTACAGCATGATTTATGGATAGAACCATTGATGATGACTGGGCAGATGAAATTGTTTTTCCCATTAAGATCCAGCCAAACACGGTGTTTAAGGCTGTTGCTACATTTGTTGGACCATCAATTTTCCCGGGCAACAGAAGTTGAGGGAACAGTTCCCCACCAACCAAAAGATCTATTGGTCGAGTGACATGGAAGTTCGGGTCAGCAAGTTGAATGTTTGATAGGTGACTGAAGCATTCAGTATCTATATGTTGTGTAGGCATGTCGCTACATATCTTCGGAAGGACAACGGCTTCTGTTGCAAATGTTGGTTTAGAAGCACCTTTTGGACGGACTTTAAGGAATACCTTCCCAGATGATTTGGTTGGTGTATCACCAATACCAGACATGAGAATTGTAGATTTGTAACATGACAAACCCAACCGATGAGCACAATGCTCCGTAATGATATGACTCTGACTACCTGGGTCTATGAGTAGACGGACTGTTTGAAAGGACCCCCAACGATCCATGACTTCGGCTTCAGCAGTTGCTAGAAGCACCGTAGATGATGATGGAGCAAAACTTGACAAGAAATCTCGTGAAGCATTTGAACTAAATAATAAGGAATCAGAATTCCCTAAATTTGAAGATTTGAAATCTTATATCATTGACCGTTGCAAACTGAAAATGAACGCCAACCTGGAATGATAGGAAGGATGAGGACTTACGTAATGTTGATGGATGAGATGCTGGAACTGGTAATTCACTTCACTGTTTCTTGTGATTGTTTCATCTTGCGCGATATTGAAAATGTAGATTGACGAGGAAGCCTTCACTTGTTGAGTATTTTTTCGAAAAGTAATGGTGGACGAATGAAATGAATGGATCAAGGAATGAACGGGAAGTGAATGGGAATGACAGGAAAAAGGAAGTGGCGCTTTTATACTTATGAATACTGAACACTATCTGCCGTCGTCGTTCTTTCTAGCCAATTTTACAATATAGGGTGTAATAATCAGATTGTGGTTAGTGTTAAAAAACTGATGCCTATTCTTGAGGTGTCAAAACCACTAAACTAGAGGAACTAAAGGCACTAAACTGACAACCTTTAAATCCGACAGCTCTTGCGCGGTGGCCACAGAATCCATTTTCAAACACACCATTTTAATTAGTTAGTATAGTTCCTGTAGCCTTCCGAATGGCAGGCTATAAATTGCTATTCAGTTATTTTGTTTTGTTTTATGATATTCGAACTTTATTACCAAGTCATATGGTTGAAAATCGCGGGCCGTCGTTTTTATGCTGACGCTGCTTGAGTGACAGATTATTAAGATAACGATTTTGTAGGTACTTAAATTCAAATTTGGAATTGGACTGATGCTTAATTTTCTGTCTCAAGGTACGGTATAACAGCGAAGTTTAACTTGTTGCTTGCTGTATACCTGCAGCGTGGTCTATTCTGTCGCGAATTCAACAGCTTGTCGGAGAGTAGTTTTATGAAAAGAACCGAAGCAAGAGACATCTAAAGAGTGGGCATTCAAAATACGTCTTTTGAAAATAAACGTTTTTGTTACCTGCTCTTTTTGAAATTTTACTATACTGGCTCTAATAGATCCTTGAGCACTTTGGAAAAAGAAAAAAAAAGTTATAATAAGAATAGGTAGGTCATTAAAAAAATGACTTAGCCACCTCAAGAGGTCGTGCGTGTCTCAGCTAGTATAACGCTCACTTGCGTCATTTTGTTTACCCAGAGCAGGGAGCACTTATCCAGTGGAGCCACAGAGTGGAGCATTTTCCTTTGAAACACAACTCATCAAATTTACGGGCGGCGGGGGACGAGGTAAGAGAGCTGTGAGTGGTCAGCCGCTGCGAAACTGTCCGGCGGCCCGTCGTCGTACATAGGTTGCGTATGCGAACGTTTGTTGAATACAACAAACGTTTGGCGAGCCGCATTCCCCCGCAGGCGCAGTCAATTGGATGTATAGTCTCTGACCTAGAGTTAATGAACACCTCGGTAATTAAAACAGTTTCAACAAACTTATTGTCATACAGAAATATTTTATTCACCCTACGACGAAAGTGGGTTAGGAAGGTATTAATTTCGCGGTTATTTCTTAAAGCTTTTACAATAAAAGATTTATAAGCATTGGGGCTGCAATTTATATTTTTTTTAAATAAACTACGGAACTACTAAAAACGACCCAGGAAGAGATGGAGTAATGAGTTGGCTCTATGGGATAAAGAGTGGAAGGAGACCGCTCAGGATCGAATGGAGTGGAAGAGGGGGAGAGAGGCCTTTACCCAGCAGTGGGATATTACAGGCTCATAAAAAAAAAAAAAAACTGAATCAACACATATCTTAATTGTAGCTTCACCCTTTCCCAAACGGGGTGACAGAGACACGATGTGCCCTTTTAGCCACATATTTAATAATTTACTTCATTTTGCGACAACAAACAGTGGAAATTAGCTCTTTACTTCATTTACATTTCAAACGAAATTGAAATACATAAATTGGTCCAATCTGGCGCTCATTTTGTATGCGGGGAGCAAATATTTTATTACTTACTTGACGAGAATATTAAGTCTATTAAAAGTTTTAGAGACAGAGACTTTCTAATGGACTACTACGAGGGATTCATTAATTTTATTTTTACATAATTAAAAGTTTATATACGAGTATCATGTATTACGATTATTACAATATCCATAGGGCTAGCCCCCTAGCATGCAAAATGTGATTACTAGGGTTTCGTACCCGAAGGGTGCCAAACGGGACCCTGAGACTTCGCTGTCCGTCCGTCCTTCCGTCTGTCACCAGGCTGTATCTCATGAACCGTGGTAGCAAGACAGTTGAAATTTTCACAAATGATGTATTTCTGTTGCAGCTACAATAAAAAATACTAAAAAACAAAAGAAATTAAATATTAAGGGGAGCTCCCACATAACAAACGTGTTTTTTTTTTGCTCATTTTTGCTCGATATTGATAATGGTAGCAGGTAGACGCTTAAAATATTCACAATATAATATTGAGTGTATTATTTACTTAAAAATAAATAATTAAATTTAAATTAAATTTATATTTAAGGGGGGCTCCCGTACAACAAAAGTTTTTTTTATAAATAATGGTATAATAGACGCCAAACAACTTGAACAAATGACCTTGCATGCGCAGAAACCATCTGATATACGATACTGCGCACCACGGTATGGGGTGCGGGACGCGGCGTGCGGAAGGAGCAACGCATCGAGCGCGCCTAGCCACGCTATTGGTAGATCAGTCAAACATCGTTTATACGGATCTCTTCGTGCGCGAGTCCGACTCGCACTTGGCCGGTTTTTTATACTTTTACTTACTAAGTATGAACATGTAATAACTGGCTTAAAGTGAGCACAACTGTACCTCTCCCACCTCGTATGGGAAAAGTCGTCACAATGTATGTTACGTTTAATGCCCATCATCATCAATCAGCCATCATCATCATCAAAATTCACCCACTGCGGGGTACAGGCCTCTTCTTTACCATCTCACCTACTCCGGTCGTGAGCCTCCCGCGTCCATAGCCTGCCAGCGATTAATTTTATCAAATATTATTTCATTTATTTCCATTTCTGGATGTTTTTAGGGTTCACTGAGTTGACTTTGTTTACTCTTGGCCGGTTTTTTATGTACCTAGGTTCAAATGCAAATTCAGTGCTTCAGCCAGCCAGCCTATGGTTATTGTTAGATCCTATTTTGTATAGTCACAGATTACTAAATAGTTACTACGTAACAGATACTTCACTCAGTAGGAAATTTCCAATACCTACTGCTATAATAGCCTACTCCGTCGCGTCAGCAACCGCTGCATGCTAATATGTGCCTAAATGCACAAGCGTACAGTTGTGATCGCACCGCGCGATCTCACACTAATCGCAGGGCTGGCAGACATCGCAGATACTCGTACGATACGAACACAGTTCAAAACGTGCGTGCGCTTGGCTTGCAACAACCATACTGACGTTGGGCGTCGGGCCATAGCCGGGCGCTCCGAGTGCTCGGGCGGGCGGTAGGTAATTATAGCGCGCGAGTACATTCAGTGACGGAGGCCTGGTATAGTTTAGGGCACTCCGCAAAAATTTAATGCATAAAAGAACGGGTCCAATTTTTCCGAGTAAAGCTTAGCCAAGTTAAGGCACTGGAAAACATAAAATTCCCATTTTAAGTCCAACTTTCTATAAGTTATTGCTCTGTCGTAGACATGGCGAGATGCCAACATACTGTAAAATTAGCTCCAGAAGTTCAAACGAGTTTAAAAAGTGAGATAGATCCTTGTTCTCGAGATAAGTATGGTAGAGTTTATGTGCTGTGAATTCAGACCTGCACAAACTTTTGACGTGGTACGACTGTACTCGTAGCATGTGGCCATAATTTTGTTCTAAGAAATCTTGAAATTGTCGTATGAAATAAACTGTCAAGTGCGAATAGGACTCGTGCCAAGGGTTCCGATCACACTTGGAGATTGTTATCTCGTAACCAAACTGACAGCCTTGATGTCATCCATGTAAACCGAATGATTTACAGACTGACAGCCTTTCGCCCTGAAAACGACAGCTGTATCGCAGTGGTTGTGGCTCTGCTTACCATGCGAGAAGTCCCGGGTTCGATTCCTGGCTAGGGATAAAGATTATAAAAAAAACAATAAAAAAAAAGAAAAAAAGCGCCAGGTCTTGGTTGTTTACATGTTTATAATGTCGCTGTATCTGGTTCCCACGACACAGGGTATCCTAGTGTGGGGCCAGAAGCAATTTATGTGCCTGTATGTAAATGTTATATGACGTTTAAGTGGCACTTTATTTGAGCGTAGTCTGTGCACTTCGCCGCCATTTTGCCTTTGAATTAAAATTCTAGAATCCTTTGTCACTGTCACATACTTGCCAATTGAGCCAATTTGTCTTTGATAAAAGATTTAATCAACCCGATACCGTAAAACAATGGAGACCAAATAAATTGGAAATCCTGGAACAAATAGGACATAGGAGAGTCATTTCATTTGTAAATACGGTAATGGATACATTCGCATTTAAACACGAGTTTGTCTCTTATTAAGTATATTATGCAACGTAATGTCTGTACTTGTGCGTTTTGTTTGAAATCTCATAATTCAGAACACAATTTCAGAAGTAAGTTGCTCATCCCTTACATGTAATTTATTGAGCACCATTTGACAACTGAGATACAGTGTTTTCACTAGTTCGGTTGTCAGTGATCCCTCCTATTTTACGAAAAATTATTTTAGTAAGTAGAATCTGTGTAAACCATGTATAAGGAGTAGATAACACCACACACAAACCTCAATGGTTTAAGTGGTGATCAAGAACATGAAACTCTGTTTGTAATTAGATGCCAGTAAATAAATAAATAAAAAAAAAACTGTCAACAAACAAATTTCATTTCATTTCGTTTCAAGAACTAATGTTAGACCCTCTAATCTGAAGATTTAGGATAGATAGTCTATTCAAAACGGATGGCCATCCAAGACAGATGGTATTTTTCTTGCATCCCCAACATCGTTGCAATATCCGCTTTTAATAACTAAACCACATACGACAATAATTAATAGTATGAACGTGACATTAATACTCGTTGGAGGATATCAGTCAAACTAATAAAGCCTACCTACCTTTAATGTCGAACAGAATACACCCGTAAGTCGTCGGCTTTGAAAGTACAATATTAAGCTGATGTGAGGTGAGACTATTGAACCGAGATAGAGCTCGTCTAAGCTGAAATGACGCGCCCCACTCCTTGGTTTTGTATTTACTTGTCATACAAAACCAAGGAGTGTGGCGCGTCATTTCAGCTTAGACGAGCTCTAACTCATACATAACTTTGTTTAATTCTCAAGGCGTAAAATTATCGAACTGATAACTTGAAATTCGACAGCTTTTATCCGGTTTCTATTTTAATCCCCCGACGAAAATGACATACAGCAGTCAAACGGGTGGACGGATTCTAATATGGTTTATGTGGTTTATTTAGTAGACTTCCATACAATGATTTTAAGCTATATTTTATTAGAATCAGCTCAGTGGTTCGGAAGATATTTGCTTTACTAGGAAACAAGCCAGCCTTTTAGACTTACGGTCTTTTGTCGAATTATTTATTTATTTCAAATTAATAAACTCGTATAAATCAATACAATTATTTAGATAAAGATAAAGAGCTAAAGAGCCTAGCTATCCCGTATGGGAAAAAGGGATGTTATTTAGTTACGCCTTTGGAATCTGACTACGGCATTGCATGTATGAAAGTAGTGGTCGCACTTTGGTCATGTGCATAGACAAATAAGTAATTTTGTCTATGGTCATGTGTAAGCCTCCTAGTCACCTGGCTTGACACCTGTATGTCGTCGGTCTAAGGCCTAGAATGGCATGCTTTGGACTTGTATTGAAGGGTGTTGGAGAACAATAGACCGTGTTCGTTAGATCTGAAGACATTCCTGAGTGTGCTCTTGTTGTTTGGGACAAGGAAATGTTAAAAAATAAAATACATGATGAATTTTGGTTCGTGACTATAACATATTGTTGCTAACTCGGTAAATGATTGCAGTTAAAGCTAGTATATAAATAATCACAACTATTCGTTAGTAATTTTAATAATTCTGAATGTTTGATCACCTCACAATTCATGTTAAAACCTTTTTCAAATGAACTAATCAGAGGAGTAAGAAGTGTCAAAATCAAAGGCCTTAAACAATTTATGACAAAGTCAAAAGACAGTTTCGCTTGTAGAGTGTGTAGGGTGACCAACTGACCCTGAACCAAAATAGGACATTTTAATTTACTTGTTTGTACAAAAAAATATAACTTTATAACTTTATACTTTATTGCACAAAATAACACATTTTACAATTGAAAGTGGACAACACATGACAAAGGCGAGCTTATCTCGCTATATTTATGACTTAGCGAGCTCTCATCTACAGCATAACATTTCTAACCTATAGGCAAATCCAAGTTTACTTTGTTGCTGCACGACCCCGCAGTCACCCTGTATATATCTGTAAAATTCGAACAACAACTCGCATCTCCCATCGCTATCCCTCTAACTTCGCATTTGTTTGTCACTTAGAATCGTGTTCTAGTTCGAAGTGAGCGGGCGTCGAAGTGACCCTACCGAATGCCACTTCTTATCTTAAATCTCGCGTTCAATTTAGTTCAAATCCCTCCCACGCTCGCAAGTGTAGCGCTAGTGTAAATTCGAATTTATCAACCGAGTTTTAAAATTAAATGAAATGAAAATGAAATGTTTATTCAATAAGAAATGTACATTTGCATGTTATAATAACTTAACTAAAGATACATCATCTGTTTATGAGTTATGGTGTTGATATTAAGCACAAGATAACGTCAGAGTCGATACTCCCCAAAGTAGGGTTTCCCCTGTGTTTTGGGATAAGTAGCGAGGCTCCTCCCCTAAAAAAATGAAACATGAAAGTTAACAAACCAAATCAAGTATTGTTCTATTTCAGTGGTGATGTAGATATAAAATTTTAATTTAAAATTTAAAAGAATGTAATTTAAAATATAAGATTACTCACTTAGAACGTAAAATGTTAATCAAGCGGCCGATTCAGATTCTAATTTTCAGATTTTTGACGGCCTCTGTGGCGCAGCGGTTGCACATCTGCCTGCAATGCGAGAGGTCCCGGGTTCGAATCCTGGCTCGGGACAAAAAATTGGTTGCCTGTAAAGTCGGTATACGGGCGAAAGTTTTACGTGACAACGACTTTGAGTGGTAAAATAATTTTAATGTGAATATTCATTCGTATAGTAGGAAGAAGGATGAAATAATAGTAACAATTTAAAACATTTATTTATACAAAGAATTATATTTAAAACATTAATTTATACAAAGAATCGCGTGCCTTTCACTTTTTATGTCTGTCTCTCTTAGGCGGGCTAACCATGCCCGAGTGGAAGGGACGCATGCCTCTCACTCGCTCTCATTGTGAGCGCATAACGTGAGCGGAGCGTAACGCAGTTTCTTGAAGTGTCACCCGGCAAACCAATTTATAAGACGTTGTCACGTCAAAAAAAACCCCATGTCTTGGATGTTTACATGTTTGTGATGTCGCTGTTTCTAGTTCCCACGACACAGGGTATCCTAGTGTGGGGCCAGAAGCAATGTATGTGCCTGTATGTAAATATTTATGTTTATGTTTAATTCTACAGTTGAGGTTTACAGAATCACGCGGCAATTGTTACATTAGCTAGTGCCATTGATGGTAAAGGGCACTAGAGATAAGCTCGCCTTTGTACATGTTTTTTTCATTATTAAGTGTCTGGCAAGTGAAGGGAGTGGCAGTTCTGTACGGAGTACTATTATCTCTTCTGTGGTATAGTGTAAAATCTCTTTTCGCTTAAAACTTGTACCCTCTCTACTACTCTCTAGTCATAGCCTACCTGAACCACTCTGACTTCAGTATAATCTAACGTACAGCAGTATCTGACAAGAAATAGGTATGTATGTATTAGGTATATAGGTATAATAGCTGAAGTAGGTATAGGTAATATTATAGACGTTAACGGCTTTGGGGTAATGAATGTTAACTGCATATTGTCTCATCTGCGTTGAGGAGCTGTAGCTTCTAAGGTTAAACATAAACATAAAATAAACATTTATATACAGGTTCATACATTGCTTCTGACCCCAAACTTGGAGGCTCATGTTTCGTGGGAATCAAAAACAGCGACATCACACACATAAACATCCAGGACCTGTTTTTTTTTTGTTTTCTTGTTATCCAGCCAGGGATCGAACCTGGGACCTCTCGCATGGTAGGCAGAACCACAACCGTAATGCCACGAAGGTCGTCATAAACAATGAGTGATAGAGATGTGTAGAATTTCATGGGGTTGATAGCCATTGGGGTAATTTTGATGACCCATGATATTACCCAACAAGCTTTTTTAGACAGATTCAAACACTAGGAGTGATAGAAAAACATCGCGAGGAAACCTTCTGTTTCAATAGCTTACTTAGATGATTTGCCCCCTGTCCAGCAAAAAAAACATTAAATGACTAACGTGAGTTTGGACTCACAAACAAGTAAAGCGTAAGTATAGCTTATTTAGGCATTATGTGGTACAGGGGCCCAGGGGGGTTACCACAACCTTTTTAGATAACCGTCTGAATAAGAGTTGGTAAAATATAACACATTATACAGGTGCAACAGAAGGGTGTAGTCATATTTTAGGGGGTTGTTAGGAAGACCATTCTGAGCAACTTTTACTAGCTTTTCCCCTGGCGGTCAGCTGATTTGTATAGAGAAGTGACAATTAAAGTTGCCCTAATCAAATCGGTTTCACTGTGAAAGTTGCTCAGAATGTTGTCCCTAACAACCCTTTAAAATATGACTACACCTTTCTGTTACATGCCATGACGATGTTTTTAAAGATAAGTATGAACTCAATCGGTATAACACGTTGTGGTAACCCTCCTGTTGAGTTACTCCAAACTTTTTTGCGGTTCAAATCCGATACCGTTCAGATACATCACAATGGGAATAATTTCTGATCGAACACTCCATAGTGATCCTTATTTAAGCTGTAATAAGAGTTGTTTTACAACGGTCATGTTATTTTCTCGGATCGAATCAGAAGAGCTGATCCGCATTATTTAAAGGTAGGAATACGGGCCCTTTTCGGAAACTCATAAACAGTTTAACCATCCCCCTCCTCCGTATCTCATGGAGATACAATAACATTACCATAAACCGACCGTAAACGGACCCGGTTCGTCCTGTCAAGGTTATTTTGTCATCCATCGGTTATCTGGGTTATCTTTATGGGTCTGTGTCAGTGGGTGGGTCATTTTCTACTCAACCAATCTAACCCCAAGTGTTTGAAAGAGAGGTCAAATGAAGGAGGAGAATAACTAGAAAACAATTATTCAAGATGTATGTATTATTGTATCAGCCGAATGAAAAACTAGCTAAAAAGTGGACGCAATTCAATTGACAATTTACAATTATTTACACAACATAATGCAACGAATCCGTCATCAAGCGTTAGTTCTACCTATCACCACTTGGAAAAAGATCTTTGCAAAGCTGTAGGTACTTTTGATTTCTCCTGAAGTAACTTTTGTGTCGATTTTTAAAATAGATCGAGTTAAGAATAAGCCGATAGAGGGACTCGATACTTCTGATGAGAGAATGGGAAAGTTGGATGTACTTACATAGTGCTGACTTGAATAACAAAATAATGTTCGCAGAATGTACGTATCTACTTGTAGCGAAATATTTTTGTTTTATCGTAGTTTTTGTTTGTATTTCGGAGGCGAAAATGCTGCCGTACACTCGCCGTACAGGAAAGAGGTCTGACTTTATGTTTGGTCGCAGTATAACTAATGGCGTTTCACAAAAAAAAGTTTAATACCACAGTGCGACCGACAAATAGAAATAAAATAAAATTATGGCATCGGTACAAACAAAACGAATCAACACAGGGAAGTCACCATTTCTAGAAAACCGGCCTCCAACGGAACTCAACTCTAGATCGATCGCTCAGGATTCAAAAAACACTCTCGCCCTAAAAATAGTTCTTTACTCCCTTGGTAAACAATCTACTATTTCACTGAGCAGACAGATGCTTCAAACTTATGACACCCCACTTTTTCATCGGAGGTTTAAAAATAATAATACTCGTCGTAACGTAACATAATGTAGCTTTTTGACGTAGTCGACATTTTCGTAACGACTCGTAGTCTCGTAGCAGCGTAAACTGCTTCGCGTTTGTAGCGGAATATCAGCAATTCGTAGCTTTATCTGCTGATATTTTTTTTATTGCTTTGCCTATGATAAAATATTTGCAAGTTTATTCGTATAAATATTAACATTGGTAAACAAGCACTAACAATCAGTTAGAAATCGTCACAAACATAATTATCTTTAATGAATCTTGAAGTAACTACTTGTGTGTCTTCCCGCCTGGTAAATAGCAAGACAATCTAACATATAAATGTATACATAGAAAAATAAACTTTATTTCTGTGCAGTCTTTCCTGTACCTCACATAATTTCAGGGGTTTTTAATTTCAGGCCGCTATAATTAGGGTTTTATTGTATACAAACAAAGCAGACTGCAAACAGTTACAATAGGCGAGTTCTTTTGTTGAACTTAATTTATGCACATTTAAGATAAGTAAGCTTTTGTCAGATTACATGAGGAAAATTCGTTCATACATACGTACAAAAGATATAATAATAATATGGAACAGGACCCGCGGTTTGAATGGCTGCAGCCACGAAGTTACATTCTGTTTATTCCTTTATTTGACAGACAACTATTGATAGAGTTAGGCTGGATTTTACCAAAATAAATATACCTACGCAGAATGACTATCCCGGGGATAACTTGTATCTTTTTCATAGACACCAGTGACACCTAGATCAGATCACTTTATTTTGAACTGTCATTTGTCATACAAGTTACCCCGGGATAGTTATTCTCCGTATAAATTTTTGTTGGTAAAACCCAGCCTTAATAGCGTATATTTAGTAAAGCATTTATATAAAGTAACTAGCGTACTTCGAGCATCGGTCTAAGGTACAAATTTTCAAATGACAGATTTCAAAATTGTATATAATTGAGCATCACTCACTAAACACACTATAGTGTAGGTTTTCCATACACATTTTTGTTATGTTATGTATGACCTAGTTGATTTAATTTAGAAAGACTGTACTTATTGCTGATTATAATTAATTAAAACACGAGACGCACATTTTGACTGACTTTATATTTTAGTTCAGTTTTTTGTAGAGCTTCTATATAACTATCAGAAACTAAAGATAGGTTTTTGATCAAGTCATAGGGATCCGGCTCGAAGGTCCATGACTAAGAAAGACTGTATTGCTGATTATAAATAATTAAAACACGGGACGCACACTTTGACCAACTTTATACTTTGTTCACATTTTTGTAGAGCCAAGAAAACAGGTTAGGCAATCTAAAGTATGAAAAATTATACTGAAATGTTGGTAATTCCAACACCAGCCATTATCTTATTTACATGCAAGATACATTCTGCGCGACCGTAGAGCGGCACTTAAGTATGATCCTGTCTTGAGAGTCTCAGGAGTGCTTCTGAAAAGCTTTGTTTAGTTTCCTTTGTTGTTTTCTTTGTTGATATATTAGTACACGAATACTATACAAGGTGTAAATGAATTAACGCAAAATAAGTGGTTTTATCGTTTATTATCGTACATTTTGTTACTACTTTGTTTGGCTTTGCTACGAGGTTATTCATTCAAGTTTTAAGTTGTAGGAAACAAACACACATTAAACATTAAACACTCATTAAACATTTACATCCAGGCTCACACGTTGCTGCAGACGCAGCCGCAATCAGCGTGGCAACGCACCCGCCGCACCGCACGGCCCACGGTCCCAATCTACCTATCCCGGCTCGACGTGAACATGACCTGCCAGGACTTTGAGCGTCACATCTTGGAAAGGCTGAAGAGGAATCGCGCGGTCACAAGCAGACAGAGGTTTCGACAGTGCAGATAGGGGTTTTGGAGTCAGAACGACCCAAGGACTTTCTGTCCTTCAAACTTCGGGTGCCAGCGGACCTCAAGACAATATTCCTGGCCAAAGATTACTGGCCGGAGGGCATCGTCTACCGACGCTATAGGGAAGCGAGACCGAAGATTAAAATCCCTAGCTAGGCTAGTTAATATTGTTATATTTTATATTTATGTCTAGTTTTAAGGTATATATCGATATGGGATTTTTATATCCTTAAATAAAGATTTATTATTATTATTATTATTTACGTCGATCGGTCACCACGCACTCCGGCGTCGTTTTGGTCATCAGGGAGCACTTATCCAGTTGAGAGCGCATAGATACATTTTCCTTTGAAACACAACACACCAATTTACGGGCGGCGGGGGACGAGGTAAGAGACCTGTGATTGGTCAGCCGCTGCGAAACTGTCTGGCGGCCCGTCATCGTACATAGGTTGCGTATGCAAACATTTGTTGAATACAACAAACGTTTGGCGAGCCGCGTTCCCCCTCAGGCGCAGTAAATTGGATATATAGTCTCTGGTCTGGAGAATATTAAGAAAAAACTTCATCGATGTTTTTAGACAGTAGAAACGTATGACGGCCACCGCTTTTTAACCGACTTCCCAAAGGAGGAGGTTTACAATTCGTCCGGATATTTGTTTTTTTTTTTTTTTTTTTATGTATGTTCCCCGATAGCGCCTAGACGGATGGACCGATTTGGAAAATTATTTTTTTGTTTGAAAGGGTTTACCTTCCCATTGGTCCCATTGACACCAGGTCAGGATCTGATGATGGGATCCTGGAGAAATCGAGGGAACTCTTCAAATATTATAGGCAGACCTATAGTGATTTTTGTGTTTTTCATAATAACTCGTGCAAATGCACATGGTAAGCATAATATTGTGATGCGGAACTGCTCATGAAGACCACATATGGCCACCAGATCTGCTCAATACTAGGTACAAATACAATGCGTGGCTGGCGGGCAGGCAACGCATAGCCTAAGCCGGTGGACCTAGAGCCATGAAACTTTGTACAGAGGTTCCTTAGTAGCGTGGGGTAGCACTGTGATGGGATTTGACAAAATTAATTCCCCAAGGGGGGGGGGGGGTAAGGGGTTACAGTTTGTATTAAACTCAATCTAATCAAATAGGGTTTGTGGAAGTCGGTTTTTTCTAAAGTTTACTTTTTGTTTCAATTATTACAAAAAATCTTATTCATTTATCTTACTCGTATCCGGGTTAAAGCCTGTGTCCCTCGGTGGGAACATTAATGGGCTACATTTATATACTTTATTTACTTATAAATTATTCTCTAGTATTCACTACACGTCGAGTTATGGGACACTTTTTGTATGAACATCAGTTCCACAGCTCGATTGTATTGTACCATATTGTTTTAAGAGGATCGTGTACTCGCGAGCTTCCATACAAAAAGCGGTAACGTTTTCCACCCCTTAAACCTTGTCCGATTTTCACAATTTTTTTACATGTTTGAGATACTATGGAAAACTATGCTCGTACGTTTTGATTTTTTTGTAATAATGTATATTTTAGGAAATATAAGAACATAACCCAGTCCATATAAAAATATAAGATCCAATATTTCCTAAAATATATAATATTTCAAAAAAATCAAAACGTACGAGCATAGTTTTCCATAGTATCTCAAACATGTAAAATAAATGTGAAAATCGGACAAGGTTTAGGGGGTGGAAAACGTTACCGCTTTTTGTATGGAAGCTCGCGAGTACACGATCCTCAAACTACATACACAATGGGTAGGTAGAAAGTTTTTAGTAGATAGAAGAATTAGAAGGTGGCGATGTTTTCATTCTTAGATTTTATGGACGCATATTATTAAGTTACAAGTGGACTTAATTTATAAAACATAGCGTCACGCCTTTTCCCATACGGGGTGGCAGAGGCACAACTGTGCCCACTTTCTAGCCAGTGATTCAATACTCCATTTTTATGGTGCCTAGCCCATCGCCGCAGCTATGGAGTAATTGAAGGTTTCCTCACGATGTTTTCCATCACCGTTAGAACGTCCGTGTACCGGTACTTAAGATAAATTACTTATCTCAATAAGGTACGGTCAGCACCGGGATTCGAAGCTGCATCTCCTGCGTGGGAGGCAAGCATGAAACCCACTAGACCACGCAGCTTAATTTATAAGGATATGAAAATGCACTGCACATACATCACTCTCGGGATGTCTCGCGCGGGAGTGTACGGCGGCGATAACATTCTGTCAGTGGTCCATGCAATGACGTCACGGCACTAATGAACGTCACTCACTCATAATTGCACTTAACCCTTTCTCGTCAAATGAGGGCTTGTTTTTATGATGAACGGCGGGACAAGGGGCCGGGCAGAATAGTTTGTATAAGGGTTAAGGTTCATCTCGTAGAAGGGACGTCGGATACTCATTTAACCCCTCGTCTGTGACAGTGGCCGCTATGGGCAGTTAACAATTAAAATGTAATTGTAATAAAATTACCCACTGACAAAAGGACAAGAATATTATGAAATCTAGCAAATATTTACTTAAAAATTTACCACTGAGTATAGTTTACTACATTATTGGATTTTAGAGAAGCTCATGTCTTATATAATTATTTGTTTTGTGGAAAACGTTTTAAGATTTGACTGTACATTATTTTACTGTAAGTGTACGGTATTATTTCGGAATATTTTTCATTTGACTTGAAAACTAAATTATTCAATTCGCCCAAACTTAGCTCATACGAGGTAACTTGTCTTTAGTATTAGACTACGCTAAGTTAACACTGTTCTAAACTTGGTTGTGCTTATGTTTATGCAGAGATGTTTAATATATAATTGAAACAAAAAGTAAACTTTAGAAAAAACCGACTTCCACAAACCCTATTTGATTAGATTGAGTTTAATACAAACTGTAACCCCTTATCCCCCCCCCCCCCCTTGGGGAATTAATTTTGTCAAATCCCATCACAGTGCTACCCCACGCTACTAAGGAACCTCTGTACAAAGTTTCATGGCTCTAGGTCCACCGGCTTAGAATATGCGTTGCCTGCCCGTCAGCCACGCATTGTATTTGTACCTAGTATTGAGCAGATCTGGTGGCCATATGTGGTCTTCATCAGCAGTTCCGCATCACAATATTATGCTTACCATGTGCATTTGCACGAGTTATTATGAAAAACACAAAAATCACTATAGGTCTGCCTATAATATTTGAAGAGTTCCCTCGATTTCTCCAGGATCCCATCATCAGATCCTGACCTGGTGTCAATGGGACCAATGGGAAGGTAAACCCTTTCAAACAAAAAAATAATTTTCCAAATCAGTCCATCCGTTTAGGCGCTATCGAGGCACATACATAAAAAAAAAAAAAAACAAATATCCGGACGAATTGTAAACCTCCTCCTTTGGGAAGTCGGTTAAAAACACGCTCCCTACTTGATAAGATAGTTCTATGTTCTATCTACGTGCCATATTTCTACTAAACACCGACACAAACACACACACACACACACACACACACATAGCATCACACCTTCTCCCCATACTGCAAAACTGGACCTATTACTGTTAGTCCGTCTATCCGCCAGCAGGATGTAAGTTCCGTCTTATACATGAACAATTTGTATCATTACTATCGAAATTATGTCCTCTGATTGTCGATATTAAGATATTAAAGGTTAATTTACTTACGGCCGGGATAAAAACTGACAAAACTCAAACCACTCGGCAAAAAAGGTCATTAAAAACCCTGACTCATGCCTCTCATAATAGATCTACTGCCTGAAGTACCACTCAGGAAGTAATGGGCCTTTATTTCATTGACAAAGGCTGCGCACACTCCAACACCCGAAGCATGCAGATGCTATAAATATAGCTCTGTCGACGAAACCCACGTCGCCTCCGGTGAGGGACTGAGCTGATACCAGCGGGGCTAAAAGGCAAAAAATATTACGAGTATATTTGTAAATAAAGACATTTCGATTGGATTTCATTTAAATCAACTAATTATCATGTTTCTTGGAATAGATTTACATAATGATGGGTCTGTTATTTCCCAAAATATGGTCAGTTTATCGAATGTCACCTGCGGGGGGCTACCATAAGGCACGCCACTCACCTCAGTCGCACATTTTGTCACAATTTAATGTCAAAATCAATGCTCGCAAATATAGAGAAACGTCATTAAGTCGCAAAATTTGTCATTTATAAAAAAATGGTCTTTTTCTGGCCGTATCTGTACAAGATTACAAAATTACAAACTATAAAATAACAAATTAATAAAATTATTATTATCAATTATTTGCGCGACCGAAGTGAGTGGCTAGCCCCCCGCAGGTGACATTCGATAAACTGACCATATTTTGGGAAATAACAGACCCATCATTATGGAAATCTTTTCCAAGAAACATCATAATTAGTTGATTTAAATCAAATCCAATCGAAATGTATTTATTTACACATATACTCTTAATATTTTTTGCCTCTTCTGTACTTTGGACCACTATGGAACAAGAAGGAAAAGAAAAAAGAAAAGAAAGAAGTTCTTCTCAAGAAAAGAAGGGTAAAGAATCTCCCACATTTTTGAAGTAAAACTTCTTAGGGCACGGGGGTAAAATTTATTTAACCTCTCAACTGTGGGTTATTCATATATTTGCTTTTCAATTGCTACTAGCCGGGTGCTATCACGAGTGGCTAAGAAATGTAACGGAAATTGGAATCGGTGACGTCAGGGTCGGCTGAAGACTTTTAAAACCGCAACTATTTTCAATACGGTTTTTAACTAATCAGATAAGATAATAATACATTCGTACAATAAAGAATGTTAATTAGTGAGAGAAAAACCTGATAAAACGTTAACAAATAAAAATTATTTTAAGCATTCTTCCACGAGTTCTTGATTTCCGGTATGGCCAAGATGGCGCCGCCGCCGCCGCCGCCGCTGGCTGGGACAAACAAAAAACCTCTTTGTTGGAACCGGAACTTATGTTTGACAGCTGTGCGATGCGATCCATACAGTTTGTAAGAAAAGAGTTTCATCAATGTCACACGGGTCGATATGGATTTCTAAAACAAGCAAAGCAATGCATACATTTGAGCGAGACGGCTTAAAGACGTGACGTCAGATGGTATATAATCTGAGCGAGATGCAAATAGTAGTGACACTATTGAATGAGTTAAGTATATCACCACGAGCGCGACAAATTGTAGATAAGGAATGGTGGGAAATAAATGACATGACGTATTAAAAGTAAGTACAAGTATAAAATAATTTCAAATAATCGGACGTCTGAAACTTAAAAGTAACTTGAAGCAGAGATTGGATCTCAAAATTGGAAATTTAAATCTCTTTTAGTATAGGTAGGTATAGGTGTATAGTATAGGTACCACTTAATGATCTAGCTACAGAAGTTTTACTTCTAACACGTGTACGGTGCTACACGCGTATTTTTTTTTATATCTTTTAAACAGGTAAAGGTTTAATAATAACAGTATGTAAATAAGTATGCATTAGTAGGTAGGTCCTGCATTATAAGATTTAATATTGTGATAAAAAATTACTAAATAATAAGAAAATAACCCTAATCCATCTCACCCTGATAAAATTCAGGGAAAACTTATCCAGTGGAGAGCGCATAGTTACATTTTCTTTTGAAACACAACTCACGAATTTACGGGCGGCGGGGGACGAGGTAAGAGAGCTGTGATTGGTCAGCCGCTGCGAAACGGTCTGGCGGCCCGTCTTCGTACATAGGCCGCACACGTTGCATACAACAAATGTTTGGCGAGCCGCATTCCCCCGCAGGTGGATATACATTATAGTCTCTGGTAGGTACCTATCAATTTATATTTAGGAATAAAAATAATCTTAGCAGCGAGTTCAGTGTTGAGGTAAATTAACCCCATAGGATTGGGGTCAATTTAATGAGGGATGAAATTATTTATTATTTGCGACCGTCTGTTTCTTCTTGCGACCGTAAGTTTCTCCTAGAAAGTTGTTCATAATAATGGATACTATCATTCCCCAAAATATGGTTACTTTATTAAATGTCACCCTGTTTAAAGCACCAAGCTCATCTCAAGTCTCTCTACACACTTTCCCACGACTAAAACCTTGTCGCGCTCGGCATGCTACTGGTCCAACTGTGGTAGAGGACTATGTATCTGCATTTTCCAAGCCATAAAGCACACTTCAAATATCGTTAAACTTTACAAGTGTGAAATGGTTGATTTACTGCGGGTTCCGTCCACTATAGGTATCTTGAGGTGGGACCAGAAGCTATTATAAGTGCCGGTAAATAAATGTTTACGTTTTCAAACAAGCATGCTATGTAAGACATTTGATGAAAAATCTAAATGATATAATCAGCATGATGATTTCGGTAAATTTTGTATTTGCAGTATTTAAATTTTCTCATGCGCAACGAAATCGATGCGAAAGCGCACGAATGACAACCGAGCACATCCACACCGAGTTAGAGCTCGTCTAAGCTGAAATGACGCGCCCCACTCCTTGGTTTTGTATGACAAGTAAATACAAAACCAAGGAGTGGGGCGCGTCATTTCAGCTTAGACGAGCTCTACATAGGGCATACGTTATTTTTTCATACAGGATAACAGAGGCACTATTTGTCATTTTCAGCTAGTCATTCAATATATACTTAATTTGGCCTGACAGGGGCTAGCCCATCGCCGCACCGGTTTCCTCACGGTATTTTCTATCACCGGTAGTGTACGTTTATTTAAATCAATGTTTAATTAATTTATGAAATCAAATAAGAATAAGAATATATTTATTTAGAAGGCAAGATTTAAAGCTAGGTTTATTACAAGTTATCGTTTGTGCAAATACAATTTATACAGGAGTTAGACTGCAGCCCCACACTAGGCTGAGCCTGTATCGTGGGTGCCATAGTATGCTTAGCAGAGTGGGAAATGTTGTGCGTAATTTACAACCAAAAAATAAAAGTTAAGATAGGTACTTAGAAACATTTAAAAAATTCAAAATATACACATTTAAAATATTTAACACTTTTAAAATATACACAGCGCAATATTAGTAGTAAATTATCAGCAGAACCCTAAGTATGATTGCCTGCGAAGAAGCGCACAATTGAGGCGGCGCGTTGCGCAGACGAGCTTTCACTCGCAGCTTTATTAGTGCTTTCAAACGGAGCTTTCTGAGCTTTCGCCGAATAAAAAATATTATATGTTTATAGAATGCAAAAATTACTTCGTTTCGTTCTAACGCGGGGTTCGATAACTGTACTCATCTTTATAGTGAACGAAAAATAAAATACAATGTTGTTTATTATATTTTAACAAAAGCCTTTTTCCCTTAGGGCATTTCAATTAAGCCATTAAAGTGTCCCACTGCTTGGCAAAGGCCTCCCCCTCTTTCGTCCACACTTCCCTGGCCTGTGCCACCTCCGGCCACCTCGACAGGAACTTGTCGAAGTCATCCCGCCATCTCCATAAAGGCCATCTCCACGCCGGTATCCGTCCTGTGGCACCCAGTCAGTGGCGATTTTCGCCCATCTGTCTGGGTGCATGCGACTTACGTGGACGGCCCAGTTCCACTTTAGCTAGCGGTCTGTCCATCAGCGATACCAGAATGATGCTGCGCTCCATTGCTCACTGGCAAACCTTTAGTTTGGACTTCTGAAGTTCGGTCAAAGTCCATGACTGAGCTCCGTTATATTTTATTAAAATATTATTAAGTTGGTAAACCACAATTATTTTATTCTAGGAAAGCTACAATATCTAATCCCCGTCTGCAGGACACAAAGTCATATCATCAAGGTTTAGAACAATCTACAATACCCGAGGCAAAGTTTCTGTCAGTATGTAAATCCAAATTGCTCCGTATCCCCATTTTAGCTACAAATGTCCAATATTTGAGCTTGCTACGCGCGTAACTGCTACGTTGCTACGAGATTGTGCTACGCTTTTCGTAGCAGTTAGGTATGTGTGTGTACATGTTACGGCTAATATAGGTGAGCGGCTAAAACTAGTATGCATAATTGACCGAGCGAGCGTAGCGAGAGAAGCGTCTCCGTTTCAGGATTGGGCAATAAATTAAATGCTTACGTATGTCTGTCTGTCCATCTGTAAGTTCTCCTCTACAGGTCGCATTTCTCAACCGATTCTCGTGAAATTTTGTAAGCAGGTTAGATGTTTAAATGTTTCTTTTTATAGATTTAGTTTTTTTTTTAAATGGCGGAGATATGGTATTTTTAAATGAAAAAAAAAAAACGCTACAACCGAAACAGCTCGACGGATATTAACAAATGTGGTGTCGTTGTTTGTTTTTGGAGACCTTGAGAGTGACACAGACTACATATTTTAGTTAAAAGTCAATAGGTTGTATTATAAACCGCAAAATTTAGTTAACAAAGTTATTGGTGCGGGTACATTAAAACTACATGTACTTAACCAGGTACATTCATAAGTTTGTATGTGTATTTGAAGGAAAATGCAGTCGGGTTATTTGTTTTTAACATAATTCCATCTGTTTTATTTTGTTTAATATTAATAAATAAATTTTATATACATTTCAATTAAAATAATAATTTTAAATGAAGAAGTTAACTTAAATAAAAAATTAAATAAATAAATTAATGGAACCTCGGAGAATGACCTAAGTTACATTTTGTTATAAATATAAATACAAATTCTTGTATATTTTCAAGATTGTGACGTCACTCTTTCCTGTCGTCGAATCCCACAACACATATCCTATTGTGGGGCCAGGAGTAATATCCCATTGTAGAGCCAGAAGAAATGAATATACTTGTATATAATTGTTGTTGTATATATTTTTAAAACTTTATGGAGCTGCCAAAGACACGTGCACCAGATAAGATATGTGTTTATTCAGACGCAGTAAAGTATGTTTTCAAAGCCAAAAGTAACGGGAAGGAAGCTTCGGCCGCAGGAAACTCACAACTTTCTACCGAGCTTATTCTTCTCTGGACTTATGAAAAGCTTACCCAAGGGCATACTTTTTCATTTGATCCCGTAGGCCTAGTGAGTTTTTATGTTTTTATGCTGTCACTGAGTGAGTTTTTATGTTTTTATGTCGTAAGAAGTCTTAGTTCATACTATTAGGTACGTCCTTAGCGATTTTGATATTTTTAACCCAAAACCACAAAATAGGGGTGTTATATGTTTGAAGCGTCAATCAATTTGTATGTCAGTCCGTGTATTAGCAACTAACTGGATTTGAGGTGGTTGAATTTTTGACAAATGATAAAATAAAAATGATAAAATAAAAAGTATATAATGGCATAAACTGCAAAAACGTGTGTTTTTGCAAATTAGACAAAAAACGCTGATGATTTCTAAAAGTTAAACATTTTTTTAGATATTTTGATTTCCGATTTTACACATTTATTTATTTATTTATTTATTTACTTATATGGACAAACAACAGTAATAAACTTTACAAAACATAAATTACAAACACAAAATACAAAGTAAGCTTACTACCTTAAACGTTCATCACTAAAACATACATTTATAAAAAATATTGTGATACAAATCTTTTTGGTAATTTTAAAAGACTTAATCTACCTTAAACTCAAACCTATATGATTAGTTACTTCTTTTTTAAAAGATTTTTTTTTGCTCCTAAGTATGTCTATCGACAGGAACCTCTCATTATAGGTATGGCAAATTCGATGTATCGGCGCACGAAGACCGGAATTGGTGCGCGTTGGATTAACATAAAAAAGTTTACAAGGACGGCGTGGCGTTGCTGTATGTGGGGCAAGGTATTTAATTTCTTCGACAAGCTCCGGACAATCATAGTGGTTGTTACATATGTTATATAAAAATAATTCGTCGGTTATTGTGCGTCTAGAGGCCAAACTAGGTACTTTATAGAGTGACATGAGGTTTTCGTAGCTCATTTTGCTACGTGTAAGTCTGTAGTGTATCGATTTGAGGGCTTTTTTTTGTATGTTCTCAAGTTTGTCATTGTAAACGGCATATAAGGGATTCCATACAACGGAAGCATACTCAAGTTGGGATCTAACTAGGGTTTTATAGAGTGTCATATATGTAAGTTTTTTATTAAAGTATTTACTAACTCTTAATATGAAACCGAGCATCTGATATGCTTTCGTACAAATTTTCTCTATATGGTCGTCGAAAATGAGTTTTTCATCAAAAAGGACACCCAAATCTCGAATTGAGGAAACCCTCTCCATTTCTTGGCCACCGATGTTGTATGGTTGGAGTATCTTGTTCATTTTACGCGTAAAAGTTATTTGTTTACATTTATTATGCGCAAGTTGAAGTTTGTTAGTTAGACAAAACTCGTGGAATCTATTAAGGTCTTCTTGTAAACTAATACAATCTTCCAGAGAATTAATTGTTTTAAAGATTTTTAAGTCATCGGCGAACATTAATATCTGACAATGTTGGAAGCATTGGTTAATCCTATTAATAAAAAGTGTATATTGGAGAGGTCCTAAAATTGAGCCCTGAATTACACCAGAAGATACTAATCTTCTATCGGAATGATATCCATTGATTGTAACCATCTGGAATCTGTCCCGTAAATAGGACCCAAACCACTGAAGAAGGTTTCCGGTTATGCCGTTGTATGCTAGCTGCTCGAGTAACAAAACATGATCCACTTTGTCAAATGCTTTTTGGAAATCTGTGTATATCACATCCACTTGAACTCCCTCATCCATGGCCTTAAATAGAAAGTTCGAGTATAAAGCTAAGTTAGTTATTGTGGACTTGTCTTTCATGAATCCGTGCTGTTGTTTAGCAATATTTCGTCTTACTTGCGTGTAGAGAGATTCTTGAACCAGTGACTCGAAAATCTTGGGTATTGTAGAGAGGACAGATATGGGTCTATAATAGGTGATATTATTCCGAGAACCGGATTTGTGTAGAGGTGTGATATATGCTAGTTTCCAGAAGTCCGGGAAGCATCCTTCTTGTACACTGCGGTTAAATATTATGTAAAGCGGTTCTGCTAAAAGGTCGGCAGTGTTTTTCAAAAATATTGGACCTATTTTATCTGGACCGGGCCCTTTAGATATATCTAGAGTTAAAAGCCTTTTTTTAATTCGGTATTTAGTAATATGTAGATTAGAGACGTTTTCAGCTTCCGAACTTGTATTAAATTCATGTATATTAATATCATTTAAATCAGTATCATTCGGTTCAAAAACGGAGCTAAAGAATTCATTAAACATATCAGCTATTTCGGATGGGCTGTCAGATGTTCTGTTTTCCAATGACATATTAGATGGATATCCCGATTCGTTTTTCTTCAGAGAGGCTACATATTTCCAAAAATGTTTAACGTTTTCAGAAATATTACACTCGGTTTTAGAGATATATGAATTGAAGTCCTGTTTCAAAAGTAATTTAACTCTTTCACGAAGGAGTGAAAATTCTCTATAGTCCGATAGATTGTGGTAAGTTTTCCACTTATTCCACACCGTTTTTTTACGTGATAATGTACTTGATAACGCTTTAGAAAACCATGATGGAAAATTACGTGACTTTGTTTTATATAGAGGTACATGTTTATTAATAATTTCGAGTAAGATTTCGTAGAATATAGAAACACTTTCAGGTACTTTTTTATTTTTTAAAACGTTTTCCCAATTTATTAATGATAGTTCAGATTTGATAGAGTTAAAATCACATTTATTAAAGTTAAATTTGTCAATTTTTTTTGGTTGAATTTGTTTGACTGTTTTTGTGTTTTCAAAGGTGAACATTAAAGGGGGGTGGTGTTGGTAATCAGGCCGCGACAACTCAATGTATGGTGGAGAGCAAACGCAATAGCTACTATTAGAAAACATGAGATCTAATAAGCGATTATTGTTGTTGTAAATATTATTGTATTGTTGGAATTGCATTAAACCCATGGTGTTATCGAGTGATTTATGAAGTTCTGTTTTAATATTGGGTACTAAATTATTCCCAGTAGGGTTGGGGGCCCAAGTCAAATCTGGTATGTTGTAATCTCCTATAGCACAGAAAGTATAAGTAGGATATTTCATAAATAGGTGCTGTAGCTTATTGAAATGAGAATCGTATAAATTTTTGTTAGTTTTGGGAGGTATATATGTTATGCATAGCATTAGAGTATTAGATTTACACAGAGGTATACTTATAAATAACTCTTCTGTAGTCTTATCTTCCAGTTCAAAGTGTCGCGATGCAGTAATTTTTTTATTGATAGCGACAACAATACCTCCACCGTCCTTTTTGTTAAAGTCAACCAAGTTACGATCGCGACGAAACATCGAATATCTGTTGTCTACAATTTCCGAGTCAAAAATACTATTGAAGAGCCAAGTTTCTGTCAGTATAATCACATCAAAATATGAACATTGTATATTATGTCTAAGTTCCGTAAGCTTACCACGCAACCCACCACAGTTTTGATAATAAATACTAATATTTGAGTCAACCATTGATAACATAAAATAATATGTATTTAAAGATATATTTTTTTAGTTTAAGTTTGACTTTTAATATGTAATGTAAACTATAATATGCCACATAAGAACCTTAACAGCATTCCTTGTAGAACTCCTGGAATAAGTCGTTTTAGGTAAATAAAAACTATTAGGTTATTTTTTTCATATAGTTTCCAATTGCATTATGAAGTTTTCAAACACTATATTTTTTTGCCAAGAGACTGTTTTAAAACATATATTTTTTCTGGATTCAGGTATCTCAAACTGCTGGAATATTTTTATAAAGATGGGCATTTTGTGGACAATCGTCTATAATTTGGTAAACTAAAGCTCAATTTCCTCAACAAATATAACAATAAATAAACATAATTCTCACCTATTGACCGGGTCACCATGGCGTGACAAACAACCACCAGTCAGAGCTATTAATTAGCTAGTTTAATTTCGTCCAGGAAAAAAAATGCGGCTTCGGTACAGTCTGCAACGCAAATGGCTGGGCCGACTTACATACTGATTTATTGTCCACCAGCTCGTCCAACGTCCACAAAAGACCCAGATCTTTTTTCCTTTTTTTCTAAGATTTTTTTCCAGTGAACTTAGACAGTCTATTTTTTTTCTACTTTTAAACAAAAAACAAACAAAACAAAAATTAGTTTATTTCAGTAAGTACAGCAGCACAGGTCGTGGGACTCCCCTTTTAAGTTAATAAAAACCTGTGTTAGGGGAGACCGCTCATTCCACATTGGAGAATTAGGTACACAATTACGTCTTTAAACCATTAGACTTATAAGTATGTGTGTACAGTCCGGGCAGGCCCAGCCAATCGGGTCCCAGACTGTACCTATAAAATAAGTAATATAACTAATTTTATTTTTAACCGACTTCCCAAAGGAGGAGGTTTACAATTCGTCCGGATGTTTGTTTTTTTTTTATTTATTTTTTTATGTATGTGCCCCGATAGCGCCTAAACGGATGGACCGATTTGGAAAATTATTTTTTTGTTTGAAAGGGTTTACCTTCCCATTGGTCCCATTGACACCATGTCAGGATCTGATGATGGGATCCTGGAGAAATCGAGGGAACTCTTCAAATATTATAGGCAGACCTATAGTGATTTTTGTGTTTTTCATAATAACTCGTGCAAATGCACATGGTTAGCATAATATTGTGATGCGGAACTGCTGATGAAGACCACATATGGCCACCAGATCTGCTCAATACTAGGTACAAATACAATGCGTGGCTGACGGGCAGGCAACGCATAGCCTAAACCGGTGGACCTAGAGCCATGAAACTTTGTACAGAGGTTCCTTAGTAGCGTGGGGTAGCACTGATATGGGATTTGACAAAATTAATTCCCCAAGGGGGGGGGAGGGTAAGGGGTTACAGTTTGTATTAAACTCAATCTAATCAAATAGGGTTTGTGGAAGTCGGTTTTTTCTAAAGTTTACTTTTTGTTTCAATTATATTGTACGCACAGGTCCTATTACTCCGATCGGTGTAAGTTGATTGTATATTGTATCTTATACTGTCTACTATATCTTAATCATCCGAAAACCGCCTTAGGCCTCACATCAGATTTGCGGTTATGATAATTGAAACAAAAAGTAAACTTTAGAAAAAAACCGACATCCACAAACCCTATTTGATTAGATTGAGTTTAATACAAACTATTACCCCTTATCCCCCCCCCCCCCCCCTTGGGGAATTAATTTTGTCAAATCTCATATCAGTGCTACCCCACGCTACTAAGGAACCTCTGTACAAAGTTTCATGGCTCTAGGTCCACCGGTTTAGGCTATGCTTTGCCTGCCCGTCAGCCACGCATTGTATTTGTACTATTATTGTATCTGGTGGCCATTATGTGGTCTTCATCAGCAGTTCCGCATCACAATATTATGCTTGCCATGTGCATTTGCACGAGTTATTATGAAAAACACAAAAATCACTATAGGTCTGCCTATAATATTTGAAGAGTTCCCTCAATTTCTCGAGGATTCCATCATCAGATCCTGACCTGGTGTCAATGGGACCAATGGGAAGGTAAACCCTTTCAAACAAAAAAATAATTTTACAAATTGGTACACCCGTTTAGGCGCTATCGGGGAACATACATAAAAAAATAAATAAAAAAAAAAAACAAACATCCGGACGAATTGTAAACCTCCTCCTTTGGGAAGTCGGTTAAAAACGGTACTAAAGCACATGGCGTAGGATTCAGAGTAGGTTCTTCAATTGCTCAGAAGGGAGCCACTTCTGAGCAATTGAAGAACCTACACTGATTCATGAAACATGGATTACTAGAAACAAGGACCATACTCTAACGACTTTAGATAACATTATGGCACTCGTTATCTGTTGGGTTGGTACACCTGATTCAAGGGGTTTCGATGTGAAATATTCGAGTGGTATAGTTTGTGTTTTATATAAATTCTTGAGTCTGTTGACTGATTGGACAACAGGATTTTTATACCTTAACCTGTTTTAGCAATGACAATAATATTTAAATATTTTCGAAAAAAATATAAGTCACCACCTAGAATCCTGAAATTGTGTAAGCTTGGAATATTTGCATGCTTAAACCCCGACTACGATAAATGTTTTTTTTTTAAGAAATATGTCTCTATCAGATGCATATCTTGACGCTATGATATGTTGTGTATTATACTCAATTGTTATGATATGAAGTAGCCAATGAAGGTTCCCTCACAACGTTTTCCGTTGGATAATACTACCCTATACCTAGAATCTGGTCAATTTCTTATATTCTTGACTTGACTTTTATACATAATATACGTATATCTCTTATAAGAGTTTTCGCCATTATCACATAGATCACTACACATCTATATGATTATATCACGTACACAAACAAGACATCTCGTTTTGTCTGAAGTAGTCTGAACCGACGGAATGCCTCTCGCGATCCCAAGAGGATGACAGAGCAATTCGCTTTGCATAAAAACATTGCAATCTTGGTATCGCCCGATTGTGGTGCTCTTTTCATTCGTAGTTTTCTCGTGACTTTCCTAGTGTTCTGTTACACGACGTTTGTGTGAATATTTAGGATATTTCAATCAGGTTGGCGCTATGAAAACAAGCATCTTGTTAAATCGAGACAGCGAAATTTACTAAAGCTGCGAACCTGCCGGTCAGGAAACATAAATCTTTATTAATACATTTTTGCACAAAATAATCTCTATTCCAGAGATTTCTTCGTAGGATGGATGGACAATTTGTTATAGATCATCATAAAATTTCATAATTCCTAATTTCGTTACTGCACAGGACAGTACAAATGTTAGTTTATCTGGTAAGAGATCTCTACCAGCAAACCATGTAAGGATGAGACAGGTGCTGCTGAGTACTCCAAAAATGTATAGAAAAATCGGTCAAGTGCGAGTCGGAATCGCATCACTTAAGCACTCAAAACAATAAAATTAAAAAAAGATTTGAATTCACGGTGATTTGAACTCACGACCTGCGGATTTGGGGCCTACAACATTCCGGCTGAGCTACCACAACGATGTGGGTTGACGCGAAATATACCATCATATTATTATTATTGAAATGCGTGGGTGTATCAAAACAAGTCTCTTGTATGGGGACCCCCTTTAATTTGTATTATCTCTCGTTCAGTATTTTTTGTTGTTGCGGCAACAGATATACACATTCTGTGAAAATTTCAACTTTCTGGTTATTACGGTTCGTGCTCTAGGACCCGCTGACGGACGGACAGACGGACAGCGGAGCCTTAGTTATAGGGTCCCGTTTGGCACCCTTCGGGTACGGTACCCTAAGTGAGTATTAATTTAATTTTCGTTCATTGTCACTGAATCTGGTCCTTGCCGAGATCAGCGTAGATTTTAAACGTAAATAGGGAGGTCCTTGCGTTGTAACATAATTTGAGATTGCGGATGATGGAGTGAGGTTTCCGAGGAGACTTCTTTGTTCGTGTAGAATAGACGTCCGTCCGTCCCTTGTTTATACCGAAATAACACTATATCTGGTTGAGGGATGGAGAAAATTGAAATAATTATTTGTTGTAGCCTACTTTTCACTTCATAAAGCAACTGGAGCAAATTGGAGCAAACTTCCAAAATGGCGTCCTGAATTCAGTGACTAATACATCCTTTAGTGCTACTAGCTAGAATCCTAGTGATCCTGTGATCTTTTCTTTGTATACATGTTACTCCGTCCGATCGATTTATATTTCTTTTTTGTTATGTAAAATTTAATGCATATTTGTCATGCATGTGTAACCAAATATTTGTATGCCAAGTCGCTGAAAATAGTGAACCTATACGAAACATCAATCTTTACCAACAGATGTACTATCCTATTTAAAACAAATAAACGATTTGAATTGATTTGAATTGATTTGAGTTAACGCTTAACTCGAGTTTTGATAACTCCATATAAAGTTTGTCTATTTGTGTAGTGGATTTATCAAGAAAATAATGAAAAATCTAAAATTCTATAATTTTGTACCCGCTTTTACGAAGTCGCCCCAATTCTTAATCTCCATTTTCAATCACCATCAGCCACAAAGACAATCAGTTAAACAGTTCGGCAGAATAAATAAGAGTTAAATAAACGTTACAACTCAACAGCTACACCATTTGGCACTTAATGAAACCCCGAGTGAGTAGCCTGAGTAAATATTGAGTAAATGGTGTGCGAGTAATTTGGGCAGGGTAAAATTATTTCAAGAGTAATGTTTATTCTTAATTCAAAACTAAGTCCAATTTCATCAAAAGGTCAAAAGTAAAAGCAAAACTGGTCGATGATGATGCTGGGTGATACAACCAATTAGGTCAGGGGGTTTTCATTTCCGAACTCCCAGTCATATCTCTTTTTTGCCACGCGTGTGTGAACTTTCACAGTAATCAAACAGCCAGACAAGTACTCTCATAAAAAAGCTAGCCAGGCAAATTAAAATCCAATGACCCACACTGCGACGACTAAAACCGTCTGTAGACTTCATAATAATTTCATAATTTCTTTATTGCACACAAAAAAAATAGTTAACAAATTATGGTAGGTAATAAAAGTGTACAATGGCGAGCTTATCTCTAAAAAGAGATCTCTTCCAGCAAACCAAGTTTCGTTGAGAGAGGTTGATAGCTGAGCGGGACTTATGTTTTATTTTTTTCCAAACGCCTCATATCTTCGTGATCGAAGCTAAAGAAGGTTCGAGTGGCATACCGCCCTTGTAGCAAGTCGTACTTAGAACTTAGAGTGTGGTGTGAGTGAAAAGAGATCTTTTTGCTGACACACTCCCTTATTCGCTAACTCAATAATAATCACTCAATGATGATCCGTAAAAATTAAGAATATTATCCAACTTATTTTGATATCCTTTGGTTACACGATACTTGAGAAGTAAGTTGCTCATCCCATCATGTAATTTATTGAGCACCATTTTGACAACCGAGATACAGTGTTTTTCACTAGTTCGGTTGTCAGTGATCCCTCCTATTTTACGATAAATGTTCCTAATTAAGTATCTCCTTATTTTAGTTAAGTAGAATCTGTGTAAACCATGTTATCTGTCAATAAACAAATTTCATTTCATTTCATTTCATTTCATTTCATTTCATCACTGAGTTAGCGAATAAGGGGGCTGATTAATTGATTATATACAATTGTATACGGAGTTTAGTAATTTTGTTTCTTTTGGGAAATAAGTTTTTGGTTTTCATATTCTACTTAAGGAAACTGTAGGTCTATAAGTCTAATTACTTTATTCTTGTAACAATTCATTAATATAAGAGACTGTTTGTTTCTAATAAAAGATAGATAGATAGAAATAAATAGTACCCCATCGAGACGCTCAGTGTTTCGAATGGCACGTTAAGCTGTAGCTTCCTGCTACTACTTTGTAGTATGCAGTAGTCGTAATAACCCGTCCACCAACCCGCACTGAGGCTGGCGTATGGCTCAATCTTACCTGTATCCGGGTCCGGTACTACATTTACATCAACTTTTTCTAATTTGGTCACAAATTTGATCCAATTCCAGTCAGTAAAAACCGGTTTGAAAATAGAAAATAAATAACTAGAAATGCCTACAAGATTTTAGGCAGTTATTTAAGTTTTTAAGAGTTTCAATAATCTGAGGTTAAGTTTGTTAGTCATTATTATCGCCCTCATTATTTCAGTTCAGTCAAAAAAATATACTTTAAATCCATAAAGATTACTAGTCAACTCATTTATTTGTTAATCCGTCGAGTAAGTTCTGTAACTACTAAATAAGTACCTTTACGTTTGCCTTTATAATATATACTATTATATATAATGTATACTATTTGCACAAATACAAAAGACAGACACTAATAATGAAAAAAAAAAAGATAGATAATCCATTTATTCACTGTAAGAATACACACAAGTACACAGAATTCAATAGTAGGGGACAAGGCACGGGGCGCTTGAAAGTGTCGCTACCAAAACGGTGTCAAAACGGGAAAAGTGAACCGATTTCAATCAGTCGTGCTTAGACGGTGCTAGCCGCGTGACGTATCGGCAGCATAACAAAAATGGTGTCCTGCGAGGTAAAAACTTGTAAATCATACCGAAATCGCAATACACATAAACAAGGAGTATCGTATCACAAGTAAGTTATATAATTTACAATTACTATTGGCTGTAAATTGATTATTCATAAAATATTGTTCTCGAAAAATTCCTCAAAGTAAAAATGGGATAATCAATCATTCGACTGACGACCGACATAGTACCGATAAATTCCAACAGAGGCGCTATTCTGTCTGGCCCTGTCTGGCCTCAAAACGGTAAGAAATTTAGTACGGGAGGGCTCCTTTGTTTATATCGATGCACAAATACAATAAAGATTCTTACAAAACATAAAAAAATATAGAAAGAAACTATACATGTGCAGTGCATATTCCACAGTGAATAGGCCCTGGCTCAGCATGTGTTGCAGATAACTGCAACGCTGGTAATTCTGCCAGGACCCATTTTACAGTGCGAGTGGAAGCTTCAGCTCATCTTCAGTAATTTTAAATTATCCTATCTTACACATCGCCTCTTGAGATAAGCTTGCATAATGCAAAAACATGTATACAAATGCGAGTTTATCTCTAATAAGAGATTTCTTACAGCAAAGGCTAGGCAAATACGTAGGCTAGCCTAGCTAATTGCGTTGCAGGCTAAAAAATACCCGCCTCCTCCCCTCCCCAACACCACACCACTACCAAGAAAATCAGTCTTCAATACAACGAAAGTCCACCAGTAACAGGACACCCCCCCTCCCCCTTCCTCCCCTTGTCTCTCTAATTCGCCTTCCAAAGGACGCAACTCGATTCAACATGATTCCTTTTTAACAACCGCCTCGTCCGTTAATTAGTATTCGGATCAGACGTCGTATTTCGACATGACTTTTTAGGGTTCCGTACCCGAAGGGTGCCAAACGGGACCCTATTACAAAGCCTCCGCTGTCCGTCCGTCCGTCCGTCTGTCTGTCCGTCAACGGGCTCTCAGGGGGGAAACGTAATAGTTAGAGAGTTGAAATTTTCACAGAATGTGTATTTCTATTGCCGCTACAGATTTAAATAATGAACTACTTACACGAGATTTATTCGACTCCCGCGCACGGAACCAGGCAATATGTCGTCACCCTAAGGTGCTCTCGGCGAAGCAGTTTGATGCCAAGGACTTGTCATTGAGTTTTATATCAAGGTGAGTCGCCAACCCATACAAGACACGTTTTTTGAAAACCCTGCATTTAAATAATAATGATCGTAAACGCGTCTTCACACATCGTTGTGGTAGCGCAGCCGTTAAGATGTAGGTCGCGCAATTCATAGGTCACGGGTTCAAATCCTCGTGAGGGCCTTTTTTATCATTTTTTTATTGTTTTGAGTGCTTAGCTTTGCTAGAGTTTTGTTGTAAGACGGTACGGGACCCTTGCGAGTTCGAGGCTGACCTGCACTTGACCGATTTTTTTATGTTTGAGGTTATTTTGGGTAGAGTATTTTGGTTGGCTGGTTTCAACTTTAGGTTTAAATATGAGTTTTCGTCACAAGAAAAATGTTAGTCGAGTAAGTACTAAGCTAAAAAATACTTTTGTAAATGGAAGCTAAATTATGTGACTGATTCACTCTCAGAAGCACTTAATATTAAATTTCTTTTGATTTTTAGTATTTGTTGTTATAGCGGCAACAGAAATACATCATCTGTGAAATTTCAACTGTCTAGCTACCACGGTTCATGAGATACAGCCTGGTGACAGACAGACGGACGGACGGACGGACGGACGGACAGACAGCGAAGTCTCAGTAATAGGGTCCTGTTTGGCACCCTTCGGGTACGGAACCCTAAATATGTCGGTAACTATTTTTTTTGATATTTCGTATAGTTCAGTTTTTGTTGCTAAAATTACAACTTTCTATAGTCCATTCCATTTGACATTTTATTTTTTTTACTTTTCTTTTTCGTAATTCCAATCCTATATGAAATTATGTTTACTATCATTGCATTGTGTTGTCTGTGTAAAGGAGTTTTACCACTCACATTTCTATAACTGAATTCCATAAACGATTTATTTATTTTATTTTTGTTTATATTTATTTAGGCAATAATACTTTTTATTTATTTTTACATAATTACAAGTTTATATACATTTCAATTAAAATAGTAATGATTTAATTAAAAAGTTAATTTAAATAGAAAATTTGAGCCAGATCCCGCGATATTCCTGATGGTTCTAGAATCGCGGGAACGCCTGCACTGGCAAGAGCCCGGCGGTTGACATCATTAAGGGCTGCATGCATGGCGCGACAAACGGCCCGCGCTGCGGCGACATGCCAGTCCATGGTGGCCCAGTTGGTCAACGCCTCCCCCACAGCGGCAGCGACGTCACTCATCTGCCATAAGTCGGAAGTATTTTATTTTACTACCTACGTCCGCCATTATGAAGATAACTATGACACCTAGCGACGCTATCAACTGTGCACTGTCTGTACTGCTACAGATACTATAATATGTACTACCGTGTGGGTCCGCCCGCAGGATACACTTTACACTTTACACATACATACAGGCACATACATTGCTTCTGGCCCCACACTAGGATACCCTGTGTCGTGGGAACCAGAAACAGCGACATCACAAACATGTAGGTAAACATCCAAGACATGGGGTCTTTTTTTTGGCCCCAGCCGGGATTCGAACCCGGGACCTCTCGCATGGTAGGCAGACGTGCAATCGCTGCGCCACAGAGGCCGTCACATTTCACACATTTGTATGACAAACGAGTTATGTTATATGAACAATACCTGTTACCGCTTTCCGCAAGATTGATGGACGAGCAACACAATTTTGATGATCGATGGTCGAGCTGCATAGCTGTGGCGATGCGACAGCCACTTGACACGCGAAATGGAGCACTGAGTAATAACTAAACGTAGGTACAAGCTGGTTGTTAGATTGTTTACATCTGACTGAAGACATATACAGGGTGTAACAGAAAGGGGTGTACAAGCCGAAAGAGGGTTATTATCGACTCGAATGCGCATTCATCAATTTGATGAAAAACTGGAGTCGTTATGGACATAGTTTTGAACAACTTTCACTATGGGACCGACTTGATCAGAGCAACTTTATTTTTATTAACTCAGTATATTTCGGGCCTAGCGCTCTCCTGATTTGTATCTGTCCTGAGTGAAAAATAAAATTGCTCTGATCAAGTCGGTCCCATAGTAAAAGTTGTTCAGAATGATGTCCCTAACAACCTTTATTCGGCTTGTACACCCCTTTCTGTTACATCCTGTATGTCCTGCCAATAAATATTTTGGAGGATGGTACCTATATAACGCCTTCAGAGGAGATTCTGATCGCGATTGCGTCTGTAATTGTGACAGATTTGTAATAAATAGCGGCCTCTGTGGCGCAGCGGTTGTAATAAATAGCGGCCTCTGTGGCGCAGCGGTTGTAATAAATAGCGGCCTCTGTGGCGCAGCGGTTGTAATAAATAGCGGCCTCTGTGGCGCAGCGGTTGTAATAAATAGCGGCCTCTGTGGCGCAGCGGTTGTAATAAATAGCGGCCTCTGTGGCGCAGCGGTTGTAATAAATAGCGGCCTCTGTGGCGCAGCGGTTGTAATAAATAGCGAACTCTGTGGCGCAGCGGTTGTAATAAATAGCGACCTCTGTGGCGCAGCGGTTGCGGATCTGCCTACCATGCGAGAGGTCCCGGGTTCGAATATCGGCTGGGATACCACTGGGTGCGATTGGCACAGGACTGGGAAAATTGGCGCTATAGAGAAGAGGCCTATGCCCCAGTAGTGGGTCGATGTGGGCTGAGGTTGATGATGATATTTCTACTTCCCACGACACAGTATCCTAGTGTGGGGCCAGAAGCAATGCATGTATGTGCCTGAATGTAGATGTTTAAATTAAAAAAAAACTCTGACGCCTCCGAAACCTTTATACAGCTTTCCAACTATGTTTTGGCACATGATTGACAATTTATTATTTTTTATTTTACCAACGAACCTGTCAAAAGAGTTAGTTTCACCGTTCCATTCATTTACATACCGCCAATATGATAGATTTTAAAACTTCAAGTCTTCCAACTAGAACGTAAAATAACGGGACACTCGAGTAAACTTACGTTTATAGGGATTCGTATCTCAGAAGGAGAAACAGGATCACTCGTGCGTCTGTCCGTCCGTCCGTCCGTCACAGGCAATTCACCCAGAACATTTTGGACCGATGAAGTTGATAATTGGTACACAATATCTGTGACCCAAAGACAGAAGGGCAATGTAAATGTTATGTATGTGTTAGTAAGGGTAGATGCGTGGTCAGTCTTGCAATAAATGGTTGTACCGGACAAACGTCTATTATTTAACAGTAAATATATAAATATGGAATCGAAGGGCCACTTTGGGGGGAGGTGGGGGGGGGGGGGGGGAATGATAAAAATAAAATTAAAAAATTCAAATTATTCCGTGGGACATATCAAATGAAAGCGCATGGTGTGAGGATCTTAAATGTATTTTTACAATATTTTTTAAACTTATTTTGAAAAAGTTGTGCTCAATAATATGACCGATTCGCATGTCATCAAAACCTCTAGGGTACTTCCTGAAGTCCTAAAAATCTGAAATTTGGTATGCAACTTGCAAGCACATGTTTGCACCCATATCCCATGAAAATTCCGAAATCTACAACTTTGACCCCCTAACCCACTAAGCCTGGGGTTTGTATGAAAAACTGAATTTTAGGGTACATTTAGGGTAGGTTGGTGTTAGTCTTAATTGTTGTACGAAACCCTCTCAACGCGAGTCCAACTTGCACTTGGCAGCTTATTGATAGTGACACGGGGCGTCATAACTATCCATACATTTTTATGTAGAGTGTTTGTGTAGTTTTAGTTTCGTTTGTTGTTCGGATTCAGCATTGCTTACATAAAATATACCTACTTGTCTGGACTCCAGTATAGTTTCTTGTGTCCTCTTGCTGATTGATTTAGGTGCCGACAACGGCGACTGTCACTCGTTGTAATGACGTTGAATGACGTGACAGCGTGACAGCTCAGTTTAATATCGGGACAAGGGATAAGCCGGCTAGTGATGAAATGATAGGGGTAAGATCTGGGGATCTGGGTCTGTGCCACAACGTCTAATGCAGATGTAGTTTTCTAATCTATCAACGAATCAACATCACCATGGCTAACATTTTCATAACAGTATCCATAAGCGAAGGCAGCCGAAGTCTGGCCTAATATGAGGAGTATTTGTATGTACATATGTAACGATATATGTTTTGCGTTCTAAACAAAAAAGTTGCAGGAAATTTAATTCCAAACAACTTCGGTATTAACTTTTCGCGTATAATTGTCGAAGATGTAATACCGATGTGCAAACACAAGCGTCAAATGAGTTAAATGACGGTTCTCGGCCGGAACAGATCGAATCCAATTACATTACATATAGAAATCCGAGGAAGCCACTTGTGGAGAAGAACGAGTCATACTTAGACCGGTCCTATCAGAGTCTGCCAAACGCGAGTCTAAATAATAGCCTTGAACTGCACGAACTTCAAGAAGAAATTATTAGAATTCGTAAAGAAAACAACATAGCAAACAAAGAAATTGAGAACTTGATATCTGAGAACGCTGAACTGACTAATGAGATCAAAATATACAAGAAAAAAATTAACCTTTACAAAGAAGTGGGTTATGAAGGGCTTCAGGGTGTATCAAGGGTTCCCGTGACTGGCTCACCCAAATTCTTCACGCCTCAGTATTGTGGCATTAGGCCGAATATGCTGCGCATTGGATACCCCAGGACATCACCTCGAGAAGTCACGAATAATGTTGTCCTGAGGAATCTTAATAGGTCATTTACAGAATACCCATGCTCTGGCTCATTGCATACTGAAACACAAGTATACGAGCCGCGAAAGCCAGACATGGCGTCATTGCATCACAGTGAACCTGTTTCAGTGAATACTTCTGCGACCGTAAAAACTACGAAGGAAAAAAATGCTTGCAAAGGCCCCTGCAACGATAAACAACGACAACTGCACAATGTGACTGGCCAGGAATCAAAACGGAAAATCCTGCTACTGGCAGATGAAATGGGCAAAGGGTTCAACAAAATGCTGTGTAATCTGTTAGGAAGCAATTATTATGTAGAGTCAATAATTAAACCAAACGCGACTTTAGAAAAAGTCCTTGAATCATGTGCCTGTTTTTGTAAAAATTATACAAGCAAAGATATTGTAATAATAGCGGCTGGATGTAACGATAAAGATCCATTAAACCTTCAGTCTATGTTGTATTGCAGTCTGAAGACACTGGCCCATACTAATGTCATAGTGTGCAATGTAAACGTAAACAAACATTTGAATGAAAAGAAAGTTAATAGTACTTTCCAGTATGTGTGCTCGCGCTTTTCCCACACGAATTATCTAGAGGTGTGGTCTAGCTTAGAGTTTAGTAGCGTTAGGTATTTCGATAAGTCAAATGCATGTAGGCATCTCTTGAGGGAAATTCTTAAAGTAAGTAACAAATATGATTTGAATCAATATTTAAACACCAAAAATAAAAAGGGGGAGTACAGAGAGTATTCGAAGCCGGTCGAGTTCAACGTGGGTACTCAGACAGACTTTGACCAAAACCCCACCGATTCTGAGTTCCCCGAATGTAAGCAGGTTTTTGCTTAGATAGTCACAAAGGATTACATGATACCAGCAAAAAGATTGCGCACGTGAATATTCAAAGTCTCAATCCTTACAAGCTGTCTCTATTAGAGGCTTGGCTCACCGGAGACGCTATAGGTAAACAAGTGGAAGTACTGTGTGTGACAGAACATCACAGAATTAGGGAAGATCTAGTTAAAATACACTTACCGGGCTTTAAATTGGTTAGCAGTTTTTGTCGGGAACGAAGGACCAGTAAGGGTGGCTGTTGCATCTACATACGAGAATATACTCTCTTCAGCGAGATGTCAATATTAAATGGCTTTACTGTCCCAAATATATTTGAAGTCTGTGGTGTTAATCTCTCCGGTTATTATGTTGTTTGTATATACAGGCCGAAAACCGTAAAACATGACAATTTTTTCAAATATATGGAAAATGTTTTGAATTATGTTTTCAAATTCAGGGAGCGTAGAGTATTCATTTGTGGCGACTTCAACATTGATACTCTCATAGACTCAGCAGAATCAAATGAGTTCAAATGTCTACTTCTGTCTTTTAGGATGAAGCTCGGAATATCGGAACCTACCCGTATTACGGACCACAGCCGTACATGCATAGATAATATTATGTCCAACGGAGAGTTAACCAATCCACATGTATTAGAATTGGGTTTGTCTGATCACACACTTCAATACGCCTCCCTGAATATCCCACTACGAAAGTCTCAGACAAAATTCTATAAACAGGTCCGAGCCTTAGGTGATGTACGCTTACAGAAGCTACTGGAGGATTTGTTGAAAATATCTTGGACGAATGTATATAGTGAGGAAGATTTCAATAATAGCTTTAATATATTTCATGATATTCTAGTCAAGTCATTTGAGTGCAACTGCCCGACAATAAGAGTAAGGGGGGATATAAAAAAACATAATAAAGACTGGCTAACGCAGGGCATAAAGAAATCATGCGAAACAAAAAGAGACCTTTTTATATCTTCTAAACTCTCTAAAAACGCGGATGAACTGAAACATTATAAGCTATACTCTACTATTCTGAAAAGAACAATAGAATTGTCTAAAAGACTGTGCAATAATAAAAAGATACTAACTTCTAATGATAAAGTGAAAGCTACTTGGAGCCTAATAAACACTCATATAAATGGGGCGAAACATGAACACATGAGAGACTATACGGGGATGACGGATAAAGTTCGCGTAGCAAACAGTACATATGATGCAGCTGACTTGTTTAACGCCCACTTCACAAATACCTCCACTATTCCACACAAACCTGAACACCTAGATCTACCACCATTTCATAATAAATCCATGTTTGTCTCACCTGTTTGCGCTCATGAATTACACAAAGTTATGGAAAAACTCAAAAACAAAAAGTCAAGTGGGTATGATGGTATGTCAATAATAGTTATTAAGTACATACTTAACGCTATATCAAGCCCTCTAATATTTTTGTTAAACAGGTCACTAAGCGAGGGAATATTTCCAACCATTTTAAAAAAGGCACATGTCAAACCGTTCCACAAAGGGGGGGACAAATTGGATGTCGGAAAGTACCGACCGATTTCCCTGCTTCCGGCACTATCCAAAATATTTGAGAAGGTTATGGCCGAGAAATTGAGAGTATTCTTGTGTTCTGAAAAAATTATAAAAAGAGAGCAATTTGGTTTCCAAAGGGACTTATCTACTATAGACGCGATATTTGATTTGGCTGACTTTGTAGCTGAATCTCTTGACGACAACCACAACGTTATAACAGTGTTGCTTGATTTGTCCAAGGCTTTTGACCATGTGGACCATAGCATCATGTTGGACATATTAAATAGATATGGATTACGAGGCCAAGTGTCTAAATGGTTCAAATCTTATATGGGGGATCGGCATCAGAGTGTAATATTATCTAGTATTAATGAAAATAACACCCTACAAGAAATAGAATCAAATTTTCGACCAATCACAGTTGGCGTCCCGCAAGGGAGTATCTTGGGCCCAGTATTATTTTTGCTGTACGTAAATCACCTGCCATCCCTCATCAAAAATAAGGTTATTTTATTTGCGGATGATGTATCAGTTTTTTTCAAATTCAAGCGTGGTGATTACGAAAATTTACCCGACGCCATAAACACAACTACTGGTATTCTGATAGATTGGTTCAATCGGCTTAACCTAAGCACAAACGTCAGTAAAACAAAATTATTGCATTTCCGTAATTACAACACTCATGTGCCTCGTCTAGACATTAAACACAATAGCAATAAAATAGAGTTCGTACCTCATGCTAAATTTCTGGGCATCTACACGGATTGCAATCTAAACTGGAAGAAACACGTGGAAGTAATTGCAGGAAAACTAAGTAGTTTTTGTTATGCCTTGCGATCCTTGGTCAGAATGTCATCAAAGGAAGCCGCTTTGCAGGCATACTTTGCATTCTTTCAATCCAGGGTACTATATGGATTGTCGGTATGGGGAAATAGCACTGACATTAAAAAGATCTTCGTCCTTCAGAAGAGAGCTGTGCGCATTGTAAATGGTATAAATTCAAGCATGGAATCCTGTAGGTCGTCGTTTAAGGAGTTAAAAATTCACACCGTCACGGCTCTCTATGTAATCGAGCTTTGTAAATTGGTACGTAGATACCCAGAAAAATTTCCACTGAAAGCTCCAGGTGCAAGTAGTAGGCTTAATGATAGATATAGGTTTAAGTTGGAGGTTCCGATTAGCAGGACAGTGACATACACTCGCTCTACTAAATTTTCTGCAATTGAGGTGTATAATAAGCTCCCAAATGATATTAAAATGTTGACAGGCTCTATATTCCTAGATAAATTAAAATTATATTTGATCGAAATGACTCCCTATGACATTATTCTTATGAGAGCTAGTTATTTAAGGTAAATTAAAATAGAATTTGACATATTATCCTAATCCAATCTAGATCCTTAGTGGGAATTATTAATTGTTGTGTATGTTTTTAAATTAGATCCTTAGTGGGAATTATTAATTGTTGTGTATGTTTTTAAATAATAATGCAATGTTTTGTAATGTAATGTAATATAATGTAATGCTTTGTGACTATAACTGTAATCTTGCTACACCCAATAGGGTAAAATTACTTTGATACTATTTTTTATTTTATAATAACACCTATAATACGACATGTAATTTATTGCAATAAATACTTGAATACTTGAATTGAAAATAAACAAAACTTCAATAAACAAAAATTCACCCTCAAATTCAAGATGGCGGCGGATGAAGCAAGAGAGTGCGAATGCGAACCCCGCCCAAGTTCCGAAATGTATACTGCCAGTGACCTCCCCCCCCCCCCTCCCAACGATTTCCGAAGGGAAAACGACACTTTTAGAAAAAAAGAATAACCGGCCAAGTGCGAGTCGGACTCGCGCACGAAGGGTTTCGTATCATTATGTATAAAAAACCGCAAAAAAAAAAAGTATGGGAGCCCGCCCTAAAGATTAATTAAAATTTTATTTTCCCAATATATTGTGCTGCCATTATCAATATCGAGCAAAAATGAGCAAAAAAAAATCACGTTTGTTGTATGGGAGCCCCCCTTAATATATATTTAATTTTTATTTTTAGTATTTGTTGTTATAGCGGCAACAGAAATACATCATCTGTGAAAATTTCAACTGTCTAGCTACAACGGTTCATGAGATACAGCCTGGTGATAGACAGACGGACGGACGGACGGACGGACGGACAGACAGCGAAGTCTCAGTAATAGGGTCCCGTTTGGCACCCTTCGGGTACGGAACTGATATTTTAGAAGTGTGTGAAGAGTGTATCAAGTAAATACAATTCAGCTCATAATTGGTGTACTGGAGATTTTAGGAGGTACCTACCATGATTCATTTGTATTTATTTTGTAGACGCATTTTCAAATCGTATCAGATGCGATTAGATATTTCATCACGAACATCAATTATGTACCTACCTATCTTTTTCACTTTTTTCGTTATTCGAACCCAAGACAGGTGTCTTGTAAGGCAAACCCTCAACCGCTCGACTGTTGACTCCTGGCATGTTTCAGCCGTTATCGTTAATGAAGGCTTAAATTCCAATATGTCGTAAAACTGAAGAAGCCTCAAAGGCTTTACAGTAACCCTGCCAAAGATATCAATTCAATTCAATTCAATTTATATTTATTGCAATAAACAACATGTTATATATAAGGTCTTAAATAATTACAGTTCAGTCTCAATGTCATTTTACCCTTAGGGCGTAGCAATATTAAGGTACCTACATGGCTAGATCGATATCATCTAAATAAATTTGTTAAATCAATGTCATATATACAAGGTAGTTCATAAATTTACAATAGTGAAGGATTAAAATAGCAGCCGGTCATTCAGGTAGCAATAAATAAATCATTTAAATTATACAATTATAACAATATAGAATAATTTTATTAAAATTTATATTTAAAGTATTCATTTAGGTCATAGGGGCAAACTTTAATAAGCACCCGTCTGAGTTTACTAATAAGACTGGAGCTAGGAAGTGATTTAATTTCGTCAGGAAGTTTATTATACACTCTTATAGCTACCATCCTCGTGCATCGTGAATACGCGGCAGTCCGGCAGGTTGGCTCCTGCAGATTGTATTTGTACCTTTCATTTAGGCGACCGCTGACCCCTAAAGATCTTACAGGGAACCTTGACGGGTGTCGCCTCACCAATTTGCAAAGCTCAACTATGTAAAGAGCTGTAATAGTGGGGATATGCAACTTGACGAAGGAGTCTCTACACGATTCTCTGCTAGACTTGAGTCCGTCAATGATCCGCACACATCTTTTTTGTAGGATGAATATATTTTTAATTTCTACGCAGTTCCCCCATATTGCTAAACCATAAAGCACCCTAGACTGAAAGAAGGCGTAGTAAGCTTGCATGGTAGCTCTAGGAGTTGAAATAGCTGCTAGGCATCTCAAGGCATAACAGAAGCTGCTTAGCTTACCTTCCAGGCATTCCACATGTTTCTTCCAGTTCATATTTTCATCACAATTAATCCCCAAGAATTTTGCACTTGATACTGTACAGCAATTTTTACCATCAAGGTTTATTTCTAGGGCATCATCCGGGGTGTTATAATTCCTAAAATACAAGACATTTGTTTTGTGTAGATTAGTATTTAGGTTGAGTTTTTTAAACCAGTGTATAACAGTATTGATCGATTGCGATATACGTTCTACTAAGTTATTCCCTTCACATCGCTGGAATTTGAAAAATACAGAGACGTCATCTGCGAACATTATTACCTTATCGTCTATCAGGTTTGGGAGGTGATTGACGTACAGAAGGAAGAGAATGGGCCCTAGTATGCTACCTTGTGGGACGCCCTTATGAATTGTAGTAGTTTGCGATTCTGTATTTATAAGAGTCCTTGTTTGGTCCAAGATTGGCAGGAGAACACTCTGTTCTCTTTCTTTGAGGTATGATGCAAACCATTCACACACAACCCCCCTGATACCATATCTATCCATAATGGATAATAGGATACCATGATTCACATAATCAAATGCTTTTGAAAGATCGAGAAGAACCGTCACTACATTTTTTTTACCGTTTAGAGCCTCCGCAACAAAATCCGTCATGTCAAATATAGCGTCAGCTGTAGATACTCCATTCTGGAAACCGAATTGCTCTTTAGCTAATATATTTTTTAGTGTGAGAAACGATCGGAGTCTATTTGCCATGGCCTTTTCAAATACCTTCGATAAGGTCAGCAGCAAAGATATAGGTCGGTAGTTGTTGACATCTAATTTAGCATCCTTTTTATGAATTGGTCTTACGTGGGCCTTTTTTAGTTTTTGTGGGAAGATTCCCTCCGTAAATGATTTATTTAGTAAGAAAAGCAATGGAATGGCGATAGCTTGCAATATGTACTTTAAGACGGCCGAAGGAATACTGTCATATCCACATGATTTCTTATTTTTTAAAGATTTGATAATTTTATGTAACTCTTCCAGACTTATCGGTCTGACAAACATTGTATTGGGGCTTAGATGTGGTAGGTCTATCTCAGTTTCAGGAATATCATCTGTATTTCCTTCGATGTTCGTGAAAAAGTTGTTAAATACATCAGGGGCTTCGCAGTCTGCATTTACTTTGTTAGTTCCGTCAGTAAGTCCAACGTAACTTGTGACATCCTTCCTGCTTTTGCCCTTGATATTGCTATTTATTAAGTCCCATGTTGACTTTACTTTGTCGTGTGAATTAATTATTCTCATTTCATTGTAGGATCTCTTTGCAAAGGAAATAACTCTACCTAGGATAGAGCAATACAGTTTATAGCGCTGTTTTAAGAGTAAACAATTTGAGCGCTTTAGACATACAAACATCTCCCTTTTAGTTTCACATGACTTTTTAATTCCTGGTGTAAGCCACCCAAGTCCACTTTTGCCACCATCATCACACTTCACCTTTATTTCAGGACAAAATGTGTCAAAAGCGCTAGTCAAGGTATTATGAAATATATCGAACCCTTTGTCACAATTTATTGCGTTGTACACACCGTCCCAAGAAACCAGGAGCAAATGGTTTTTTAGGCATTCAAGGTTTTCCTGCTTAAGATTTCTTACCATTAAGTAAGAACTTTTATTTATTTTCAGGGGTCGTTCCATAGCAGCACATTGTAGAGTATGATCCGATAAGCCAATCTCTATAACACTAGCATTTGTTAAAGTTGTATTGGATATTATATTATCTTGGTGTGGACTCGGACACTTATACATGTGTGAGTGCGGCGCATGGGACGACCAGTTGGCTCGACCATTGTATAGTCACACAGGCGGCGCGTGGCTCTGTGCTGTCTGCTGTCATAAAGTATGATGTTAAGTGGTCCGATCATTTGCCACTCTCCGTTGAATGCATATTACCGGGTAGCACAGTAGCGAATAGTATTAGTGTTAAGGATGACCTAATGAAAAAAGTAAGATGGGGCGTTCGTAGCTCTGAACAAACGGAACAATACTTTAATTTCTGTGATACGAATTTAGATAATGTTATATATAAAACCGACTGTAATGACTGTGATATTTTTATCTGTAAACGACATTTATATTTAATTGATGAATTTTATACTGTGATAACTAAAACTTTACAGAATGCAGCTCTTTCTTCGTCTGTGTCCCGGGGTGGTGCCCGGAAAAAGGCTAGGCAGATACTAGGATGGAACTACCATGTGCAGAGCAGTCATCAACACGCGAGACTTTGGTACCGAATTTGGCTGAATAGTGGTAGACCTAAAGTAGGGGATACATATGACAAAATGTGTGCGACACGTAAGATATTTAAGAACAAACTAAAGTGGTGTCAAGCTAATGAAGAGAACATAAAGATGGATATATTAGCTGTTAGTAGAAAAAGTAAGAACTTTCCGAAATTTTGGAATGCCACTAAGAAACTAAACTACAAGACTAGTGTACCAGCGAGTATAGAAGGATGTCAAGATCCTGATGGGATTGCAGAACTGTTTGCTAAACATTTCAAGGTGGACCCGGCGCCACCGCCGCCGGCCGCGACTCACGGCGGGGCGGGGGGGGTGCTCGGCGCTGATGCGCACGTGACACCGGCGCCGGCGGCTTGCGGCGCGCCGGGCGCTGGGACCGACAGGAGTGACTTCATCAACTTTACGGCGATGGACGTGGCTCAGGTGGTCAGGCGGATGGTTCGCGGCAAGTCGCCGGGGTTCGATGGGCTCAGTATCGAGCACATACTGTTTGCGGGTGACAAAGTCTATCGTGTGTTGGCTGCTCTGTTCAACGCTTGCATAAACCACGGTTATCTCCCTAAAGATCTGATGAAAACTGTCGTGGTTCCGGTTCCTAAGAATAAAACTGGGGATATGTCAACACTTAGCAACTATAGGCCTATATCATTAGGTACGATTGTGGGCAAGGTGTTTGAGCGTCTTCTGCAGCCCGCACTGACAAGCAGGTTGCGTATTGACGATGCACAGTTTGGTTTCCGTCCCGGACTCTCGACAGATTCCGCTATTTTCACTTTAAAACATACCGTCAGATATTACACCAGCAGGGATACATCTGTGTACGCTTGTTTTTTGGACCTAAGCAGAGCTTTTGACCTGGTAAATTATGATTTACTATGGCAAAAGCTCCAGCGGGCCCAAATAAACCCAAAAGTAGTGAATCTGTTGAGATACTGGTACGGAAATCAAACTAATGCCGTGAGATGGGGCGACACCACATCTAACGAATATAGGTTAGAATGTGGAGTACGTCAGGGTGGGCTCACCTCCCCCGATCTGTTCAACCTGTACGTGAATGACTTGATCGTGGGCCTGAGGGGCACCAGGGTCGGCTGTCATATTGGTAATGTGTGTGTTAACAATCTGAGTTACGCAGACGACATGGTGCTCCTCAGTCCCTCGATCGAGGGTCTTGAGCGACTTTTAGCCCTATGCACTCGCTATGCCGAAGTGCATGGGCTAAAATATAATGCAAAAAAGACCGAAATGATGGTATTCAGATCGGGGAAGGGCCC